>CM024246.1:34718558-35120891 GCA_013421045.1 Propylea japonica
AAAAAGTATGTTGCGCCATTGCATTGTGGTAAAGGCCAGTCTTGGTGGTGTTCTGCTCAGGGCCAGACGACAGCCGAGAATGTCTTCTCACCCTTATATTCGAGGAATACAACCGCCCTCCTTACTCTCCTTATGGAACTGGTTCAGGATACCGCTCATAAGGCGTCGAAAATAACTTCGAGGGGCCGTAATAGATACCGTTCGAATGGTCTCCGGGAAACGCTGACGGTTTCCAGGAAAGGCCACTGTGCGCCTTATTGAAGTCCGGTGAATATCAATCGTTGCGCAATCTGACGCTCTGACCAAATTTCAGTACATAGAGCTAGAGGTACTATTCTTGCCCAGTTTAACTTTCAAACTGGATTTACCAGTGAATTTCAAGGAATATCCTCATATTACAACTTTTGTTATTCGCTGACAACAGATTATCTTTAAAGCAACTGTATTATCCTAAACAAGAAACCCTTTTTGCTGGTACATTTTTTTCATTTAAGTGATGAGGTAGTGTAGATTCCACACCCAAAAAGTTGTCATGTTAGTTAAGAGTTGATAGGGGGAGCAAGACTCGACGATGTTTGTAGTTGATAATACATATAGTCCGTCACGAATTTTGAGCGCACAGTAGGCGTTTGTTTATTTATCTGAAGTTGGCAGTTTGCTGTCATAACGTGAAATAAAGTCAAGTCAACGTTGCCGAATGTACCCGGCCTCGTCCGACGACCTTGCGAGTTATCAGAACTCTATGCAATATTGACAACGTTGCGTATCAATCTGACAAGAAAATAAACAACTTACCTAAAAGTTCAATATACACAGTGGAATATGCCAAATTGTCATGGCCAACCGACGGCTCAAACTTTCGTGAACGACTATATGTAACACGGCCTTCTAAACCCGTTTTAGAAGGCCGTGTATGTTCGAAGAAAAATCATATATTCTAAGTGTGATTTATAATGAAAAGGGCATAATGAATGCACTTCATAATGGAACATAACATTCTGTGAGAGGTTTGTTATCTGGTTTAGATTGAAGTTTATTGTTATGGATAAGAATCTCGAAAAATGCACTGGGACTGAAGATCAATTAAAACTCTATAGAGCAGGGTTTGTAACTTGAATCTGATATTTAATTCCTTAAGCTTCCATGAAAATGGTGTACCCAAAAATCTTTTAGTTTGACAAGCCACAGCACAGTAAATTGATTGATCACCTATTTGTTATCAGTGATTTTAAATAGTTAAATCATTTAGGACCTAATTTGGGAATTACAGACATTTACGCAAATTGATAGCAATTTTTTCACTAAGACACACAAAAAATTACTAACGTTAGATTAATACTTTTCATTCTATATTTGATGAGATTGAAAATACTTTACCATCTTTCACTGCCCCTTGAGCTGCTAAGAAGAAAGCCAATTCACTGGAATCTACAATATGATGGCACCATCAATAAACGGAATTTCAATCCTGACAATTTTTGTCCTGCCAATAAGCCTTTCTCAGCCATGGCTAAGAAACTCTCTTCACACCTGGAATAAATTGTTTTGGTACATTCGTACCAACTGTTTCATCTACAAAGTCCAAAAAGGTATTCCTATGAGCTGGTAGTGGCTCCAATACTCCTGAAATATTAAAAATTCGAACTATACAACATCTCTTCTTATTGAATAGTGGACGTTTTGAATCATGAAAGCATCATAAAAATAATAATAACAGTTATTTATTGAACAAGTCAAATGGCCATCTCATAAAAATATAATCGAGTGACTAGGATACCTTGTAAATCAAAAAATTAGTGAATATCAAACAAATATTGCCGAATTAAAATAAAAAAAGATTGAATAAATCATAAAAAATTTGATAAGATCGTTGCATGAGACATTAGAAATGATTTTACATAACATTAAGATTACATTCATTTTGTGCACACATCGCAAAAAGGTGAATTTATGAAATAGTAGTAGGTACTATGTTTGCATTTGTATTTTCGTGATGCAAAAATTTTTCGATGTTGACTTCTACCTTTCTCTTATGTTTTTATTTAATATACAATATACATATACCTAGAATGGTCTATCCAACTCACGTAATAAACTAACAGCATATGATCCTTCGATACCTAGCTCGCTTCTGAGGACATAAGCAAAACTGCCAGAAATTTATGTTTAATTTTGCACATTTAGCGCAACAAACAATGAATTTAATGAAGTGAAAACATCTATCTTCGTCGTATCTTCGCTACTGAAAAATTTCGTTATATGATGAACTAAATTAAACCCATCAATGTTTCGAGCGATGTCCTAAGATACCGGGGCTACTTAGGAATAATGGAACAAAATGAGTTTCCCAAATTCTAGAAATTTCATTATACCTTTACACTAAAGATAGGTTCGGAAATTCACATTGGAAAGATACGATATACAGTACAGTGCATCAATAGAGATTTTTCCGTCCAGTTGAAAAGATGTATACTCGAGAGATTTACCTGCTGATTAATAACAAAATAAATATGACCGATTGCAATAATCTAGTGTTGAAGTACTTGAATCGAGTAATACAGGCTGCCTGACAGAATGAATGATTCGATGCGAGTGCTGCAGGTCGCTACCATACTGATTGAATTACGCCACTTCCACCGATAAGAGAAAGACAACACTAAATAGTTGCAATCGGTCATATTTATTCTGTTAGTTAATCAGCACGTAAATCTCTCGAGAATACATCTGTTCAATAGGACAAAAAAATGTGCATATTGTGTCTTTCGATGTGAATTTCCAAACCTGTATATTTCATATAGTCCGTTCACGAAAGGTTGAGCACATAGTAGGCGTTTCTTCTACTTATCTGAAGTTGGCAGTATTTGCTGTCATAACGTAAAATAAGTCAACGTTGCCGAATGTACCCAGCCTCGTTCGACGAGCTTGCGAGTTGTCAGACAACTCTATGCATTATTGACAACATTGCGTATCAATCTGACAAGAAAATAAAGAACATAATCTCAAATTTCAATATACACAGTGGATATGCCAAATTTCCATAGCCAACCGACGGCTCAACTTTCGTGAATGGACTATATTTGTTCAAGTGACTTTGGACAGACGATACCACGATACATTTAATTGTCAAAATCAATTGATTTTAAAAGTTTATAATTTTTGAGTGTACCTATAACTTTAGCGTATTGACCCTGTCCTCCAGATTGCTTCTTGTGTAGGTAATCAAATTCTACTGGTGCTACCAATGTTCCCTGAAAGCAACTTTAGGCTTTCCCATAGCCACAGGACAGCCATATTCCCTTTCCATTCTCTGAGCATAAATTTCTAAGTGAAGTTCTCCCATGCCAGATACAATGGTTTTCTTTTTATCGTTGTCAAACAGAAATGGAAAGTAGGATCTTCTTTAGTGAATCTAGGAAATGGGTGACAATATTTTATTGATTAGTACTAACAAAGGATCATCAGGGTGAGAAAATATTATCTCTACTCCTGAATGTATTCAGAATGAAACATTGATAAAAAATAGAATAATTCTTCACATCAAGGTTTGTCATTTCATACTTAAAATTTAAAAACTAATTGGAATATATTTTGAATAATAAATCATTACGGGTTTATCAGATCCGAAAAACTTGTGAAACTGTACAGGGTGGCACATTGCACCTTATGTAGAGAAACATTTGTTTTCGAATTATAAGCCAAAATTGACATTTTGGCAATTTCCACTTTGGACATTATCTCTGTTCCTGTTTATTACATTATAAACACAATTTTTTATAGAAATCTGCTGGGTAGTTTCCTTCCTGATTTATTACATAAACTATTGTTTTCAAAGGAAATAATAATTAATTTTTGCTAAAATAATCATGTTTTTTCGCGCATTTCGAAAATATATGCCACATATTGCCCTTAGATCAGTGGTGACGTAAGGGGATGGTCCTGAATTTTCAGTGGGGAATAAGCCACTAGATTCCTTTCAAAAAAGTATTTTCATAATGTTTTTGTTTCATGTTTAAACACCAATATGAATATTTATTTATTTATCGTATGGCATAATAACACAAGTATATAAACAAGAATAAACCATAGGCTAACATCTAGTTGTCGAATGTAATCAATCGCTCCGTTGGTCGCCATCAGGAAATCATTGAAGTCACCTGTGTAGGCCCTGTTCTGGCATTCGGTGATGATGTGGTGAACAGTTTGTCTGGCCGCCCCGCAGTCACATCTTGCGGTTGGTGTTTTGTTCCACCTGTAGCGAGTCTGCGCACCTTCCGTGTCCGGTACGTATTCTGTTGATGGATGTCCATATTTTGTGGGGCTGTTCGTAAGCAGGTGGCTTTTGTTTTATACATGGTAGATTCTGGCATTGGATTGGGCAGGCATCTCTCCATTCCTGTTCCCAGAGGTCCCGAAGTTTGAAATCGGATGCCCCCAAATCCCTTGCAGTTTTCATAGAAGGTCTTCTGGAGCGCAGTCTTCTTCTGGCTAGGTCGGCTAGGTCTTGGTGTATGGGCAGCTGGAGGTTGTCTTGCATTCTTTTAAATTCTCGGACGAGAGCAGATTTGCGTCGGAGGTCTGGCGGTGGTATGTGGCTCAGAACAGGTAGCCATGAGGTGGGGTCGATTTTAGTGTGCCGCTAAGGGTCCTCATTGTTGCGTTTAGCTGTACGTCAACATTGTGCGTGTGTGCGCTGTTAAGCCAGACCGGGGCGCATATTCTGCAGCTGAGTAGACTAATCCGATTGCCGAGATACGTAGGGTGTCGGCAGTAGATCCCCATGAAGTTCCACAAAGCTTGTGTAGGATATTGTTTCTTGTTCGCAGCTTAGCAGCAGTGTTTTCTAGATGTTTCCTATAGGTTAGCGTTCTGTCGAGGGTAATTCCGAGGTATTTTGGATGCGGGTTGTGGTGGAGTAGGTTGTCTTCGAAGTAGACCTGTAGTTCCTTATCTGCGCGATTGTTGTTCAGGTGGAAGCAGGACGTTTCTGTCTTTGTGGGGTTGGGTTTCAGTCTCCACTTGCGAAAGTAGGCTCCCAGTGTTCTTAGGTCGGATGTTAGAGTGGCTTCGGTTTTTTCGAACGTTTGGTGCCTTGTAGCTATAACCCAATCATCTGCATATCCGAACTTTCTCGATTTCGTGTCAGGCGTGTCGGATATGTATAAGTTGAAAAGCAGTGGGGCAAGCACAGATCCCTGTGGCAGTCCATCGTTAAGTGTCTTTGTGGAGCTTATCTGGTTGTTTAGTATTACTTGAAAGGTTCTATTCGCAAGCATGTTGTCGACAAGTCGAATGGTCTTTGAGCATGGTATTATTTGTATGAGCTTGTACAGGAGTCCGTATCTCCACACAGTGTCGTAGGCTGCAGACAGGTCTATGAAAACGGCCGACGTTTTCAGTTTTTTCTGAAATCCTGCTTCTATGTATGTTGTTAGTAGGGGCGTTCGCGCATCGACATCGGACGTGTCGGATCGATCTAAACCGTTCGTTTATTACATCCGGATTGAGGGAATACACATCTGTACCGTTCGTCATAAAAATCTGAGCAATCGGACGTCGATCTTTTCGCTCGCTATTTCGACGGAGCAAAGCGATTTTATCCATAGAGTTTTATGTTTTTTATATTTTTTTTGTTTTATGTTGAGTTTCCCGATCCGACAACCGATAGATTGAAAAATTCTAACAGTTTTATTCTTCTGTTTTCATTTATTCATTAAAAACTCAAATAATTCATTAAAATTTTTCAATATAGCTATCGTAGTTTAAAATGGGCAGGAGGAGATATTGCTTTCCCGTTTCTTTTTCGTGTAATTAATCAATTAATTGATCAGGATCTTTCGGTACATATCGGTTATTATATGTTCTGTGGGTACAACTATCGCCGTATTGAACGACCAGAAGGGGATATTGCAAATTGCATTACTCGTTTCTTTTGCATTCAGTGCCTTTGCACCTAATTATTCAATTGAGATTTTATGGAAGAGCTACTAAAAGGGTGAAAGTAACGTTAAAAGATGAGCATATTTAACAAAATAGTGATCTTTGAAATCTCATAATCTATAAAAGAAGAACAGAGCAGTATGTTCTGTGGCAGATGCTCTGTACCGTTCGTTTATTCCCAGATATTTCAGATTTATCTGTACGATCTGTGGTCACGTGACTAAAAAATCCGTCCGCTCGCGGAGGTCAATGCCAAACGCCCCTATTGTCAGCACCTGGTCTGTACAGCTTCTCTGTGGTCTGAAACCAGCCTGTTCAATGAAACTCGTTCAAGTATTGTGCTCCCTATTCTATTAAAATTACCCTTTCGAGGAGTTTATATATTACGCTAAGTAAAGCGATGGGACGGTAGCTTTTTGGTTGGTCACTCGGTTTTCCTGGCTTTAGTATGGCAATGATTTTTGACCTTTTCATTGCATGTGGGATTTTAGCAGTTTCTATTATGTCCGTAAAAACATGGCTAGCCATTTCTTGGTGTATTTTCCACAGTTGAGAAGGAATTCTTTGTGAACTGCATCTGGTCCTGGGGCTTTTCCGACATTCACGTTTTTCAGAGCTTCCGTTATTTCAGCAGTGGTAAGTGGTCGAGCAAATTCGGTCGGTTCTTCGCATCTGGTTTTCAGTTTCTTGAGTTCTCGTTTGATTTGGGTTGCATGGGCTTTGTTTCTTAACGATCTAGTTGTGGACAGCATGTGTGCTGCTATCTTATTTGCTGTTGGGTGCTTGGCGTTGTTCGTCGTTTTGTGGCCTTCACCGAGTTTTCTCAGAAGCGACCAGGCTTTTCTGCTAGAACTCTTGAAATCGAGGTTGGATACTGTTTCTGTCCATTTCTCGCGTCGAGCTGCATCTAATTTGTGCAATAAGTTGTCGGCTATCTCCCTATCTCCGTTTTCCTGGAAGTTCTGATATTCTCTCTCGCACTCATCGTTCCATCCCGGTACATACTCTTTACGGTAGTCTCTGGGGATAGTCTTTTTCGCTGATCCGATAACTGCATTTATGAATCTCTTATAGTTTTCTGCTCTAGGAGGAATCCAGCCTAGGCACTTGTCAAGGCCAATCCCAACAGAGTGCCTTTCTGAAGTTCCATCTTGGCCGAGGGAAAGATCTAATGAGTGGGATTTGTATTCCGACATCGATCATGGCTGGACGGTGTTGGCTGTGCGGGAAGTCTGCGAGTATTTTGCGCTTAGTTTGCATTGGAACGTTTTTGTCGTCTGTGCTCACAAAGCAGAGATCAGGGTTATACTCTTGGTTCCATGCTGCTGATTTGAAGGATCCCTGATCTTTTCATCAAAAACAGGTACATCTTATTATCTTCTGCCCACTGTGTTAGTGTTTCTCCATTGGTGTCGTTCTTCTTGTACTTCCATTGTGTGTGGTGACTGTTGAATTCCCCTACGTATACCGCGGGGTGTGGGTGAAGTGGCAGCACTTCTAGTGGCCAGGCACTGTTTGGAGGCTTATAAATATTGCTGATGGTTATTTCCCCTGCTTTGATAACTACTTCTAGGATATCGTCCGAGTCCTGCGCTGTGCAAAAGTGTGCGTTTTCAATGGTGGAGCGAGCGTAGGTGGCAACTCCGTATGTTTGGTGGTACGTGGCTCCTATCAGATCATACCCTGCTATTTTACCTCTTTTGGTGAGCTGTTCTATATTTGCTGTGTGGGTTTCCTGAATGGCTAAAACGTCGATGTCGTTATGTGGATAGAATTTTCTCTAGCACTTGGCTTTTTGCCCAGCTTATCCCTTCTACGTTAAGTTGGCAAATCTTAAGACTAGGTCCTAGCCTTTTAGTCAATCGGTCCTGAGAAGGACCATATAAAAGGAGATAATGACCGAAGTTTAAATTGCCCAAATATCAATTTTTATATAACAACTCTAAAACAAAAAGGGATCAAGCAATGCGGCAATACGGCATATACAGATGTGGAAGAAACGGATGGAAACAGGGGAGTTTCAGTGTTAAATTCACGCTGGTTCGGAGTCCAGTGGAGCAGTGGAAGAATCGAAACCTCGGAGCGATGCGATGTTGAATAAGCGGCTGGTCTGTTGGAATGGCAGTCTGTAGTGAGTGGGGAAGCGCGCAGCAACGATCTCGTGCTAAGACACGAATTCTAGGCTCCGGGCTAGTCGCAGATTGGAAAGCAAATTAAACCGCTGACAGTAATAGATTCGTGGCTAAATGGCTAAATCCTCATAATGAAGTGAATCGAGTTCTACTTAATTGTAGAAATCAATAAGCCGGTGATATATTCCATTATAATTCAGCAAATTTATGAAAGGAAAATATCTTTGCTTTGTTTAGAACGTTAAATTGATACAATGGTGCCATAGAGTGAAAACATGAACGTTTTTAGTAAAATCACTAGGCTAATATCGTTTTCCTGTTTAAAATTCGTTTACATAAGAATTTGTATACCGGATTTTATGAAAAATCACTATGCCGGTAACAACTTGATTTTTTTGTGTGACTCATCCGTGAATAAGATATTGCTCAGAAAAGAACTAATCTCATTCTCTTTTTCCATCATCTTTTCCCAGAATTCCATTCTTTTGAAATGGTCTTCTGGAAAATTTCCTGAAAGGTTTGCACCTTATAACATTTGTAACCATTTATTTTTAAAATATTCCGAGCAGTTCTATCGCCCAATCGACTTGCTGGGCAATTTTTCTGCTAGAACAAGGTGCACTGGTTTCAACAGCAGCACACACATCACTTCTCATCTTCTCTTGCCAAACGAATGCTGGGTAATTACATGATAGGGTCAGTTTTTCATCGATGGTAACCTAAACGCTACAAAATATTTGGATCTATTACAGAATCAAATTATTCCGACAGTTCGACAGCTACCAATTAATTAATTATTTTATTTTCAAACCAGTTATGACGAAAAAGAACCTGAATATTAATTTTCACAGGAAATTATTTGTTTCATTCATTGAGGCAAATAACTCCGCCCATGGCGCCCATAAGAATGGAGAAAATTTGTCGTATTCATTTTCAATAGTCATGCGATGTTATCCATCTCCCGTTTGCAGTGTTACTAATTCGATATTCGATCCTAGATCTGTTGCCTGCGCGCTTCCCCACTCACTACAGACTGCCATTCCAACAGACCAGCCGCTTATTCAACATCGCATCGCTCCGAGGTTTCGATTCTTCCACTGCTCCACTGGACTCCGAACCAGCGTGAATTTAACACTGAAACTCCCCTGTTTCCATCCGTTTCTTCCACATCTGTATACATATGTAATAATTTTCTCGGAAAAGAAGATCGCAATGTGGCATTCATTTTCTTGAGCGCACGTTCTACTGAAACAAGTGCTATATCGTTTTGCCCAAGGGTCTATAATTTTCTAATTTTTGTGAGGCGAAAATGGTCTCAAACGATAGAGTTCGACCCCCGGTGACGAATCCGTGGTCGAGAGATTTTCAGGGTGAATTCGGTTCCCAAATGCTGCGATTAATTTCGTTAACCGCAGCCAATCGTACAGGGTGTTCCATAAAATATTCCATTCAAATTTTTGTTGAAAAATTTCTCAGACAAAACTAAACAAATCGAAATGAAATTTTGCAGCCACATATAAAATGCTCATAATATGCTTCATGCAAAATTTTGTGACCATGGAAAATTCAATTGGAATATTGAAAAGAAGAATCTTCATATTTCAATAACAAGATATCCGATCTAGTGAAATTTATTTTGCGAATAGAGATTTATTTCTACAAATTTCACGAAGATCGCATTATCAGAACCATAAAAACTCCAATTGAAATATTAAAAAGAAAAATCTTTATATTTCCATTACAAGATATCCGATTTGGGTGAAATTTATTTTGTGAATGAATATCGGATATGCTATAAGCTGAATATTCATGCAAAATTTCAAGACGATCGCATAATCAGATCCATAGAATAATAGTTATTTAATAAACTAGGTTATTAAAGACAGCGACTAATGGTCGAGATATTTTAATGCGTGAGCGGAGCGAACGCGTTAATAGTTTGAGACCATTAGTCGCTCGATTAATAACCGAGTTTATTACAAGATTTTTCCGACGATCTCAACATGAATAGTGTATAAATTCTTGATTAAAATACATTCTCAATTCGCATAAAACATACATTTGACGTAAAGGAATTTCTATGTTTCTATGTTCCAGTAGAGTTTTGACATTTCTCGTAGTGCTTCTGAGTACTTTGTGTACGGTTGCCATTAGGATTGCACATTAAAATGGCTAAAAAATTGAGCATTAAATGGGTCATTAATGCTCATTTCGTACACACTAAAAGTACCTTTTATTCGAGGTCGGCGGAAAATTTTTTTAATTATCAAGTTTTTAATTCCCGATCGTGCTGATATTTTGCATTTATATAGTTAGTATCAATGTTAAGTCCTATACAAAGTTTTGAGGTATAGCCTCATTGCTCTACCAATGAACGAGCGCTTAAAAGCACCTGCTTTATTAAATTCCTTATCTATCTCATAGGGTTGAAAAATTGTAGTTCAAGGTCCGCCAATTCTGGTCACCCTATACACTCATATTTTGCCTATCAAATCTTATTATTTCAAAAGTAAAAAAGTGACAAACTTACCTTGCAATAGCTTTCGAAAAATTATCTCTATCCTTATTGTTTTTAGGATTGATTGACATGGACACAACAGGCTCAGGAACGTAAATTGATTCCAATGAAATATTTTCCTTCAGATCCGTAACAAATGTATCTCCACTAGCACAATCTACACCAAATAAAGCGAAAATATCCCCAGCGTAGACTTCACTAACGTCTTCCATATTGTTTGAATGCAATCTGACTAATCTAGATATTCTAACCTTCCTTTGAGTTCTGGCATTGTATATTGTATCTCCTTTTTTGAGCATTCCTTGATAGCACCTCATGTAGGTCAGCTGCCCAAATCTTCCTGCTTCTAATTTAAATGCTAAGGCAACAAAGGGGTTGGAATTGCTTCTAGCTGGGTTCAAAATTACCTTCTTTGTTTCTTCACCTAAAATCGAATCATTCTACATGAGAGATCTGCAAGGATGTTGAGATAAAGTTGATGTTTAATAATCAAATAACAATATTAGGACTCTTGTAAACTAAGTTCAGTGCATCAAACTATCTATCGCAATACCGATATGGATTCTATTGTCCTGATGAAGCTCAATACTTTAATTGAAATTTCTTGAAGTGGCAACAGATATATATATATTGTGGATGTGTACAAGTAAATTATAAAGCAAAACAATTTCCGGACGAAATCGAGTCGCTCTGGACTGCCTAGCCACTCCAAACCTATCTTGTCGACCATCACTTTGTGAACCGAATCGTGATTCGTCCGAAAAAAGTACGTTGAGCCATTAGCCCCGTTTACACGTACACTCCGAACCAACGCTTCTGTAGCGTCGCTCCGATGCGGCACTCCGAAACGGCGTTCCGGCGTGAGGATTGATTCGTGGTAGTCAAATAGAGCAACACTTTTGGATCGCGTATCGATGCGGCAGATTGAATTTCCGTTGAGGCGAAAACTCCACGTTCCTTACTCTCTTATAAATACCAGTCAGTTGAATCGAATATCCGTAAGTGGACAGAGTAGTGAACATGAATTCGATAAAAAGGAAGGCTTGTTTATGGCTGTATGTCATCAATGAAGATGAGAAGAAAACTCCTTGGAAAATTTGGGTTTAGCAGTGGAGATTGAATAGAGAGCGTTTTGGTCATATGCCTCTATTAAGGGAAGTCCGAGAAAATTATCCAGAGAACTACAGAAATTACTTAAGAATGGATGACACAACTTTTTATTTTCCATAAACACGGAAAACTTTGTACTTGTCTATAAATAATTCAAAATTATCCCTATTCCACATTGTGTATGTAGGTACTGGTGAAAATAAGCAGAATTCAAATAAACATTTCTAACTGCGAAAATTCGAGAGAACGATAAGCATCTACTGCTACATATCTCGGTAGATCGGAGTGTGCGTGTGAATACGACGCCGACGTTGAAATCACAAACCAGCACATCTGGCACGACGCATAAAATCGACGCTTTTGGACTCACGATGGTCTAGCATTCACACGCACAAGATTGGAGTTAAGAAATGGAGCGAACGCTCCAAAACTGCCAGAAAAACTGTTCGTGTAAACGGGCCTATTGTGGTAAAAACCATGCTTAGTGGTATCCTGCCCATTGCCGACTGGTAGTTCTATTCCCAGGTGATAGCCGAGCTACTCTTAAATTTAAGGAATGCAACCATCTCCTAATGGAACTGGTTAAGACTACCCGTTTATAGGTCCCCAAAAATTGAGTTTTAAGGGCTGTTACGAATACCATACAAGTAAAATTTGCGATATGATGGTCTTCCCTTACAGAGGTTACTTTCAGTCTATCAGACACCGGACTCTGGGCAATGCTGCCGGTTTCCAGGAAAAGGGCCACTATGCGCCTTACTGAAGTCTGAGGAATATTCGAACATTGCATAATCTGGTGCTTTGACAAAGTTTCTTTATGAAGAACTACTATTCTTGCCATTACAACTCTTGATATTCGTTCAAAGTGAGAAATTGGATGTCCCAGCATTTTCCACGGAAATTCTCAATATTAAAATACCCGTTGTTTGCTGAAAACTTAATAATATCGGATACACCTGTATTTTCCCGAACAAGAAATTTTTTTTGCTGGTTTATTTTCATTTCAGTAATAAGAAATTGAAGTTTCCACAAACAAAAAATTGTCACGTTACATTTCTCAAGTTGAGAGTTGATAGGGAGCCGCAAAAGTTTTGACAATGTGTGCACCATAACTTTCGAAGGGATTGTCCTAGAGACTCGAGATTTTCAGGGTGAGTTCGGTTTCCAAATGCCGCGTTCAAGTTCGTTAACCAGTCGAATCGTACAGAGTGTTCCATAAAATATGGCCATTCAAAGTTTTTGTTCCTTAATATCTCAGACAAAAAGAAACCAATCCAAATGAAATGTTGCCGCCACATAATTGGTCTCATGCAAAATTTTGTGACCATAGTGCATACCGAAGAACCTTCATATTTCCATAAAAAGATATCCGATTCAAATGAATTTTATTTGTGAATGAAGATTGATATGCTGAATGCTCATGCAAAATTTTGTGATATATTTTTTTCATATTTCATTTTTTGAATAATTTCTTGAATATAATTCCGATTGTGATGAGAATCTGCATTTATACAGGGTGAAACCTGTTGAACTGTACATACTTCACACAGAGATAGAGGACACTTTGCTGGTTTCAAAAAGACCCCACATGAAAGGTCTCAAACGATTCGTTTGAATTATACAGGGTGATTTCCAGTTTTGGGTCATATTGTCAAAATGCTCTATTGGACGAACGAATAATCACAAATTCATCAAATTTGGTACGTAGGAGGACTGTATCAATCTCCATACAGCTGAGTTAACAGATTATCAGTTTCCAGGACCGGACTCTATTTTTCTGATATTATCGGAATTTATGAAAAAAAAACACCCTGTAGATGAAAAAGTCAATAAACCTGTCATGACAGTTCAAACTACACTAAAAACTCTACAATGAAGAGTAATAAAATCACGTGGCACACCTACAAATTTAGAGAAAAAAAAATTGAATATGCGTACTCGGAGATAAATTTTTTGGACGGGCCTAATTCACATGGAAAACCATACCCAACCGGACTCTATTTTTCTGATATTATCGGAATTTATAAAGAAAATCGCCCTGTAGATGAAAAAGTAAATAAACCTGTCATGGCAGTTCAAACTACACTAAATACTCTTCAATAAAGAGTAATAAAATCACGTGGCACACGTACAGGATTCAGAGAAAAAAAATTGAATATGGGTACTCGGGGATAATTTTTTTTGTACGGCCTAATTCACAAAAAAACATACCTAAATGTATCAAAAGTTGAATATAAATGGTTAAGATCTTCTACGCATTCAAGTATTCCAATATTCAGGGACGGACTCCCATTTCAGATTGGGTTTTTCAATAGATGATAGGTCGGAAGATTCGCCCTGAATTTGGAACACCCCAAAAAACTGTTACGGGAGACCGAACAACATTAAATAACCTACAAGAAATTTTCATGAAATTGCGAGATACACAAATATATTAAACAAAAAAATGTAATAATCGTACTCAGAGATAATTTTTTTGGGCGGCTGAAGTTTAGTAGAAGAACTATACCGAAATGCATGAAAAGTCGAATATATCAGGTTATATCCACTCCCCATGAAAGTATTCCATAATCCCTGGATTGTAGGTTGTGTTGTTCGGTCTCCCGAAACAGTTTTTTGGGGTGTTCCATATTCAGGGCGAATCTTTCGACCTATCATCTATTGAAAAACCCAATCTAAAATGGGAGTCTGTCCCTGAATATTGGAATACTTGAATGTGTAGAAGATCTTAACCATTTTTATTCAACTTTTGATACATTTGGGTATGTTTTTTTTGTGAATTAGGCCGTACAAAAAAATTATCTCCGAGTACTCATATTCAATTTTTTTTCTCTGAATCTGTAGGTGTGCCACGTGATTTTATTACTCTTTATTGAAGAGTATTTAGTGTAGTTTGAACTGCCATGACAGGTTCATTGACTTTTTCATCTACAGGGTGATTTTCTTTATAAATTCCGATAATATCAGAAAAATAGAGTCCGGTCCTGGAAACTGACGAAAATTACCTGAATATTGGAATATTTGAACATCGAGAGGATTTAAACTGATAACATTCTCCTGTCTTCAACTTTTGATACATTTGGGTATGGTTTTCCATGTGAATTAGACGCGTCCAAAAAATGTATCTCCGAGTACGCATATTCAATATTTTTTTTCTCTAAATTTGTAGCTGTGCCACGTGATTTTATTACTCTTCATTGTTGAGTTTTTAGTGTAGTTTGAACTGTCATGACAGGTTTATTGACTTTTTCATCTATAGGGTGTTTTTTTTCATAAATTCCGATATCAGAAAAATAGAGTCCGGTCCTGGAAACTGATAATCTGTTAACTCAGCTGTATGGAGATTGATACAGTCCTCCTACGTACCAAATTTGATAAATTTGTGATTATTTGTTCGTCCAATAGAGCATTTTGAAAATATGACCCAAAACAGGAAATCACCCTGTATAATTCAAACGAATCGTTTGAGACCTTTCATGTGGGGTCTTTTTGAAACCAGCAAAGTGTCCTCTATCTCTGTGTGAAGTATGTACAGTTCAACCGGATTCACCCTGTATATTAAGTATCAATCTTAAGTCCCATATAAAATTTTGTTGTAATAGTCTCATTGCTCCACCAATAACAACTCCTGCTCAGGACTTTTCTTAAATTATTTTACGAAAATGTTTGAAACATAGTGATTCACATACCTTCTTCCTCCTTCAAAGCAAAGTTTTCTACTTCTCCAGGATGAGGTAAATATTCAAGTACTCCATCTAATAAAGGTTGTACTCCCTTATTCTTTAATGCAGTACCAACAAAAACAGGAGTGAAACTTCTTTTCAGGCACGTTCTTCTTATTGCTGCTTTGATATCTGGTACAGTGATCTCTTTTTCTTCCAAATATAGTTCTCCAATTTGCTCGTCAACATTCGATAAATGTTCAATAAGTTCATGTTTTCTATCATTACTTTCTGCCACCATTTCTTTAGGGATCTGATCATATTTTAATACTTCACCGAAATTTCCTTCGAAGTAAATCGCTTTTTGATCTACAACGTCTATTATTCCTTTACATTCACTCTCAAGTCCTATGGGAATTTGGACAAAAGCTGCATTATGATTTAGTTTGGATCTCATCTGGGATAAAACACGAAGATGGTTTGCACCCATTCTATCTAACTTATTTATAAATGCCAAACAAGGAACGTTGTACCTAAATGAAAAAAAAACATTTTTAACTTGTTACTAATCTTATTAATGATTATTATTTATTTTAAGCATTTTGCCCAAATATCTGTTATTTTCGAATTTTGAGCCGAAAATGGTCTCGAACTATAGTTCGAGACTTATAGAGTTCGACTACCTGATGACGAATCCGTGGTTAAATTCAATTTGTCCGTGGGGCCGGCCGTCCGTTAGCACGATAACTTTCGAAGGGATTGTCCTAGAGTCTTGAAATTTTCAGAGTAAGTTCGGTTCCCAAATACCGCGGTTAAGTTCGTAAACCATAGAAAATCCAATTGGAATATTGAGAAGAATCTATATATTTCCATAACAAGATATCCAATTCAAATGAAATTTATTTTATGAATGAAGATTGATATACTGAATGTTTATGCAAAATTTAAAGAAGATCGCATCATCTGAAGCATAAGATTTCATTTTTTTTAATTATTGATTTTTTACATATTTTATTTTTTGAATAATTTTCAGAATATAATTCTGATCGTGCTGGGATTTTGCATTCTTGAATCTCAGGTCCTTTCCAAAATTTTGAGGTAATAGCATTAATTGCACCACCAATGAACAAGATCTCAAAAGCACCAGCTTAGGTTTTTTCTTAAATTTTAATTCATTATTTTACTGACACTGAACTGATAAACACATCCAATGAAATTATTATTTGGCTATCATTGAATTGATAAAAAGATCGAATCAAATATTTCATTGAATAAGAAAGAGAACATTTTCATTTGAATTCCTTTGAAATAGATCAATTCTAGGCAATGATTCGGTTTTGAATACATCTTATTAGTGAAATCTAAAGATTTTCTGGAACCACTTCTCAGAGCAGAAAAAATTAGCAGATTCTTAGATACCTAGTGATCAGCCATATTTTGTGAAACTCAGAGCTATTTACTGATTTTCAGAAGCCCCTCCATTCAGCTGTTTGAGAAAAGCAGTAGATTCTCATTACACTTTGTAATAGAGTTCCTCACAGAAACCAACTAAAGAAACACAGTTACTGGCAGACAAGTCGAAGTGATTGTGCTGCCACTAAGAATGATGCAATCATTTGATATAAAATCTCATTGTCAATATAGAAAAGCAGTAAATACCTTTTCATTTGTCTATTCACAGTGAGAGACTGACTCTGAACACCTCCCACCGCACACAATACTAATATTGCACCATCTAATACTCTTAAGGCTCTTTCAACCTCAACGGTGAAATCTACGTGTCCTGGCGTGTCAATTATATTAATATTGTGTTCTTTCCACAACGTATATGTAGCAGCAGATTGAATAGTTATACCCCTTTGTCTTTCCAGTTCCATAGAGTCCATAGTTGCGCCTACATTATCTTTACCTTTAACTTCATGCATGGATTCTATTCTACCCGTATAAAATAGTATCCTTTCGGTGAGAGTTGTTTTTCCGGAGTCTATATGAGCTGAAATACCTATATTCCGAATCTTTTCGATAGGTTTATGTTCAGTAAATTTGGAGGAACTAGACATATATTTACAGCCGGAAGCCTATAAATAATATTATATATTAGTATGGAATAATTTGAATTTTAACATTCAATAATTGGTAGTATTACCTGACCAGCATGTTTCAATAAATTAAGCTTATTGATAAGATTAGGTATCCTAACTGAATTTAGAAATGCCATTTCTTCTATTGTCTTTATAAATTAAAATTTCTCGTTTCTAGTGTTACAAAGATTGAGGTTATGTTGTTTCAATTTAAGGTTAAGTAACACTTGACGTTTTATCATAGAGTATCGTCAAAAACCAATGAAAAAATATAAGACAATGCGAAACAATTTATTTTAAAATATTTTGAAATCATTCAAATCATTTGGAGCAATACATAGACTGGTGAATTATTCATTCAATATTTTCGGTTTTTTGATGATGAAATTTTTTATTTCATCTATCATGTTTTTCGATGACTCAATCAAATTTCCTAACCAAAAAAATTGAAAATTTATTATTTATTTGAATTTCGAGAAATTCCTACAGTACAAAATTACAGATTAATTTCCAGGATTACCATAGATAACAGAGGATAGAGGATTACCATGAATACATTTATTACAAAGGACGTAGACTTAAAGGAAGGTATACCTACCACAATACTATTTTCAAAACATGTAGAATTCCTAACTGATTATGGCCAACAAAAAGATACTTATGAGGCTACGATGACTGATTATTTGAAAATGTCCGGAATGTATTGGTGCCTGACTGCATTAGAGCTTATGAAATCATCTCCATTTCCGAAAAAAGATGTTGTAGACTTCATTAAAAGTTGTCAGGATCCAGATTGTGGGGGAATAAGTGCTAGTGTGGATCACGACCCCCATTTGTTATATACATGTAGTGCTGTGCAAATTTTATGTTTATACGATAGCATAGACGAAATAGATGTCGAAGGTGTTGTCAAGTACGTTGCTTCTCTTCAACAAGCTGATGGTAGTTTTGCAGGTACATATTTTCAATTATAATTATAATGTACCAGTTTGTTGAAAACGTGGAATTATTTTTCTATTGTTTTAGGTGATAAATGGGGAGAAATTGATACGAGATTTTCCTTCTGTGCTGTAGTGACGTTATCGTTGCTCAAAAAATTGGATGTTATCAATATTGAAAAAGCTGTAGAATTTGTTGAATCATGCATGAATTTTGATGGAGGATTTGGATCAAGACCACATTCTGAAAGTCATGCGGGACTTATATATTGCTGCATTGGATTCTTATCAATTGTGGGAAGATTAGATATTGTGAAACAGGATAACCTAGCATGGTGGTTATGTGAGCGGCAATTACCATCTGGAGGTTTGAATGGAAGACCAGAAAAACTGCCCGATGTATGCTACTCTTGGTGGGTTTTATCTTCACTGGCTATTTTAGGCAGACTTCACTGGATTGATCAGAATGCACTCAAGAAATATATACTTGCATGCCAAGATGTAGAGAGTGGTGGATTTGCGGATAGACCTGGTGATATGCCTGATCCTTACCATACACTTTTTGGACTTGCAGGGCTATCGTTACTAGGACAAGATTCAATTGAAAAAGTTAATGCTGTTTTCTGTATGCCTCAAAATGTTATTGATAAATTGCAGATAAAAACTCAAATGCTGAGATGATTTCTTTCAACTTCACTTGGCACAATAATTATTTGAATGTATAAAAATATTCAGTATTTTTGTTCGAAGGAATATGGTTGAGTTGAATGCTGCAGAATCCAAAAAAATATTGTGATAAACTCATATGAAAAGTTCTTTTAATATTATTAATTTCTTTCTTCATTTTTGAATGAGGAACCGAGAAAAAATTTACTATTATGTGAGTGTATTTGAAGGGATGTCATTATTATTTACTTTTACATTCAGTGAATTTGTTTCCACATTTTGCAAATTGATTTTGAAACGCTTGAAACTTTTAATTATTTCTTTCTGTTTCAATTCTTATATCTCAAATGAATGACAATGATGACCAAAATAGCATTAATGAAATCTTTTTGTATGTAATTATTATTATCATTATATCGTTATTGAAAAGCTTCTTTGACACTCAAACCCTCTGATGTCTTTTTTTATGTATCCTATATTTTTCTTAATAAATTACTACGATTTATGTCATGTAAAAGTAAAAAACTATCAGGATTAGCTCAGCCTCATATGGTATAATTTGATTGAAACAGTAAGTTGGCTCTGTATACTTCAGATATCGATTGAAATATATTCTGGGAGGATTCTGCATTTCTTAAAAACTTTATAGGTTTTCACTCCCAGTCTCTGAAACAGAAATAATTAAAAACATTTTTATTAAGATATATACTTCATTCAGAGTTTTCTGATATTACATCTTCACAATTTACAGAATTTTTATCTTAAATCTGTATCACAGAACATACATATGATCTGTATACAGGGTGTCCCATTACTCGACGTCAACCCGGAACCGGGTGAAAAGGCAAGTAGTGCTGGTTGTCAGAAAAATATAAAAAAAATCTAAGTTGCATGATTTTAAAATAATGAGCATTTAAAAAAACACGCAAAATTCTACACCCTGTGGCAGTCTTTTCGCTCCTGTTGCCACAAATATCAACTTTTTCCAACTTTTTTCTTTGCTGTGTAACCTTGAATAATGCTTGTCTAAACTGTAATCAAAATTATGATATCAACTGCTCTATGTTTCATAAAAATAGGGCTTACTTCTCAAAAATAAAATTCGAAATAAACAATTGCCTAGTTTCAACTGACTATATTGAAAAAAAAATGTACTACGTAGGTTTGGCATGTTTTTTTCAAAAGTTGGCGCATTTAGTGAGGATTCCAAAATGGTATAATACTTGTTTAATTGTAGCTGCCGTAGTTCAAATTTATTTTTGATTGCCTTTGAATACACTTTTTCGTTAACTGCTTCCCAGTAATAGAGTCCAATGGATTCAAGTCCGGTGAACGGGCCGGCCACGAGATTGGATCAGAAAGTCCGATCCATCTTCCGGGAAAAAATGTTACCAGAAAAAAAATTTTCAGAGAAATTTCTCAGGAAAAATTATTTTCTCTGGAAATTTTTTTTCTGAAAACATTTTTTCCCGGAAGATGGATCGGACTTTCTGGTCCAATCTCGTGGCCGGCCCGTTCACCGGACTTGAACCCATTGGACTCTATTACTGGGAAGCAGTTAACGAAAAGTGTATTCAAAGGCAATCGAAAATAAATTTGAACTACGGCAGATGCAATTAAACAAGTATTATACCATTTTGGAACCCTCACTAAATGCGCCAACTTTTGAAAAAACATGCCAAACCTACGTAGTACATTTTTTTTTCAATACAGTCAGTTGAAACTAGGCAATTGTTTATTTCGAATTTTTTTTTGAGAAGTAAGCCCTATTTTTATGAAACCTAGATCAGCTGGTATCAAAATTTTGATTACAGTTTAGACAAGCACACATGACTAAGAAAAAAAAGTTCCATATTGTTTTAACGAAGGTTCATGGCTTGTGAAAATTTATGTTAAACCTCGCATTCAGTGAGTTCAAATTACTTTTTACATTTTATAGTTTTTTTGACATATTACTTACATGTACCATTTGTCTCTTATAGAAGCCCTGATGAAGCATTAAAGTAAATGAGAATGCTTGGCAAAGAATAAAGAGTATCTCATTTTACTCCCCAAACCAGAGTCGATAGACCCTTATCATTCAATAATATATTAATGGCTCTTATTACTACAATTATTTAATTTATATATAATTTCAAAATAATAATCAATTATCATAGAACCAGAATTTTAACCATTCTATAGTAACATTATTCACATTTGACCCAGAGACTCATACTCATACTGTAGTCGTGTGGACTCTTATCTTTATACAATTATAATCTTTGATTAATTAATAGGGCAGATCGCTTCACCGGGTTATCTACGAAGTAAGTAGACATCCACAGGACGACCTGAGCCCTTACAAAAATAGTTGGGCTAGAAAGCTAGCAGCAATGGCTTTGCGCTAACAAAGCCTTTGAATTTTCCTTACTCATTAGTTTAAGGCACGATGGTAAACGTGGTTTGATAAATTCATATAACTTTTGGTTAGCAACTAGCGAGTACAATTTGATTTCAGCGTCTTCTATTATACTGGTGTGAATGAGGAGAAAAAATCTTTAATGATGGTAGAATACCTAAAGATAACTGCATTACCCAGCAATATTTGTAGAATTCTACAAACAATGCCAAGCACACCACACTGATTATAATTATAAATATTGTTTTTTCAATGCTTATAATCTTTGGAATATTGGTAAGAAGAGTTCCAACATCTAACCATTGTATAAAATCATTGTTTAACAATGATAAAATTAAAAACTTTCAGATCACTTCGCGAGTTTAAGATCGCCATCTAGCGAATATTTTCGGTACTGTTCAATAAAAACTAATTGACTTCAATAACTTCCTCTAAAAATGTAGTAATTGTATCAAACTATCTAGTGAGATTCTTCAAACAGAACAATGATATATTATGTAGATATTTTATACATAGTGATGACACTTATGAGATATAGGACAACCTCATAAAGTCATTGTTTCACCAAGAATGCACTAGATGGCGCTACGATCCAGGTTTGAAGGATTCGCTCGAAATATCAGGACAGCATTTAGCCTCAAAATACACAGATATCCTTATGACGAAACATTCTTATATTGAACTTTTAACTACGGAAATATGGTACTAGCTGCTCTTCGATTTGAACTGATCATAGTATATGTGTTTTCATCAACTATTGAGGACGCTACGTTTTCAGAACAAATTTTCCCCTCCTGTATTGTGTTCTCTTTCTTATAGTTACGTTCGAATCCTCCATGAATGCGGCTCTGCCGCGCTTTACCGCTGTGGCGCTTTTAGAACGCTCTGGAAATTACGCGATGCCGAATGAACTGAAACGCCCCAGAGTTCAGACTGTTCTAGATAATTCTAGACAGCATTGGCACGCATATAAATTATAAAGACGCGCGCGTTTGACTTACAGACAGTTGAAGTTAGAAATCAGTGTGCGCTTTATTTTGAACTGTTCAGAATGAATATAAATTTGCCAGTGTGTAAATAAAAAAGGGTTAGTGGTAATGAATTAGTATGTAAAGTAGCTGTTAGTATAAATTGGACATACAGCATTGAAGGAATTTGTTTGACCTCGAAAAACGTTACATCGGTGTCAGGTGTGGGGTTATTTAAGTCAAGGGCGTAGCCAGGAATTAATTTCGGGGGGGGGTTTTGACATTTTGGCCATTAACTTTGTAGGTGCCGGGAATTGTGAGGGTCGCTTTCTGTAGCAAGTATTTGTTGTTTTTAAGAATTCAATAATCCTTTTCCTACTTCGGAAACAATATTCAACATATATTCTTGGTTAGGTTAGGTAAACCTATTTTTCAAATATGCTTCAGAATTTAATTTCTATTCACTCAAACAAAAACTTAAAAAACAATATTAATTTCCCAAACAATACTTCGTCGGTTGAATGCAGAACTATACCAAGTCCGAAATTCATACTTTTCAGGAGACGCGTTTTTTTGAATAGTTCAAAAGATGATTGAAAATATATAAAAATTCTTTCATTTTGAACTTCAACTTGAAGATCCTGATTGTTTTGTGATGGTCAAGATTTGCCCAAAAAGAATTTCCGAAAATTGGGACAAAATATAGCCTTTTACTGTAGTTCTACATATCAGAACTATTTTATGTTCACTTTCAACTGAACTGTCCTTATGGTATGGGTCAGAACTATGCAATGTCTACTTTCAACTAAACTATGTCCTTATGTCAGGGTCAGAACTATGCTATGTCCACTTTCTCGCTAGATTGAACTATCACGTGAGTTTATATGAAACTGAAAAAGTGGGGTAAGGATATAAGATGGACTTGCAATACTTCTGCATCAGATGGAGTGTAGTATTAAGCATCTCTTTAGGCCATAAACCGATTTTCTGGAAAAATGGACTTGGGATAGTTCTGCATTCAACTGACGACTTACAGGATGAATCAATATGAAATTAGTGTGGATGTGTGCTTTCATTGAAACTAAATAGAGTTTTTAATGTTTTACTGCAAAATAGTGCCAACATAATATGAATAGGTATTAAAAATGAAACAGTGAGAAAACACAAACAATATTTTTTATGGTGAATTCCTTCAGTTAAAGTCTATCCGTCTCTTTTTTTTCTAGCGAATTGGCCAACTACTTCATTTTCATCAATTTTCACACTATAATGAATATTCATAAGCGCCAACCCATTCAATCTAGTTTCGCTAGAAGAATTGTGCAGGTAATTTTTAATTCTCCTCAAGCTGGAAAAACAGTAGTAGTAGTAGTAGCAGTAGATACTGGAATCGTAGATAAAATTTGTAGTAGGATGTAGATGTTCGGATACATATTCTGATTGCACTCATCTAAGTATTCTTATGCCGATTTTGAAATGGAGTTCATTGACATTTTCCATATTTCAAATTCTGCTTTAATTACGTTTTTATTTTTTTCTGGGAGTAGTGAAGAATACATCGATAATGCGTCTTCTAATTCATATTCTCTGTTAAAATTCTGGGGTAGCAGACCAGATAAGACTGATATTAATTCTATCAGTTAATTGTTGTATAGTATGTTCTAGAAATGAAATGAAGAAATTAATTTTAACTAGATTTTCGGAGATAAGTTGGTTTAAGTGCAAAATGAAAGATTATTTTTGCAACAAAAAATAACTCTGAAACATTTCGGGGGGGGGGCTTGAACCCCCAAAACCCCCCCCCCCTGGCTACGCCCTTGATTCAAGTGCTGTGTTTTTTTAATTGTGGACTTCATTGAGGAACTTGTTGGATGCCATAAAGAGATCACAAGCGAGAAATATGGAATAGGCGAATACCATTTGTCAACAGCTACTGCACCAAGCCAAAATAAACCATCCTAAGATATTTCAGATTGAGTTCATTTTTGAGACGTTTGAATCTATGTATCTACTCAATAAATCGCGCAGTTTCTTTGCTAGTTGTTCGCAGTGATTCTCCAGCATCTAATATGTCTATCTACGGTGATCCCAAGGTACTTGACGAATCCATCTCTGCTCTCCAGTATGGTAGTTCCATTTCTCGCTTTTATTGGCCCTATGTTCGGTAGACCTTTTTCGCAGGATGTAAATGGTAGATAGCAAGATTTTTCCATATTGAGTGTCCGTCATCGCGGCCTTCTAAAGAGATTTAGAAGGCCGTGGCGTCATTCAGTAGGTATGCATTTGACCAAGGAGAGAAGTGCGCGTCGCTGTTTGCCGCTTATGTTGTGTTCGTCACAAACATCATTGAAATTCGAGGTAAAATTAAGCTGTTTTACATTTTCTATGAACTCATGTTTGTATGGTTTCTCTAATTTTGTTGGAGTTGAGAAAGCAACAATATAGTTGCGAAACGTCGCTCGAAGAGTGAATCGATGTTTCATTTAAACATTACAATCCCACGACCAGTGTTTTCATATTTGATAGAAGGACTACCTTGAAAGTTTTGAAGTTGTACATTTCTGAAGTTATCGTGATCAAAATAAATAAGCAGACAAGGAGAGTAAAGAAGTTTTTTTGTGTGAAAAAATAAGGTGGAAACTCTGAAAAAAAGGTCAATAGGACATCAAAACTAGGAATTTATTGATCAAACTTACAATGACAATCTCAAAACACAGCCCAACTGTACCTTAAACATGAGTTTCATCAGAATGGAGGGAATTCTTGCGTTTCTCCTTCCAATATTCTCTTTCTCCAAGCAGCTCAGACTTGAAAAATAGAAATTGCAGGTTATCATTTATTTTTATGATATTCATGATATGCACGGTGGATACGAAATTTTTTTCTCGAGAGCTAGGTGAATTGAAAAAGTCATGAAAATATAGGATTCCATTCCGTAACAATATTCTGTGCAAATAATCAAGAAATCAATCAAAAAGTTTTATATTCATATCACTATTTCTTACTTCGGATATGTACAAACGTACAACATCACAATGCCGATATTTTCTGTCAAGTAAACTGAGCTAAAATCATGATTTCTCTAATGAGGTAATTATAAAATTCAAAATTTGGGTCTGTCATGCTAATTTGAAATTGAAGTCTTCAATATTATCCACTTCTAAATGATAATTGTCAAAAACAATTTGTTGAAAATTGCAATGGACAATTTTTGTCGAGAAAAAATCTACAACGACAAATTATAGGTACTCTAATTTCCATTGTAATCTGCAAAGCAACATTTGGACTACATATATGTACTCGTACAAGGGATCGAAAACACCCCTCTTTCGAATTGAAATAACAATTTTTCAGTGCAAAATACACATATTTAGGCATGCAGAATTCGTTGAAACAAATTGCTAGAACTAAGTTCATACATAGAATATAGTTATAACATCAATTTATCATTTTGAATTTTTTCTATCATGTTACATGTTTCACAAATATTCGCCTAGAGTCTGCAGACATCTTTTGAGACTGAGTTTTGAGTTTTGTCATCCCTCTTTTCTGTACGTTTGTTCCTATAGTTTTGTAAATTTCGAAATTTTAGCCAGAAATTGTCTTAAGGGAAGGAGCAGTTTGACACCGAGGTCAAAAACAAAAACAATTCTGTTCGGCCGTCCATCCGTTACATAACATGAATTTTAGGGTTCGTGAAGTTAGCGAAAAGTTGGAAGCACTAATTCTGAAACTATGTCCAATATTTAGTGACTAATTAGTGCCTATTAGTGCTTCATCATCCACTTTCAGCACCGCTATAGTTTTCGAGGAATTGACTTTTATAGTTTCTGGTGCTGACTTCACGCTCATCACCAAAACTTTCAAATTACCATGAAATTAATATACCAATATTTAGAGCTTGATTGGTGCTTATTGGTGCTTTCGAAACCATTGATGAACCGTTTTTATAATATCAGAGAATATTTACCTGGGTGCTGACTTCACGGTCACCACCAATACAACATATTCGAATTTAATAGGATGCTGCCCTCTTAGGAACAAGCGAGCAATACCTCAAAACCTTCATTGATTTTTATAATTTCATAAACTTTTTTACTCATATAATATACTCCCAATTTTTTTATTCATTTGGATGATCCAAAGAGTATTTCCACGAATTAATGAAACAAAAATTTTGAAGATATTCGAATATGTTGGTGCTGACTGTGAAGTTAGCACAGAGGTAAATAATCTCTTATATTATAAAAACGGTTCATTTTTTCCCATTGGTTTCAGAAGCACCAATAAGCACAAACATTGGTTAATTAATTAATTAATTAATTTCATGGTAATTTGAAAGTTTTGGTGCTGAGCGTGAGGTCAGCACCAGAAATTATAAATGTCAATATCTCAAAAACTATAGTGGTGCTGAAAGTGGATGATGAAGCACTTATAGGCACTAATTAGGTTTCAGAATTAGTGCTTTCAACTTTTAGCTTACTTCACGGATCCTTAATTCTAACTTTCGCATGGAAGGTGCTAGAGACAGGAAATTTTTAAGGTAGGTGCAGAGTAGGAATAATTCGACTCGTTAATAACCAAATTTTTCAAAACTACAAATCCGATCGGGTACAAATTTAATATTCAGATGATCAAAAGAGATTTAAAGATTTATGTGAAATCAAAAAATCCAATTTTATGACGGAATATGCGAAATATTTCGGCTTAGTTCGTAATGGAAAAATCAGTTGAATACTTAGTTCTGTATTGATAGTATAAACTGATTTCTAACTTGATTTGTAATTATATTTTTTGAATATTTTCAAAGCTAGAATTCAGATCTGGTCGAAATTCTATATTAAACTGCTCAATCAAATAACAGATACTTGTAAAAATATGAGTGAAGAACTTTTAATGGAAGAGAAGAAAATGGTTTTTTGTGAAAATTCCATTCTTTAATTACTCGATTTAATTTAGTGTAGAAACAGATTCCATAATGATGCAATAAATTTGTGATAATCATGATGAAAACATCTCACAGTTCACTGGAAAGAAAGAAAGGATGCACATGCAAAACTGTCAAGTTCAAAAATTTCAAGTACCATTTTCCTTTTTTTTCGATAGCTGAAAAATTGATTTTGTGAGTAGGTGACCTTCCTCAGATTAATTATTTTTGGTTACCAATAATTCAAATATACCTATTCTCCATTCTTTTGTGAGGAAATATTGAACCTATTTTTCCAAACATTTATAATCCAGATAGGGAATCAGACAGAATGATCATGCAATGAAAATCGAATTGTTACAAAGAGAAACGAATAACTTAGAATTTCTAGTGAAACATAGAACCAAAAAAACCATACTCTCAGTCAACAGATACTTTGTAGGTCAAAACTTTCTCGTATTCTCCGATTATTATGATTGCGGCATCATTCATAATTGCATGTGAGAAAATTCAAAAGCCGCAAGCAATAATTGGTAGTTAAAAGTTAAAAACAATAAAGTGGAAATGGGTGGAGCTTTGTTTTTTGCAAATATTTCGAAAAATATTTGGGATTATTCAAATTCGAAAAAAGGTTTGAAAGGTGAAGGAAATTTTTCGAAGAATACTTTCTACTACCTAACACTAGGATCAATATGTATCATAAATTTCCACAGGGTTAAGAATACTACCCCTAGAGCACCCTAGCTTGCGCAGGCTTTAATGAATGAACCTCATTAGTCTCATTGAATAGGAATATTGAAAAAAAATGAAATAATGCTGGCACCTACAGGATAAATAAATGAACAATTATCCGTGATCCCAAAGTTAAGTGGTTTTTTGAACTAGATAGGTACCTATCTATTAATCAATTAACAATTTTTTATGTCATGAAAATTACCATTTCTGTAATTTTTGGATAACTGTTTTTGGCGAACCATTTTCGAAGGTCTTAGAAAAGATTCGTATTGCAAAAATTCCAAAATTGGTAGTTTGCGTTTTGTTATCCAAAATTTAGTTACGTAAAAAATTGTAGAGCTCATAATATTACAATTGCTACTTTTTCTGATTATTAGAATCTACTTGAAAATGATACCTCATAAATTTCAAAGCCTATTGTTCACAACTGTGAAGAACAATGAATAAATGCTTTATTTATAAGATTAGCTTTTCACCGAAACATAATCTTCGATAAGAATTATCATTTTGATGATATATCACTAACAATTTATCTATTCTTCCAAGAGAGATTCATTTCAGGAGAAAAAATTTCAGATTAATAGTTCCACTATTGCAATATTTGCAAGCGGCTTTGAAATTTCTCTTACGGATCGAATGACACCACAATTATTATTCTCGGAAAATACGAAAAAGTTTTGAATTAAAAGGCACTTTTTGACTGCAATATAAATTCATGTCCGGGGAAAGCTTGGCGTTTCAGACAAAATACAAGTAGAAAATTTGAGATTCATTCTACACCTTTCCTGATTGTAATTCAAAAAACGTAAAATGTAATTCAGAAAAGCAAATTGAATATCAGAATATGGAAATTACTATTCAGATTAGTGAGTTGATATGCAGAATAGGGTATTTAAAATTCAGAATAAGAAATTTTTATCCAGAAACGTTTGAATTTCAGAATGGTAATATGTAATTTAAAAATGAGAATTTGTAATTCAGAAAAAAGAAATTCTAATTCAGAAATAGTAACTCTAATTTAGAATTGGTTAAATATACTTCAGACACATTCCGGTCGTGTCCGAATATGAACGACAATTAACAAATGAAGAATGGAGAAGGAAGGGCTTAAGTTTTACTCACATCATTCTTTGGTGAAATGTAGTATAGATATTTCAGGGAAATGTCCCGTGTTTAACACTGAAATTGAAATGATAACTTTTGAAATACAATTTGCTTTTTCTGGAATTCAATTAGCCGTTCCTGAATTCCAATTAAGTATTCTGAATTACGACTTTCATTTTTGAATTGCAACTTCTTGATCTTTTTTTTTATTTGAAAGTTCAAGGTTTCATGAACCACTCGGGTATTAGAGGCGACAGGAAATTATATTTGGTACAATAAATTCAAATCCCGTAAATAATTTTAACAGGTTGTATATCACAAAAATAACGTAAGTTGTTTTGTTTTCGATTGTTTCTACTACAACTCACATAACCTTCTCTGGCTTATAGCTCCCGGAACCTATAGGACACCGCCTCTAGGTACCCTAGTGTCCTCCACACTTAAAACTTGAGGTGGCGCCCGAGATCTCTATTTCGGAAGGTAAACGATGGCAACACAATTTGGTAGAGACGGGAGTACGTCACAAGTTTCGTAGTTTAGTTGAGGGAAAACTACACTAATTCTAAACGTTGGGTTATTAGACAACCAATATACAGTAGACTCTCGATAATTTGACACTCGATAAATTGAATCTCTCGATAATTTGAAGTTCTTTTCAGTTCCCTTGAATAACACTTGATAATTTAAAAAAAATCAACGTGTTCTGACCCCCTCGATAATTTGAAGTTGTAGCTGTGTCATCTCACTCAATAACACTCTTTAATTTGAAGTCAAATCGCCCAAACACTCTATAATTTGAAGTCCCCACTCTTCTGTGGTCCGTTTCATCTTGCACTTCTTTGCGCAGTCTTCCTTAGAATTGCGTTGAACTAAAACCGATTTTCGAATTAAAAATGAGTGAACGAAAGAATAAGGGCCTAGGGCCTTTCAATGAGAAAAGACGTGTTATCGAAGCGGTGGAAAATGGCACATTGGAAAAAGATATTTCGAAATAGTTCGATATTCTACCATCTACATTGTCCATGATTTTAAAGAATAAAGAACGAATCACTGGAAGTGTCTCCAGTAAAGGAAGAAAAGGCTTCGTCAAGCTGAATTTTCTCGCCCGGAGAAAAAAGTCTTTCGCTCAGGCTCTCGATTTCTGCCCTTAGGGCAGAAACAAACGAAGAATTCTTCACAGCTCTCAACTTATACAAACACCCTGGGCAATGCTAAGCTAGATGGAAGTCACTTACTCAAATGAAAATTGCGTACTTCTTTTCGAAATGAAATACTCACGTTATTATATACATATAAAGATCATGTATGTAGAATATAATACATAGTGTCAGTTGCAGGAACGTCCATTAAAAAATTTAAAGGTCCATTAAACTCTTAATCCTCCATTATAACAAGGAACTAATGAGGATTAAGGGTTTAATGGACCTTTAAATTTTAATGGACGTTCCTGCAATTGAGCAATAAATCGCATAAAAATATATTAGTACCTATACTTCTGATCAAACTCTTGTTAATTGAATTTCCCTTACTCCCTCTTGTTTTATTTGAACTCTTTTATTTTGAACTCTCGGTAATTTGAACTTTTTCGTTGGTCCCTTTAGTTTCAAATTATCGAGAGTCGACTGTAATAGGTACAATGATTGCGACTCTAGTTGCGTATACAACAAAAAGCTTAACTGCTGTTAGGTTTACCCAGTCAAATGGAGGTTTTAAAAATGGAATATGATTGTTCACATTTATTTAAAAAAATAGCAAACCGGCGAACTCCGTTTCGCCACCAGATGGCTTCGTTTCTGTAACATTTCGTTTGGTGATAAAAAAATGAAGAAATTTTTTTTTTATATTTGAAAAGAAACAACAGTAATAAATTCATTTCGATTACAAAAATGAAGTGTTACTTAGTTAAACTTCTCTAAGTAAATGAAAGAGAATCCAAAGTAAATACTGAATCGAAGCGTTATACGTTTCCGCAAACTATCCGTTTTTTTGAAATGCTCTTGGTAAACCATATTTTTGTTTTTGGCCTGACGTAAACACAAACAAAGCGGATGGTTTTCCAACTCGTGAACACGTATAAAGTATAACTGCCATGTAAAAAACAATGATTTCTAGTCAGGCCAGTAGATCTACCTTTTAAGTAGATTTGTGAAACCGGTAGATCTACCTTTCCAAGTAGGATAATTTAACCGGTAGATCAATTGAACTATAGATCAGATGAACAGTAGGTCTTTCGAACCGTTTTGTATACCTCGATAGATCATCATTGGTATGATTTGATGTTCATAGATATTTGATATATTCTTGGTATCTGTCTGACTACACTACACACCCTGTATATACAGGGTCTATTGAACATTTATTGGAAAAGTAATACAAATGTTCGTGTTAGGAAGTAGAAAATTACAATATTTGGATTTTTATGAAGAGACCTGTATAAATCAAACCACCATCGATAGTAAATCATTTGAAATTCAAAACTTCTTCGTTTCTGTGGAATGTCCCTGTGATAATGCAGAAATTCAAAATATTCGACATGTTTATAGGAGCACCCGTATGAATCCTAAGTAACGTATCTATATTTAAAATCCCACCTCTATAACAAATCACTCAAAATTTAAAAGCCCTTCAATTTCATTGAAAGCTTTCTGTTATAACGTAGAAATGTGAAATAATTGATAGATTTATAGAAACACCCTGTATATCTAAAACGTATCTATATAAAACATGCACATGAAAATGTTGAATTATTTTCATCAGCTTTCTTTGAATCTGGAAACAATTTCTTATCCAGAATAAGCAGAACATGCCACGAAAGGGAATTCGAACCCGGTAGAGTACCGGGTCCTCACACACCTAGACGTAGTCGTTACACCACTTGCCTGGTTACACGTGGACGAGTTTATCTCAGACTTCAACGGGGTTTTATTATGAATCAAAAGACATGTAAACATATCAGGAAATCGAAAAAAAATATTGAAATATCGATAATTATCATAATACATACAGTTTAGTATCATTTCCTGGCGTATTTTTTTCTAAAATACGAATAATCCTCGATTTTGTTCTCATTACGTTATTTGTCAGTGAAAAGAGAAATTCGGTTTAGTAGAAGCCTCAAATATCACTGCGACCTGAAATGATGCTTTTGATGGCTGAAATGTTAGGAATTCGTTGAATAACCTAGAAGTTGATGATTTCATATGACTTACCTATTCAAATAACGTTTCCACTCGAAACGAACAAATGTTTACATCAGACGTAACTATGTCAAAATATTTTGTTCTTCCTGGTTATTTCAGAATATCTTCATTCATAAACGTTATAGAAAACTACTCAAAAACGATATTCGTACCTTGTTTGATTCGGATCTGTTCGTTTTTCTTTCTCAAAATTGCTAATTTCCTAGAGCTTTTTACCTCTAAACTGAATGAAAATTGTCACGTACTTCCTTATAATTTCATAGTTTCTGGAACCAATATGTTTAGTAATAACCGTTAGAAAACGATTTTAAAATACGATATTCATACATGTTTCATTAGGATCTGGCCTTTTTCTTCTGAAATGAGGATATTTTTGGAAGCACTTCCCTCTCGTAAGGGACTTGACAATTGTCATTGAATTCGATGTCATAAATAATGAAATTTTCAGAAATGTCAGAAATTTACCAATTTCTCTTACCACGTTCTTCTCGATATCTTGTAATTTTTCCTGAATTTTCTTTGCTACAAACCTAGCGGAGCCCGAGACCTTTCCAACGATGCAAAACCGTTGAAAATCGGTTCGTGCGTTCTGTAGTTAAAGCGTCAGGGAGGAAATCCCGACTTATTTTTATATAGTAGATAAAAAAGTTTATGTTGTTGTATTCAAAAGAAATCAGAAAAAAGCATAAAAATCCTGATAATTAGAAATAAAAAGAATTCAAAGTATACTCACTGACTAACGTGCTGAATGGCGTCGTAGATGGATCAAATTTTTTACAAGCTTCATCTGGATTTTCCTCAAATTCGCTCGTTTGTTGTATTTAGATCATGTTTGTGTCTCTCTTGTGGAACATCATGCAAAACGTAACCGCTATCGCTGTGAAATTCAACAAATTAATAAAAACATTCACTAACTAATCTAAATATTAAGACTTTTGGAAACAACAAGGAATGAAAAAAATTGCTCCTTTAATTTGATGGGAAAAATATTTCTTGATTAAGGTTAAAAATAAAGATTACCCAAGATATAGAATAATTTCCTATAAAATCTTTTGAAGCTTCTCTTTATACATTACATTTTATATTTTTATGACATGGTTATGAAGTAAATCAGTTGGCCATGAGAATTTAACACGTATAATGAATATTTGTTAGATTATTATTATTATCATTTTCTCATAATATCTGTAGAATTTTCTTACCATGTCAATTGTAATTGATTTAATTTAATTCTAAAATGATTCCATGATATTTTCATCCTGAATAGATAATTGATAATTGCCATTGCAATATTGGACAATATCATTCAGTTCCTGGCAATAAAAGGAGTATAACCCCCCACAAATGTAACACAAACAAGAATTAGGTTGATCTCCTATAGGCCTAATAAAGTAGAATGCTACTATGATAATAATAATAATATTGTGAAGACTTACCATCCCGAAGTGATATGAGCCACAATCTGCACTTTCTTCTGATCATGCAATTCCAATATCCCATGGCAAATCACCCTCATCTCCCCATCAGATCTCTGATCCTGACTTTCAAAACTAAAACTCTTCGTAGCCAAAGGCAGGAGTCTGGGATCCCAGGCTAAAGTTGAGCCTTGCAGGCCTCTTAGGTTTTGGCAGCTCCTCATCCACTATCTCCAAGGTAGCGTTCCTTTGGGTAAACTTGTATATCTTCTTATGGTCCAAACTAAGCCAGGTGTGATGGTCCGTTATCCATTTTGGAAATTTACATCGATTGTGATGGTTGTCCACTGAAATATTCAATGAAGAATTAATGAAGAAGCAACAAATATTTACACAATGTTCCATAATGAATATACTCAAAATAAACCATTAACATTACCTGTAGTTAACCTCATTGTTTTGCTCCTTCATACGAGTTAAAATTCCTGTACAAGTGGCATCTGCAGACTGGGCGATACTATAAGTTGTCTTATCTTTGCTCTTGTCCCTTTGATAAATGAAACAACCGATATTGGTCTTCGTCGGTTATGAGATTCCTTCTGTTCCTGTGATATTTTACCGATCAGGTACCTCGTAGATCCTTCTTTCCAAGTGGCCCAAACACACCAGCTCCTCGACTAAAAGAATAATTTGTGAATAGAATTAATGCTTTCAATATCAACAATAGAATAATATGTAGAATTTTCAACAGTTACATTTCCTGCTGGTATTATTTACCAATATCCATCAATGTTACCTTTTGTCCAGAGCATGTATCATGTTATATATTACATAATTTGTTTTCAATAGTGGATTTCCCATATATTTTTCTCAAAGAAATTACCTAGGTTTTGAAAAAACACTGTTTATCTATTGATTTTTTTTATAATTGAATTTGAAAAGTTTGATGATATATTTTGAAATTCTAACCCCACTTTTTGTGATTGTTTACATGTTCGAAAACTTGTCATAGATTGATGGTCTCCTACAATATACATCTAACCAGCTAAATGATTTCAATTTATGTTGGAATAAAAAAATTTATCATCAGCTATTGGTAATTATAAAAGGCTCTAACTGTATTAATTGAATTTTATCAGATTTTCTCAACTTACTGTTACTTTCCGTAGACGGAACATCAGGACAGGCCTGGTATTTGAAGACAATCTGGAGTCATCGGTGCAGCTTTCTGCTTTGCTGGGTGGATTCGAACATTCTCCTGCGCCCCTGCTGTAACTGAAAGTAAACGGGGCACTCTTGAAAGGACATGGTATGGATTTTGTCTCAGGATACTTCCTGAACATTGTATGTAATGGGTCTTCTCCTAGCATTGAACTGCATATGTCAATAAGGAACCCTTCTCTTCACATATTGCTGTAAGATAAATATTAATGATTAATAAAACTAAATCAATATGTTATGTTAATTCTACTCACATTCTTTGTATTGTAGCACCCCTGGGAATTTTTCATGATTCGCCAAGCAGCGATAACAATTGTCTTGCCTGTAATCAGAGATAATCATTAGTATGATCATTCAGAATAGGTTATGTAGTAAAATTCTTGATACAAAGTTGAATTTACTATTAATTAGTTTCTAGCAAATATTCATAATAAATTAAGTAGTTTGAATCTGAAGAAAACTAGGATAGAACATTCGAAAAAACTTATTCACTCACCTATTAAAAACTAAATATTTATCGGCTTGATTTTCATAGCATTCCCCTTTACCCTTAATGTGTGTATTGTTGATGATCACCAAATTCTGAAGACGCTTTGAAACCATCGCTCACTCCACGTTTTGTTGAAAGTACATCCTCCTAAAACAATGTTTTCATTAATTTACATATTCAGTAAATAAACGGTAGATATTCTTTCCCATTATTAATTGATGATAGCCCTATATCACACTTTTTTTTTGGAAATTTCGTAGTTTATAAGATTTCTTACTTCAATTTCTTGAGACATGTACTATGAGTTGCCAACCTCAAACAAAACAAATCCTTTATCGTTCATTGAACATTCATTGATCAATTTGAGGTTATGAGACCTCAACTTATATTATGGAAATAAGATTGATAGATTCAACTACAATTCATTACAATTCGGTTATTTCATTTGAAATCGAAAATTTCAGAGTGCTTATAACAACGGCTAAGCTTGAACTGATAAACTTGTCATTCCATGATAATATAAATCTAAGAAGTATCTGAATTACTCACAGTTCGCTCTGAAGACATAATGACAAGATGATGAATAACCAGTTTGCCACAAGTTTATAATATAGATAATTTAACTCTCCATTTTCTAAGGAAAAAGAAATGTAATGTAAAAACTAAAAAGTACCGATTGTAATTTAAACCCTTTGTGAAAAATTGTAAAAACAACTCTTTCCGCGTATGTAGTTAGTGCCATCTATTGGGTGAATTGAGTATTTCAGTTGACAACAATAATAATTTAGGATATTATATTTCTTTAAACAATGGCAAAACCAAAGTTCTGCTTTCTCAAGGCATGGTGAAAACTTTTTAGTATCTTGAACTAGCATCCGAATAGAAAAAAGCTTACAATGAATATGTATCGTACTACTTACTGCGACCTTTTTAGGATTCAGGAGTAAACAATATTGAGTTATTCTCACTAGTCTCCAAAGTAATGTATTAGATGTTTCAACATAACTGATATTCAATTTCACTGTGGTATAATCGAATCCAAAGCAGGAGTTCATAATATTTATAATAAAATATTCTGGAAATCCATTCCTGCTTAGAAATGAGACAAAATTCTTCTGGCGCACGGAGCATGCGCACTGCATGCAAAAACTATGACGTAATTAGTTTTTCATTATTTTTTAATTCCTATAAGATATTCTTCCTTAAAATTATGACGAAATATTAAATAATCTATTTAATTATAATATGTCAAGTTTCGAAAACCGAAATCATAATAAATACTTTCCTATGAATTTTTACCCTCTATTTTCAAATATTATTTCTACCTCAACCGTTGTCAAGGCCTAGTTGTTGAATTCTGCAAACATTTTTCATGGTTTCCATTTTCCAACCGTGGCAATTCTCTCTAGTACGGTATTTCGTTTTGTGGAGTTTCGTGCTCCTGAGCTGTTCCAGTACTTGTGCGCAGCCAATGGCAAGCCGTATCTCGAGCTTTTGAGTTACTCAGGAGCACGAAATATCTCAAAACAAATAGGCTAAAAAAGGTAATTAGCCCATAGATTTTGATTTTCAACAGTTAGGCCGTTAGGCCTAGTTGTTGAATTCTACAACATTTTTCATGTCTTCCAACGTGGAATTTCTCTCAAAAAAGGTAATTAGCCCATAGATTTTGATTTTCAACAGTTGGGCCGTTTTCACGGCCTAGTTGTTGAATTCTACAACATTTTTCATGGTTTCCAACTGTGAAATTTCTCTCAAAAAAGTCATTGATTTTTCGACAGTAGCCTAGCTGTTGAATTCTTCAACATTTTTATGCTTCCAACCGAAAAAATTCTCTCAAAAAGCTAATTAGCCCATAGACTTGGAGATTATTAACAGTTAGGCCGTCAGACTTTGGTTTCTGAACTGTTACGCCGTTTTTACCACATTTTTTCCAGTTTTCAACAGTGGATTTTCTCTCAAAAAAGGTAAATAGCCATCAGACTTTGGTTCCCGAACTGTTACGCCGTTTTACGACCCTGCTGTTGTTTTTACAACATCGTCAAAATCTGTACAAAATTGAATGTTCAGATATTTTATAAGTACGTTCCAAAGTTTATTCGATTATCTGAATCAATAAGATTGTATAATGAGTCAATTATTATCATTTCCTGGTCAAAATACAGCGAACTATGAATTTTCGAAATATCACTGTTTTTTCCTGATATTTTCATAGAAAGAAGTGGTCGCGGCTCGGTGCAAAGAGATGATCAAACCTTAGACTAAGGAAGAGTGATCAAACGGAAGCCGCCTATTCAAATAGGTCGTAAAAGCCACCTGCGTCGCTTGGGGTGCTTCTACAAAGGGAGCACCGCGCTGTGTCGGAAGGTCATGGCGTTTCATTGAATCAGCTGATGTTTTTACGTCTATTAGATCAGTGATTCTCAACATGTGGTCCTCGAACGATTTTCATGTGGTCAGCGAAATGAACAGAGACGTAAATGAATGCGTCTGCCTATTTTTTTTTAACTCAAAACGTTTGTAGTATTGTGTTGACCAGAACCAGACAACGAAACGCGCCTGAAACACAGGTTCATTCATATTGGGAAATATTAATATAATATCTAAGTGGTCCGCCAAGAATTCTGAAAGGTACAGTGGTCCTCAGTGGTGAAAAAGCTTGAGAATCACTGTATTAGAAAACCGACAGGTGGTGAGTTCATTGAGACTTGCTGCCGGAAACAGCGCGGGGTATGCACAATAGATCTTAAGGTCAAGGTGCTCGCAGGTCGGTTTTGATCTGTCGCCCCTCCTCGAATCTAATCTAAAATCTAATCTAATCTACAGAAATAACAAAACAGAAACTTTCTTCTCAAGTGGCTTTGATGGGTTTTTTCATGTTTTCTATATTCCATTATTTATGAAGGATTCCTTTCTTAGGCATTTAAAAAATTAGAATTAACACAAGTCCCAATTTTGGATATCCAATTGTAGGCTATACCTCACCCTATCCAAAATTAGGCAATTTCATGTTATAGGTTTTGTGGTTAAATTAGAATAGATCCTTGGCATAAATCACAGAACAAAAATATAGCATAAATGTTTGAATCAAAAGGTTGAGCTCATTGTAGAGGAATTCCAACTCATGCTAGATATACCAAAATTTCAATATTTCACATCCACTCTCTACCTTTTTTCATAGTTCACAGTTGGAGCGATAAAACACTAGGTAGGTACCACATGAAAAGTAAATTTTAAATTGTCATCTAGTGATGACCCCTATCTTTCCTTTAATTATGATGTCCGATCCGGGATGATTTTGAGCTCGTTGAATTTCTCTACAGGAAAAAGAGCAGAAACATTTTCTTCAAACTACTATTCTATTTCTGCTAATAACCGTTAGAGGGTATTATCTGAAAAATTAGGCCGATTTTACGGTTCACCTATGCTGTTCTTAAAACATTTTCACGGTTTTTGATTTATAAACAGATTATATAATAAGTTCATGTAAGTAAGTGGTTTAGATCAAAACTTAAATTATTTGCTTTTATATATTTTTATTTTAAAGAAGTTTTAACATTGTGCTTCCACTACATTCCACAGTAAAAAAAGTATTAGATACTCTTTCTATTATAACACTTTCAATATAATATAAATTTCAATCTTGTATATAAAATAATAAATAAATGAATATAAAAATATGAAAAGTAGTATTTACCCCTTTTTCCCATATGAATTATTTACAGATTTTCAAGAATAATAATTCTCAACTTCATCTAAAAGTTTTTCTATATTCCATCATCGATAATAACAAATCTTTTATCCCCTACTGAATAATATATTCTCCAGTGAAATGTCGAACCAAAGTGCATGAATATGAACTGATGGGACTCTAATCTTTTTTTCAAAAATCCATAACTAGCTATATTTTGCAATTGCTGTATGTATTAATTGAGACAATTTATCTTCTAATGAGAATTTGTTATCAGGATCAATATATGCTACACAAATTTCCTCATAGGAGTTTAGCTTGAAATATATGATGGCATCGTGAAGTGATATGCGCCTTTGAGCTGTTGAATTTTTCCAGGATGCCACAGCCGTGTGTGAACAAGCAGGAACGTAAAGGTGATAATCTTCTATTTTCCTGCAATATAAAAAAAATATTGTTGCTTTTCATCGTGAACATTTTTCCTTTGGGGCTAGTTGAATATTAGATAAATGATAACAATTGCAACATAATTATTATCAAATACTTTGTCTCAATTGGATTCATCTTTTTATAACTTCAATATAATGGAATTAATATCTAAATCAGATCATAGCTGATTGTGTAAATGATGTATTCACCTAAATACTACATTCTGAAAATTCTACTCATTATGTATGATAATAAAGGTAGGTATCAACTTCAAAGGTATAGAATTCAGTTTGTTTTTGCGACTATGCCTATACATGTGCTGATATTCTGATTAATATACAGGACTCTTTTAAAGTTTCAAATATGAATCGTGCTGAAATTAATGCACTCACTTGGATGCGAACTTTTCATCTTGTAATTTGTACAGCAAGTTTATCGCTTTGCAATCACTATGCCCGCAAACTATGATGTGAGAATATCATTCACCACACATCCTAACTCCAGAGCAGCTGGTTCATTGGAATTCATTCATCCTCGAAATGCTGTGAATTTGGAATAATATTACCTGCATTTCTTACTGAAAATATTATTGAGATTTTCTTAAGTTATCGAAAATATGCCTACCTATAAACATATCTCCAAACATTTGTTTGAGTGAAACGTGTAGGTATCATCCTACTGTCTATACAAGTGAAAAACACTGCTTTTGGCTGGAAATAAAGAATTTCCAATGATAAAAGATTATCAAGTTTTCAATTCTATTCATGTATTCATATTAATGAGCCTCTTTTTTACATATTAGAATTATTTCGGATTTTGTTAGTTCTGGTAACCAGTTATAGAGTAATACTTTGATATTACACCCATGATGGAATATGACTATATTCCCAAGAAGTTTACATTATCATGAGATGAAAACAGCACCAACTCAATCTATAACAATACACTGATTCATTCATGACTTTCTTCCAGTAATATTACTTACCGTTGGATTATCTTTAACTTGCAGAAACTGTTTCACCATTTGTTCCCTCTTTACGCCCTATATTTCATTATTCCCCTTCAGTATTCTATTCATTGATGTGTTTTTTATACCTACCTATGTAACTGCGAACAATTTATTGGTATTTCACTGATTTCAGCGGGGATAAATTATTCAGAAATGAAATTCGGATGAATCCATGCAACTTTGCATTTATAATAAAGCACGAAGTGCATTCTACTTCTTCATTAGCAGTACTTCTTATCAGAATGGTGTGTAACAAATAAAGTATAGGTTATGTTATTATTCTTGTTTTCCCGTTCAAAGTTCATTATTTCGTAGATTAGTCCTAACTGCTCTTCTCTAGACTCCACAGTAATCATCTCACAATATCACAAATAGAGTGTTCAGTCATTTTATACATATTGAAGCCAGTTCCTCCGGGGACTTAGAAACTAACAGCTTGTAGTATTCATGAATGAAATTTTCTCCATCTCAACTCACTTCAGAAACTGAAAAATTAAGGTTTTTTTACCATTCTAATTACCCTTGATAAATGTAAGTTCAATGTTACATTCAGCTTTGCAATTAGCTATCTAGGTAGTATTTAATATCATTATAAACCTTACATAGCAAACCAAATTGATTGGGATGGTTAAATGCATAGACCTACAGAGACTTATATAGATGAACAATGTATTCCTACACAAAACACACTAAAATCATTTTTACTATATTTATTTAATTCATTTCGGATGACCACTCAAAGACAGGAGACAGGCAACTTAACAGATTAATAAAAAACTAATAACAGGTTATTCTCAAAACAAATACTTTCTTCTAGTGAGCACATATTACATTCAACTATTTTCATAAAATATTGGCAGTAAGTACCTCTATCTGCAGATCCTTTCAATACAACAATGTAATTCTATAATATAACAGGTAGAGTTTTTTTCATTCTTCTATATTTGTTTATAATTTATAATTAAATATTAGATGAAGGTTTCATGAATTTCTTTTTCATTTATTGGATATTTTTTCTGCAAACTTGAAGATAAATTGTTCGCCATTTCCATATCAGATACATCTTTACCTTTATTCGTATCAATTTCATTTAGTTTATCAGCAAATTCATTAGCCATCATTTTTTCAATTTCTGGGTTTGCACCAAGAATGATAGTCTCCCTTCTATCAAATCTTTGCAATTTGAAATAATAGATGTTTCCACGAAACTATATTACCCGTTTTTTCATTCCCTCCGTTATTCTTCAGAAATAGTCGTTACTTTCTTCAGCTGCTTCAACTTTCTTCGATTTTTTCATGAACTTCATCTCTAATACTCCCTTAGAAAGTTGGGTATTTCTTGTATCTTTCATATTGGGGTTACTCTCCATAGCTGATTCGTTTTTTTAACAGGTAAATGCATACAAAATATAAATCTATCAACAATATTTATTTTCAGAACATGGCATTAAGCAGGGGGGTGAAACGCTTAGAAGTAAAATCTACAACACGGACTTACGTCTCCCCATTTATTTTGGGGGCGGAGCCAAGCAGTGACGTATGTTGAGCTAATCCAAATTATGTCAAATTTAAATGGGATGGGATGGAGATTGTCAATGCTGCCATTTTTATTGATTGTGACTTGTGTGTTGTTTTGTTTGAGTCGAAGAAGGAAGTGAAAAAGTTGAGTTTCAAGTGGATAATTGTTTAAATATTGCCAATATGAAAGTATTTGTGAGGAGATTGAAGTTATATTTTCTGTTTCTTTGATAAACAATAAGGTTATAGTAATCATTCTCTTTTGGATGTATCTTTGCCTTACGAATGAATCAGTGTTATTGTGTACTGTGTAGTGAGTACCTATAGTGACTTAACTTGACTTTTTTAATACAAGTGTTGATTTTCTATACGTATTATATGAACAAATGCTTCAAAATTTGTCAACAATTGCTCGGAGTAGTTTTCAACTGTCTCAAATTGTAAGACCTGTGGTTGATCATGAATGTTTGTTAGTTCAAAACATTCAATAAATATGTACTGTACAATTGAGCCTAATAAAATAATTATTTTTATAATGTATATTTTCTTCAAATCTGCCTTTTAATTCCGAAAAATAGGAAAAGCAAGTAAAATAAATAAAAAATATATATTATCTTCTTTCTCTCTCTTTCTGGAACACAGAGCATTGTCAAAAATCGGGACGAAACCATAGATCCTCTCTCTTACAAAAAGCGACCACCCCTCAGAATCCAATCGCCCCATTTTTTTTGACGTTACAAATGTCACGCGTGTTGTAAGGGTTTAGTAGGCAGATAGCACTTCTTATATTTTATGTTCTGTGCATTTAAGGTTAAATTAGAGCACAGAAACATGACAGACAGAAACAGAAACTTGCCTCTCTTCTGCAGTCCAGTCAGAACCACAGAACATCAAAGAAAGATGCGCTACGCAACCTGGTGGCGATTCCTCGAAACAGTGCGTGCAGAGATCTATATCTCTTGTGGCGCGAGGTCTGACAGATTGACAAGTGACACTTGATTACAGTGAACTGCTGCAAATTGGATTCATACGAAAAGTATGAATAAGAAGATATACTTTTGTTCTGTGGTCTAAGGTTTAATCTATTTCTATGATAAAAGTTATCTGTCAATTTTATTCAGAAGGTGTCTTTCTCTTTAAATTTTCTTTTCAAAGTGTTGTTCAGGTTAGTATAATAGTATTTCTTATTTCGGTAAATATGTTATTTTAAAGATAATAATATTAATAAAATAATTTGATGATTAATATAGATTGATTCACTCAATCTTAGGATAAGTTGAAAGGAAGCACAAAAATCTACGAATGTCCTATACTTGGAGAATAATCTCACTTTCTTTTTCAGAAATAAGAAAATTACAGCACTATGTTGATATCCAGAGCTCGTTGCCTGAGTGTCCGCCTAACATTATACAAAGTAAGAAATGTTAATTATGCAGTTTGATGTGTATTCGAAAAATAGTATGAATAATTAATCTGTAGGTTTGAAGCCCTAATAGGAATAGTACCTAGTTTTTTCTCTTTTTTTAGTTATTTTGAGATCAACATTAAAAAAAATTTAATTAATGTGGCGCCTAAATGTGGAATTCATAGTTGTTTTCATGCCAAATCTTACGTCATAATGATGCACATGACTAGACCTTACCACCAATCTTGCATTTGCTCAAAATAGAACTTGGGAATTCAGATGTAAATAAAAATTTATTGGTTGTATGTGCAAATTCCACTATGATAATGTCTACATGTTTATGCAAATTATACATGTACTACTGCATTAAATAATATTGCTTGATTATGATGAATTGAAGGCCTCGGAGCAATAACTGGGTAACTCCATTTTCATGAAATGTTGAGAAATGAGGAAAAACTTCAGGACTTGCCTGATTCTTGTGCCGAAATATATACTGATGGACAAAATTAGCGCACCACCTAAATTTTCCTTAAATTTTTACAATTGATATTCCCAATCTTTAGTCGGATTTCAATGTTTCTTTCTTTCAATTGTAGCTCTGATATTGTCGAAAATTCCTTCAATAAACAGAAGTCAAAAAAAATAAAATCTTCATGTTGTACAGGGCGTTTGAATAATGTCATGTTTTATAGTCAAATTTTAACGTCTTCTGTGGGCAATGCCAGGTTGCTGAGGCATATAAAAAACTATGAAGAGTTGTAGCCTAGTATCTCTTGAGTATTTTGTTTTTTTTAAACCAATTTATCTTTGAATCGTCTAGAGATATTCAGTATTTATCAACTCTTGTATTTTATGCATTAGCCATTAATAACTTCGCAACCATTTGTCCGATTTGAATGAAATGCAAGATGTTATAAAAATGTGAATATCTCTGGAAGGTACAAGTTAAAATGTAAAATACTCGGGATGCATCAGGCTACATCACTGTATAGTTTTTAGAAGCCTCATATATCTGGTCTTGCCCACAGAAGGCATTAAACTGTTATGAAAAATACCCGAAATTTTCAACGCCCTGTACAGCATGATGCATTTATTTTTTGAACATCTCATTGTAGTATGATATTCGCCAATAAAAGAGCTACAATTGAAAAAAACATTCAAATCAGACAAATGGTTGCGTTAGATATTCATGGCTAATGCATAAAATACAAGAGTTGATAAAATGTTGAATATCTCTGGACGATTCCAAGATAAATTGGTTTTTAAAAAGCAAAACTACTCAAGAGATACTGAGCTACAACTCTTTATTGTTTTATATGTCTCAGCAACCTGGCATTGCCCACAGAAGACGTTAAAATTTGACAATAAAACATGACATTATTTAAACGCCCTGTACAACATGAAGATTGTATTTTTTGGACTTCTGTTTAATGGAGAAAATTCGACAATAACAGAGCTACAATCTAAAAGAAAACATATTGAAATCCAACTAAAGATTGGAAAGATATCAATTGTTAAAATTTAACGAAATTTTAGGTGGTGCGCTAATTTTGTCCATCATTTGATTTTGTACAAAACCAATGAGTTTTCTTTGATTTATTGTAAATTGTATTTTTTTAAAAGAGTTCTAGGCAATAGTTCAATAATTATTTTTTTTCCAGAAACCAGAAACGAATTATGTTCCGTTATACCAGATTTGATCAGATAGCAATGCGGCTGCTTTTATTCTTGCAGTTGTTGGTATGGGACTGTCAACTTATGGCACCAGACAAATGATTTTGTTGTAACAGAGAGAGAAAGCAAACAACCAAATGTCTAGCGAAAACTAATTCTTCTGAGAAGCTCACAATGGATTGAATGCTTTTTGTTCGTCATCTCATAGATGATGTATTCCTGACCGACTGATAGATATATTTCAATAGAAGAACCGTAATGATGAATATATATTATTTGTTTTTATATTTAAGATAATTTATTATTATTAAAAAACTTCATAATAATAAATTAGTCGCATAGTGTAAATAGTTTATCTTATATTTATTGCTTGTTGATACAAGTTTTCCTTTCAATAAAGGGAATTAAATTTGGAACTTTAAACAATTTTCATAGACTTGCATCACACTCATCAGGTGCAGTTTATGAAGTTTGAAATGAATTCCACATCTATACTGATGGACAAAATTAGCGCACCACCTAAAATTTTGTTTAAATTGTAACAATTGATATCTTCCCAATCTTAAGTCGGATTTCAATGTTTTTTCTTTCAATTGTAGCTCTATTATTGTCAAAATTTCCTCCACTAAACAGAAGTCCAAAAAATAAAATCTTCATGTTGTACAGGGCGTTTAAATAATGTCATGTTTATAGTCAAATTTTGACATCTTCTGTGGGCAATGCCAGGTTGCTGAGGCATATAAAAACAATAAAGAGTTATAGCCTAGTATCTCTTGAGTATTCTGTTTTTTTTAAAACCAATTTATCTTGGAATCGTCAGAGATATTCAACTTTTTATCAACTCTTGTATTTTATGCATTAGCAATGAATATTATTAGTCCCATTTGAATGTTTTTTTTATTAGATGTATCTCTTTTATTGGCGAATATCATAACTACAATGAGATGTTCAAAAAAAGAAATGCATCATGCTACACAGGGCGTTTAAATTTTCGGGTTTTTCATTACAGTTTAGCGCAATACCAGATACCTGAGGCTTCTAAAAACTATACAGTGATGTAGCCTGATGTTTCCTGAATAAAAATGTGAATATCTCTGGAAGGGTACAAGTAAAATTGCTTTTTAAAAAGAGCAAAATACTCAGGAAACATCAGGCTACATCACTGTATAGTTTTTAGAAGCCTCAGATATCTGGTATTGCCCACAAAAAGCGTTAAACTGTAATAAAAACAACCGAAAAATTTAAACGCCCTGTACAGCATGATGCATTCCTTTTTTTGAACATCTCATTGTAGTATGATATTTGCCAATAAAGAGCTAAAACTAAAAAAAAACCATTCAAATCGGACAAATGGTTGCGAAGATGTTCATGGCTAATGCATAATAATAAAATACAACAGTTGATAAAATTTTGAATATCTCTGGACGACTCCAAGATAAATTGGTTTAAAAAAAAAACAAAATACTCAAGAGACACTAGGCTACAACGCTTTATTGTTCTTATATGCCTCAGCAACCTGGCATTGCCCACAAAGACGTTAAATTTGACTATAAAAACATGACATTATTTGAACGCCCTGTACAACATGAAGATTTTATTTTTTGGACTTCGTTTAGTGGAAGTAAATTCGACATTAATAGAGCTACAATTGAAAGAAAAAAAACATTGAAATCCGACTAAAGATTGGGAAGATATCAATTGTTAAAATTCAACGAAATTTTAGGTGGTGCGCTAATTTTGTCCATCAGTATATAAAAGTTTTACAAATTGCTGGCGCAACCTTGAATGTCTTTAAGACTTGTTCTTCATTAATGTAAGAATTCTATGATAAATTTCGTGTGCTTTCATAATTCTAACAACACCTATTCATTTGTGCTAAGTATTTCGTTTACAACTACTAGTTAAATTAGGGAAACAGATATAATCTCAACAAATTTTATAGTTTACTTTCTCTGAAAACTTGACCGATTCAAACAATTAAAAGTTCAAGAGAAATAATAAACAAACTTCATTAAGATTTTGTCCATTCCCTTAATGTTGCCAGATCTTTTGAAAGTACATATCTGTAACCTCAAGGGTCCCTAATCTTTGCTCAAGGAATTTATGTAAATTTTCAAAAAGAATTCACTACACAAATAACATTGTCCAAAATTTTCTAAAAGTTATTAATAAAAAAATCAAGATATCAATCAAATTTCTTAAAAGGCTAAGTAATGACACATACCCAAAACTAAAATTCCAATACACATAATTACAGACAAAAACATAAGTTAGATCCTGTTATAATATTATTGAATAACTTGGCATGTATCCTGAGCGTTGAAGTAAATAATAGAACAGAATCTAATTCGTAGATTGGTGTTCCACTATGGACGAAAGGCTGAATTCTCACTTTATGACCCACCTCTTTCAACATCTCGCATGCGTTGGTCAGTCGAATAGCCTTTAAAAAACGTTATGAAAGTAAAATAATTACTATTATGAGTAAAATCATAAAAGGACCCACACACTACTTAGGAAAAGCGGGTCCAGTGAATTTTCCTCATTTTTACATATTTCATTTATATGGACCTTGAAAACAATATATCAGATTTCACGAAGGTCTTACATCCGGTTTGTTCTATAAGGCGTTCCAAAATTGCAGCTACAGAAAAATGAATCTTTAAATTTTGATGATAATTCTTCTAATTTTCAGAAATTCATCATGATGATTTAGGTTCTGAATTAAAAAATATCACAGATATCCAAACACCGCCCACCACGTAAGTTTCGTTATACAGGGTGTTCCATGAAGCTGTAAAAGTAACTCAATGTAACTTTGTTATTGACTTTGGGACCACCCTGAGTTTTCAAAATATGTTACCATGATGTATGTCCACTTCTGTATGAAGTTTCATTAGTGTACGAACAACAGTTGCAAAATTATTCAGGTTTAAATTCGGATTTCATACAATTTTTCTTTAAAACTTATCTGTAATCGAGATTACTGTCAAGGAATATAGGTTTTCATTCAGTATAATATTATGATAGGTATTGACGGTTGGTACAAAGGTGTTTTTTTCAGGAATGTACAGAATGGACATTCACTAATCTCTTCAATCTGTTTATATAGAAAAAAAGTATTGTCATTCCAGATTGTTGTGATTTCGAGCACTCTAAAGGATGCATATTTTTTTAAATATTATACCATAAAAGTATGTCGACCTCTGTGAAAATTTCCACTAGTGTATAAAGAATTGAAAGAAAGGTCACAGAGTAGTATACAGAATTTAAGAAATCAAAAAACTAAAAGTAATCTCAACTACAGATAAGTTTTAAAGAAAAATTGTATGAAATCCGAATTTAAACCTGAATAATTTTGCAACTGTTCTTCTTACACTAATGAAACTTTCTACAGAAGTGGACATACATCATGGTAACATATTTTGAAAAACTCAGGGTGGTCCCAAAGTCAATAACAAAGTTACATTCAGTTACTTATACAGCTTATGGAACAGCCTGTATAACGAAACTTAACATGTTGGGCGTGTTTGGATATCTGTGATATTTTTTAATTCAGAACCTAAAGCATCATGATGAAATTCTGAAAAATTAGAAGAATTATCATCAAAATTTAAAGATTCATTTTTTCGTAGCTGCAATTATGGAACGCATTATAGAACAAACCGGATGTGAGACCTTCGTGAAAATCTGATATATTGTTCTCAAGGTCCATATAAATAAAATATGTAAAAATGAGGAAAATTCACTGGACCTGCTTTTCCTAAGTAGGTGTGCGGGGTCTTTTAATGAACTAAAAAACAACGTTAACAATGTAAAATAAATAAAAACATCACATACCTGCACGAAAGGTATAACAGAAATGAATATCCAGAGCAAGATAATCATCAGACTGATACTAGTATAGGTAAAGTTTTCTTGTCAACAACATCCAGTTTAAGGAGCCATAATATTCCTGATATTGCATAAGAAATGTTGACAAGCGTGAAGAAGATGCTGACTGATATTGCAACTTCCGAATTTACGTGATTCAGCATCTTTTTAAATTCCTCTATATCCTAAGAAACGATCAAATGAAGAGTTCACCAATCTATTGTGGAAAATTGCAATGAAGTAGGGTAAAACCCGGATAGATGCCTCAGTTGGATAGATGCCCCATTTTCAATACCTAACTTCCGGAACACGTATCAAAAAATAATTTTATAAGTAGCTGCTATAGTCACCCTGGACCTTAGTTTTGTAAGGGTTATTGTAAAGTGAAGCCGTTTTTCGCTAGTGTGTACGATCATCTCAGCAGCGAACTTCACAAACATGCCAAACTTTTAGAGGTATATAACGCTTGTATAACTTTTGAAGTGGTAATAAATTCATTATTTTTTTATTAGTCAATACAGTGTTTCATTGAGTGTACATCCGAGTACAAACAGTTTTTGTTTTCTTCTTAATTTATTAAAAAAATTCATGGGCATCTATCCCTATCGAAAGGATAGTTGCCCTGATTTTTTGAGGTATAGGTGCCCCTTAGGACATCTAAACTAAAACCTTTTTCTTAGCAGATTTTCGATTCATTGTGTTATTTTGATTTTAAACTTGATTTTGATCATTTTTGTTGAGACCTATTATTTAATTAATTCATATCATGAATGTGTGGGATAATGCTTTATGTTAATATGAAGAATGCAACTTTTTGTTTAATATATGCTTTTGAAATTCAATTAAAAATGCACATTGTTGTTAATTTGATCCATGTTACGTACATAAAGTTGCTGTTTTAAGCATATAAAATCTCATTGTATTTAGTTGGGTTTTTGGTTCACACAGTATGAAGGGCATCTATCCCTCCCAGTATTTTCATGTTGGGGCAACTATCCATACTTGTAGGCAACTATCCCAAAAACGGGTTCTACAAAAATCAATTTTTTGTGAAATTTGTGATTGCTATATCAGAGAAAAGTCTGAGTATTCCAAATCAAATAATGGGGCTTCCTACACTCATAGAAATTACACATATAAAATCAATATTTTCAAAAATATGAGGGTATTTTCAAAAAGTGGGGCATCTATCCGGGTTTTCACCTATTTGTAATTTCTTACCCTCATCCACTGATGGGTTCTACCGCATACTGAAGAAGTCTCTCTCTCAAGAGAAAACAAACATGAGATAAGAAGTTGAGTTTGTATACAGTAATTGGCGATTATAATTGCTTCAATAGGTCATGCCATAAAATAGAAGCTACCAACAGTACTTTCAACGAGATATCTAATACTGGTGATCTAAAAAAATATTGTTTAGTTGGGAATATTTTTTTAAAGTTATTTGTATATATTCACCTGTTTTCCGGGATCCATTTGAAATCGATACTGCCTTCGTTGGTCATTGAAGCAATAGATATAGAAGACATCAATATCCAAATAACACTCACCGATACGAAAATCCATAAGGTTTTCATTAATTTTCTCTGGACTATGAAGCCATTTGAGAGATTGCTAGATGCTAAAATCACCTGAAATTAATTATAATTACAACTAGAAGACCTATTTCATAAAATAACTATTCGGGACCATTTATGAGTTAAGCAAGAGTAAATGTTTCTGTATAACTTGTAATTTTTTCTTTCCTCTTTCAATACGGATCACTCTTTATATACTGATGGACAAAATTAGCGCACCACCTAAAATTTCGTTAAATTTTAACAATTGATATCTTCCCAATCTTTAGTCAGATTTCAACGTTTTTTCTTTCAATTGTAACTCTGTTATTGTCGAATTTCCTCCATTAAACAGAAGTTCAAAAAAATTTATTCTTCATGTTGTACAGGGCGTTGAAATAATGTCATGTTTTATAGTCAAATTTTAACATCTTCTGTGGGCAATGCCAGGTTGTTGAGGTATGCCTCAACAACCTGGCATCGCTTTATTGTTTTTATATGTAAAAACAACAAAGCGATGTAGCCTAGTATCTCTTGAGTATTTTGTTTTTTAAGAACCAATTTATCTTGAAATCGTTCAGAGATATTCAACCTTTTATCAACTCATGTATTTTATGCTTTAGCCATGAATATCTTCGCAACTATTTGTTCGATTTGAATGTTTTTTTTAGTTGTAGTTCTTTTTTTGGCGAATATCATACTACAATAAGATGTTCAAAAAATCAAATGCATCATGCTGAACAGGGCGTTTAAAATTTCGGGGTTTTTTTTTCATTACAGTTGCCTTCTGTGGGCAATACCAGACCCCTGAGGTTGCTAAAACTATACAGTGATGTAGCCTGATGTTTCCTGAGTATTTTGTTTTTTTGAAAAGCAATTTAACTTGTACCCTTCCAGAGATATTCACTTTTTTACAACATCTTGCATTTCATACAATATATTGACAATGAATATTTTCAGTCAAGTATTACTGGGTTTACAGTTGTCATAATTTTTTCTAATTAATAAAATTAATTTGAAATTAATAATTGTGATAATTTCTAAAGTTTTCTCTACTTTAATATTCTTTTCATTCGACGTTGAATACGTAGTTTAAGCTGATCCCAAACGTTTTCGATTACGTTCTGGTCAGGACTACAAGCCGGCCACTGTAGATTTTGAATCCCAACCTCTTTAAGGTAAAAAAACCCGAAAATTTAAAGGCCATGTACAGCATGATGCATTTATCTTTTTGAACATCTCATTGTAGTATGATATTCGCCAATAAAAGAGCTACAATTGAAAAAAAACATTCAAATCGGACAAATGGTTGCAAAGATATTTATGGCTAATGCATAAAATACAAGAGTTGATAAAATGTTGAATATATCTGGACGATTTCAAGATAAATTGGTTCTTATAAAAACAAATACTCAAGAGATACAAGCTACATCCCTTATTGTTTTTATATGCCTTAGCAACCTGGCATTGCCCACAGAAGACGTTCAAATTTGACTATAAAACATGACATTATTAAACGCCCTGTACAACATGAAGATTGTATTTTTTGGACTTCTGTTTCATGGAGAAAATTCGACAATAACAGAGCTACAATTGAAAGAAAAAAACGTTAGAATCCGACTAAAGATTGGAAAGATATCAATTGTTAAAATTAAAAGAAATTTTAGGTGGTGCGCTAATTTTGTCCATCAGTATATATAATTATGTAATGCCAAACCCTGGATTCCTTTAGCCAAGATAATCTTAAAACAGCTTTTCTAATCCATATACCTATGTTATAACGTGCATAATTGCAACTCAACATTTCTGCTGACTTTAGACAATATGATTATTAAATGATTGTGAATGCCTCTCTCGAGGAGATTAAGTATCGAGACATTGTACGCTTTGCTTCACTTAATAAAGTTGATTTTTTTAAAATACGGGTTTTCTCCCTAAAAACATAATTATATAAAATGAAGCGTTGACTTACTCTTTCCATGAGCAGAGAAAGCTGATCATCATCTGAACTTCTCATAACGTAAACGGCATGTAAGTAAGCTGTAAGATGCAAAAACCCAGGTAAGATGAAACTAAAAACTGTGGATCCATAACAAATTTTCTCCTGTATGTATTTTTCACTTACTGATCCTCCAACCGTCTGGTATAATTCATTATTGGGAACGATGTAGCAAAATCCTCTATCTCTTCGAAAGCATGACATATTGCAAGAAATAGCCCATGATCATAAAAAGTACCAATACAAGTGAGTACAATAAATTGAGACATTCTAAAGATGGGCTGTATTCCTGTATGGTGACGAGGGGGCGTAGGCCCATTATGCTCATAATTCGGAGATAGGGCATTATCATTTTATCTTGAAAGTAATTCAGTATCGTGGTGGCACTACAAGTGGATGATGCTTCTGGGTTCATCTCGGTGACAACATGATCCTACAAAATAGAATTATTAGGCTGAATTAAAAGTATTTGTGACGGAATATAGAGAGGAAACTATATGCAATTACATTCATTTGGTTTTCATCTTGTGTTACTTTGTTTTTTGTTTGTTATTTTGTGTATTTTTTCAAGCTGTGGTATTTTGTATGAATTTAAGCTATCGTTAATATAGTTTCATTGCAAATAATATTAGGAGCACATATTGAAGTCTTCAACATAGGGTATAACTTCGCCTATTAGAAGTTGATAACAAATTTTTGAAGGCTGAATAGGAAAGTAAAAAGAAAATTCATATAGGACTTCTACGAGTACCAATTCAAAAGATATCACATTAAAGATTTCCAAAAGCAACAAAGTTGCTAATTTAGTATATTTGTTACGTCTTATATCTTTTCTCCATATTAGTTCCAACTCCAGAAGTATTATGTTCAATAGGTATTACCACAGTCTCTGGGAAAATTTAAATGATGAACCTCAACTCAAGTTTGTTCTATCAATTCCAGAGACCTAACCACCGCATTGTCGCAAAATTTACGTTAAGAACGCAAGAAAACGAGACGGTCCGCCATCCGGGTGTTAACCTCGTCAAACAATTTCTCCAAGATTTGCTACAGATTTCAATATTAGGCAAAACGATTCGCGTATATTTGGAAATCTTTAGATTTTTTTCACTGAAATCAAAGTGTTCACGAAAGTATTGTAGACTACAGGCCAGTGTTGAAAAATTATGGGTCATTTGAACCACCTGGTGGTACTAATTTTCATAGTATTTTCGTGATTCTAGGTTCCTAGTTAGAAACTATGTTGAATATGGGTTTGTATACTATCCATTTATACCAAAATATAGTCACTGATAATATTGTCACTGATAATTAAAAAACAACATATTTTTGAGAAGTACTCATGACACTGAAGTTAGCAGACCCCCTTGTGGCATGATTTTGTACTGCAAACTTCAGTGTCATGAGTACTTCTCAAAAATATGTTGTATTGGGGAAATATCAGTGATAAAATGTCTATATTTTGGTATAAATGGATAGTATACAAACCCATATTCAACATAGTTTCTAACTAGGAACCTAGAATCATGAAAATACTATGAAAATTAGTATAAATAAATGGATTTTTTCTTTTTTACCCTTTGAACCAACGAAATGTACGGCATGTGAGAAATTATTATCTTTGCATAACATACTTTCAAAATAAATTTATTTCATATTGTTTCAAATCACCCCCTGGATCATGGAAAGAGTGGAGATTGCAACCCTAGATTTTTCCCCTTGTCGTATGATTTTTGTACGGCGTTGAGGAATAATGGATTAGAAGCAGTATTGAAATAGTATGACACAGATGCCGTACAAAATCAAATGACCAAATTTGCCCCGGTAATTGTCGGAAAATTAAAAAAAAATTCGACTTTGTGGCTCCACATTGTTTTACGGCGCTACGCGTTTTCTTATTATTTTTCACGGATCAATCGATGGTAAGAATGCCGTACAAAAATATGTGACCAAAATGTACCCACTCAACATGTACTTTCGAATTCTCACCTGCACTCAATTGGACAGCTTACAAGTGACGGCATGGTGCTGAATCTTATTATTTATGCTCTTATATTGTTCTTGATAGGTCACTTGGTACCATAATTTTTTCAACACGGGCCTGTAGTCTAGTATTTTATAACCTCGAATTATTAATCTGGTAAACCAACAAAGTAGTTTACTGATTATTCCCATTTTATTCAGTCTCAGATTAATAAGCCGCTTAGTGAGATTTTTTGGGTTGATAATTATCCCTTCAATAACAGAATAAATAATAAAATGATGAATATTGTTGTAGTTATCAGATAAACAATAGACTAGGTATGATAGTAAAATGAGTTTAAAGTTATTTTACATTAATCAAGCACTCTGCCTCCCTGAGGTAGGTCCTTTGATGTGTCCTTACTTGATCATCACATTCCATTTTCTGATTTATGTGGGCGTCCAAAACTGTAACATTTTTTACTTTAGATTCATGCAAATCGAAAGACATTATTTTGACAACGGTACAAACATATTGATCGATACAACAATCATTTCCGATCTATATTTTCACAAAAACAATACTAGCTACCTACTCACCAAGAAAAAACGACGTTCACACAAGGCAGAAGCAGCTTATCAAAAGGAACGACCTTCAGTATGCAAAGAGCAGATAACCCTTGAAAGAACGTAATAACAATATAATTAATGAATTATTCAAATAAAATTGTGCAACAAATTCGGCGTTTCTTTGATCCAAAGTTTATCTATGAATGATATTCTTTCTAATGCATGTTTGTTGACAACATCAAATAATTTATCGAAATACCTACAAATGAACAGTTTTATGAAATCAATGCTGTTTCTACTTGTTCAGGTAATAATATTGCATAGGTATATTTTGGACTCAAGATATAGATATGATAATTATTAATTTTTGGACTTAAAAACGAAATTACATTGCTCATTTCAGTTTTTGGATAAAAAACTAATGGAGTGAATAACCAGGTGAACATATTTTTCATCAAATTCTTATTCCTTCCTATCTCAGGGTAAAAAGTAAACACTTTACTTCTTCCTCTGAGCTTCCCATATTATCATTGTAGAATGGACCATTCTGCAATGATGATATAAGAAAAGAAGCAAAAGTTTTACTCATCTCTAAATTTACTTTGTACAAATATCAAGGTATATGTATTCTTTTGAATTGAGAGCTAACAAAATACAATACATGAAACAAAAAGTCCCTAGCTGAGGTTGGTGCAAAACAGGGTACCATACTATTCTGTCGTAGATACCAGAGCACAGGGAAAAACCTCAGTATAAAAACCCTGCCTCGTCATTTTTACAAAATTTAAACTTAAATCTATTCGAATAAATACCTTCAATATTTAGATATAAAACACTTAATTCTTGCTCTTGGGCCAGGAGGGTGTTTTAAACCAGGTCTGGCGTTCCAAGTGATGATTTTCGAATCTCCTGTTCTTCTAAGACCGCTACAGGACCCTACTGAAGGATAATCATCTCCCATAGATTTAAATAGTGGTATTTCATCCTAAATATCGAATTCAATTTCGGAATAATGATAAAAAACGTGTGATAAACTTATATCAAGGTTTTCCAATTTGAAGCGAATGGTACTTCAGTACAAGCATTGAGTTTAAAAATATTTATTATTATTAGTATTTTTAAACTCAATGGTACAAGCGCACAAAATTTGTGAATACGAAATCTTTGGTTTGAGGTCGGATATAATATGTAGGTCCACTTTAAGCTTATGTTAATGTAAGAATAAACTAAATAAGGTGATATTTTGATCATAGGAAGGCAGATCTAGAGAATGGACAATGTTGTATGTGAATAAATAAGAATATAGTATATCCAGAGACAACATTCTGATTCTGTATATTCATAGGTTGGTAGAATTTACCCATCAACACTCATAGTATGTTATGCGATAAAATAAACAGTATTGGCCATAGGTAGAGGGTCTATATAAATGATAATAACAGCGCAGTTGGCGTTGGACTATTATCAATATTTATATCCTAAAGTAAACTTCAATTTAAACGAACGATATTGCGAGTTAAGGCTGGACATCCCGAAATAAATTGAATAATATAACTGGAATTATAAATTTGTAGACTTTGCATAAGAAACAATAAGATAAAGATTTCCAAAGCAACCTACGATGTCACAATCATTTATAAATACCCCGTAATATCTACGCTTTGAGTAATCGATTCTTATTCATTCATAGTTCACACTAATTTTTAGCAACTGGCAGAAAGTATTCAAAGATCAGATTCATAAAGGAAAGCACAAAACTTGCGCAACAACATATGAAACTATTAATTCTCAGTATTACAAACTGCTGTTAGAAAAAATAACCAACAGATTGTCACAAAGACAGATTTGCTACACGCTTTTTCATAGGACGATAACTATAATTATAGAGAAATATGTGATTTTCTTGAGATGTATCATATAAATATGGTGATTCAACTAAAATTATCAAAGGTATGAACTTCCCTCAGCCAATAACTGAATGAATCATTATTCTTTAAGTTGTCCAGATCAACTATTGAATCTTGAATCATCTCTTCGTCAAAAAATCTACAAAGGTAATTTCTATTATTATCAGAAATCACTTTTTGATTCATGTATAAGTTGATTGTATTTGTGTATAAACAATAAACATAAACATTTTTAATTAAGGTTATGTAATTATGTCAAATCATGTGTCAAATTCAAATGCGGCCACAGAACCATAGATATTGTAGCACAGAACGTCATAACGTCATTTTTGACGTAATGAGATTTCTTCAAAATTGAGGCCTGAACCATAGAAATATATAAAACGTATTTATATGGCCTGAACTCAAGTTAAAATTTCTTATATAAAATTTATGAGCGGAATTTTTGAGAGAAAAATTTTATTGATATAATTACATCGGTATTGCTTCTATGTAGCCTTATTCAGGAACCCTGCTATGTAGTATATTTTGACATTGAATTTTATTTTTCATCATTTGACAGACTACTTTTGACATTGACATGTTACAGTGCTGTTTTTTGATTTGTCATTCGGCGTATGAGTTCTCATAAATTTGAATAATATTGTAAATATATCATTTTCTAATACAATATTTCAAACGTGGGTTTAATTTAAAATAATTACGATGCCTAGTTCAGAAGTAACAACTTCCAAAGTTGTGGTTCATCCTTTGGTATTATTGAGTGTAGTGGATCACTTCAATCGAATGGGTAAAATTGGCAACCAAAAAAGAGTTGTTGGTGTTCTATTAGGATGTTGGAGAGCAAAAGGAGTACTGGATGTATCTAATAGTTTTGCAGGTTCGTACATTGCTTAAAAATTGAAATATTTCTCAACGACATTTCAAGAAATTGAGTATAATAGAGTATTTTTTTGTCGATTGTATGGTATGACATTTTCTCAATGATTTGGAAGTATTGCTCCCTTTATCTGTGCTAATTCTAACGTTTCTAATTGACACAATATCTTTTTACAGTTCCTTTCGATGAAGATGATAAAGACAAATCGGTATGGTTCCTAGATCACGATTATTTGGAGAATATGTATGGTATGTTCAAAAAGTAAATGCTCGTGAGAGGGTGGTAGGCTGGTACCACACTGGACCCAAATTGCACCAGAACGATATTGCTATCAATGAATTAGTTCGTCGTTACTGTCCCAATTCCGTTCTTGTTATCATCGATGCTAAACCAAAAGACTTGGGATTGCCAACAGAAGCTTATCAAGCCGTTGAAGAAGTACACGATGATGGCTCCCCACATCTAAGACTTTTGAACACGTTCCCAGTGAAATCGGAGCGGAAGAGGCTGAGGAAGTGGGAGTAGAACATTTACTGAGAGATATTAAAGATACAACTGTCGGAACATTGTCGCAAAGGATCACGAATCAACTTTTAGGGTTAAGAGGGCTGCATTCTCAATTGAGAGATATAAGGGACTATCTTATTCAAGTTAGCGAAGAAAAATTACCTATAAACCACCAAATTATTTATCAACTTCAAGATATCTTCAATTTAATACCGGATATCAATAACGAAGCTTTCAACAAATCCTTTTACGTCAAAAATAATGATCAGATGCTCGTAGTTTACTTGGCTGCTTTAGTCAGATCAATTGTAGCTTTGCATAATTTGATCAATAATAAACTGACTAACAAAGATGCCGAGGAAGGCAAAAAAAGAGGAGAAAAAAGATAAAGAGAGTAAAGACAAAGAAGCAAAGGACAAAGAAGTCAAGAAAGATGAAAAGAAAAAATAAACTCCCCCTTTTCAATGAAGACCTTAATATTTAATTTATGAATTAAAGTGGTTAATCTTTTAAATGATAACATTTTTTATTTTTTAGAAATTAAAAGATGTGCGTTTGTAAACAAATAAATCCATTTGATTATAAGTGACTTTTAATTCTAGATTCTTGATACCTATATTTGTAGTCCACCAAATAGCATATTTAGTGAAAGAGTTTACCGATCCCATTCAATGTATTCATGTACATAGGAACTTTTCAGATTATCATTTTCCAATTGTTAGAACAAGGATAGAATTTCTGATCAACTGATTTATATGTATTTAAATGTATATTTACCAATCCATACTAACATTATAAATGCGAAAGTAACTCTGTCTGTCTGTCTGTTACTCTTTCACGGCTGAACGGATTTTGATGAATTTTGGTATGGTGATAGATGATAACCTAGAAATGGTCATAGGCTATAAATAATCACGCCATCGTTCTTAGGGGGTAGGCAGATAACTAAATTGAGTTAGTGATTTTTAGTCGTTTTTGTTGGGACTTTTGCTCTTTCACGTCTAAACGGCTGAACAGATTTTGATGAAATTTAGTAAGGTATATATATATATTCTTTTGAAATCAAGAGCTAACATAATACAATACATAAAACAAAAATAAAAAATCCCTAACTGAGGTTGGTGCAAAACGGGGTACCATACTATTTTTTCGTATGATACCAGAGCTCAGGGAAAAACCCCAGTAGAAAAAACCCTGTCTCGCCGTTTCAACAAAAATGACACTTAAAAACTATTAGAATATTGAAGGATTCCTTCTTCATTCAGACCGAACGATAACCCTCTCCAGGATGCCTTCGGAAATTCTGAAAACGAGAAAATCAAAGCAGTAAAAAGGAACAGAAAAATAAAATGATGGAAACTCTATTAAATCGATTTAAATTAATAACCAATTCAAAAACGCATCGGTAATTTCATGTATAGCTCTCAAGCCATCCTGAAATTTATATATGGAACAGTTATTTATCAGGTGTTCAATTGTCTCCTCTGCTTCTCCGCATTCGCAACTAGGACTCTCAACTGAATTCCATCTGAAAAGCATACTATTGCAACGTCCATGACCTGTTCTTATACGATTGAGAACAGTCCATATTTTCCTTGGAAGGTCAAATCCAGGAACTTTATTCGAGGGATCAGTTATTAAATCTTTGTTCTGTATATTACATAAATTCCACTCGGATTGCCAATTGATTTATCACTTTCATTTGAGTTCAGAAAAGAATTTGACCAAAAAGGTTTACGGGATTTTAATCGAGGAATCTTATTGTCTGGAATATATGAGAGTATTTGATATGAATTTGTCGAAAATTTAAATTTGTTCCAAATTTTCGAAGTAATGACCTGCCTGCGGATATGTGGAGGAGAAATGTTTGAAAGAACTGGTAACCATGGAGTTGGTGTTGATTTTATTGTTCCAGTTACTATTCTCATGGAAAAATTTAATTGTGCATCGATCTTATGTACATGTGCACTGTTGAGCCAAACGGGGCAACAATATTCAGCAGTAGAGTACACTAAGGCTAGAGCTGCAGTACGAAGAGTTGTTGCGTCCGCACCCCATGAAGTACCAGCAAGTTTTTGAATTATATTATTTCTTGTTTTTAGCTTCATTCGTAAATCATCCAAATGGGCTTTGAAATTAAGAGAAGAATCTAGTTTTACGCCTAGATATTTAGGATTGAAATTATGTTTGAGAAAAGAATTACCAAAAAGTACGTTCAATTTTCTATATTTCTGATGATTATCCAAATGGAAACACGAGACTTCGGTTTTGTTAGCATTTGGACATAAACGCCAGTCGAAGAAATAATTTTTTAGAATTTCTAAATCTGCAGAAAGATTATTCTCTATGGTTTTGAAATCCGAATGATGGAAAGCCAAAGCAATATCATCGGCGTATATGAATTTTTCAGATGAAGTTGTAGGGATATCACACAAATATAAATTAAAAAGAAGAGGTGATAAGACTGACCCCTGTGGAAGACCGTTATTCAATGTTCTGAATTACTACTATTCCCGTCGACAAAAACACGAAACCTTCTGTCTGACAGCATATTTTCTATCAATTTGACCATTTTTCCACATTTCAGATGACTGTAAAGTTTAAAAATCAAACCATCTTTCCAAACAGTATCATATGCTGCAGATAAATCCACAAAAGCTGTACCTGTTTTCAATTTATTATTAAAACCCAATTCAATAAAGGTGGTAAGACTAAGAACCTGATCGCAGCAATTTCTCTTTTTTCTGAAACCCCCTTGGCAATTTTGTAGAGAATTATCCAACTTCGTTTCAATTCTTAAAAGGATCAGTCGTTCTAAAATTTTGAAGGGAACACTCAATAAACTAATTGGTCGATAGCTACTAGGATCGGAGGGATTCTTTGCTTTTTTAAAATTGCTATGACTTTCGATTTACGAAATTCGGTCGGAAAATTACCAGTATTCAAAATATTATTATAAAATGAAAGTAACCAGGATAAGGCTCGTTTGCCCAAGTGTTTGATGAATTCTGGATAGATTCCATCGAAACCCGCTGCTTTCCTGGATTTTGTGCATTTAATCGCTGATTTTAATTCATCGATGTTGAACGGGCTAGAAATTTCGTCTAATTCCTTGTTTGATTTTCTGAATTTATGCAACTTGTGTTTCATATCTTTGATTTTTGATTTTGATAATTCGACCGAATTAGAAACGTTAACGAGACGACGAGCAACCAATTTATGATCAATTTTTGGAGCTGACGTTGTGATTGGTGCAGCTTCGCCTAATTTTCTCAAAACATCCCATGAACTTCTACTAGAATGTGTAAAATTCATGTTAGTGACTATGCTATTCCATTTCTCTTTTCGACTGGTATTAATTGAATTCATCAGTTTATCACAACTTTCTTGATTGGGTGAATTTTGATATTCTTCGTATAAATTTGGGTTTCTTGTGACCAGCCAGGTGCATAGTTTTCACGAAAACCTCTAGGGATAAACTTTTTTCGCAGCAGCCTTAATTACACCTACGAATCTAGAGTAATTATCATGGGAAGGTGGAATCCATCTTATATCACTATCAATTTTATTCGTAAATTTGAGCCAATTAGCTTTTTTAAAATTCCATCTGGGTTTATTTAAGCATGAAACGAAATCAATTGGATTACCTAATGTCAATAACATAGGCCTATGTTGGCTTCGTGGAAAATCCCCCATAATTTTACGCTTTATTGGGATAGGTTTATAAGAAGTATCACGGGAAACGAAACACAGATCAGGATTATAGCCTCTATTCCACCTCGAAGAATGAAAAGAAGGTTTGTCTTTCGCGTCAAAAATTAAATAGTAATCCTGGTCTTCCATCCAATCTGTAAGAGCTATACCGTTTCTATCATTATTATCATACCCCCACATGACATGATGCGAATTAAAATCTCCGCAGTAAATGGATGGGTGGAAAACATTGATGTTGAAATTTCTGGGCCAAATATCATTTGGAGGTTTATAGATATTAATGACAGAAATGTCACAAAATTTGAAAGCAATGAAAAAAACACCTTCAATATTACCCTTCTGGATGAGTTGGACATTACATACTAATGATTTTCTTACATAACATGCAAGTCCATAAATTTTACTTAGTAAAAAATCAATCAAAACATAACCTTTTAGAGATCCCCTCGCACGAAGATTTCTTCAGTTTCCGTATGTGTTTCCTGGAGAAGCACCACCTCGACACCATGCTCTTCGGCTAATTTTGAAACATAATCGCTTTTGTCCTTCGAAATTCCTTCAATATTCAAACACAAAATATTCAATTGACTGCTCTTTGGCCAGGAGGGTGTTTTCAACCATGTTTGGCCTTCCAAGCGATGATATTTCGGACTTCTGTTCTTCGAAGACCGCCACAGGACCCTACTGAAGGGTAATCATCTCCCATAGATAGACTTAATATGTTTTATTTCAGTTTTTTTAGTAAAATTCTCGGAGTGAAAAATTTGTTGACTGATATAGTTATGTCTCATTGACCCATATAGTAAGGTAATAGATGGTTACCTAAAAACGGATATAAGATCAAAATGATCACGTCATCGTACTTAGGGGGTAGGAAGTAGGCAGAAAACTGAATTGAGTTAGTGATTTTTTCATGGTTTTTGCTGGGAGTTTTGCTCTATCATGCCTAAATGGCTGAACGGATTTGATGAATTTAGTTAGGTGATAGATAGTAACCTAGAAAAGGATATGGGCTATTAATATTCATGCTATCGTACTTAAGGCGTAGGCAGAAAACTAATTAAGTTTGTGATTTTTAATCGTTTGTTTTAAAAGTTTACCTCATTCACGCCTTAACGTCTGAACGGATTTTTATGAGAATTGACTAATATAAAGATAGGATCCTAGGCACGGACACAGGCTACTTTTTACGGCGGGAAAATACCTCATTCCCGCGAAAATCTAGCGTGATCGTGTCAAGAAGCGCATTACGCCATAGCTACTGCAATGATTTTGATGTTTTTTTTTTAACTGAGTGTTACTAAGACTTCAAGTATTTGATCACTTTTCTAACTTAGAGGGTCGGTAGGCGCCATAATTTAGTACTTCCTACGCAGACGATGTTGCGGATGTCTCACCCTGTCTAACATCGGGGATTGGCAGGTAGGTAGTTTGTAGTATTTTAAACTGATTTACATTATTTACTTTTTATATTTACTAAGGAAACATTCGGAGCTATCCATTATGTAGCTTAGGTTGCTTTTGAACAAATTTTTATTTGAAGTTGAGGACTGGAACACGATAGTGGGACATTGTTGCAGGGGGACTTACAGCCGGGAGAAAACAAAAGAACTTATGCGGACGAAGTCGCGAGTAAAAGCTAGTACATTATAAATAAACGAAAGTTTCGCAGTAAGAATGTCCGTAGAGCTCTCAAATCAGGCTGACTTCTTTCTTTCTTCCTTTGTTTCCAACAGCTGCAACACTTTTGCATTTATTCATCTAAGCAATACGCATCATATAAGGGGGAATCCCTAACCTCCTTGTTCCCATCACGCATGATCTAGACACGTTAGGCAACACACAATACGTCACATAGCCAACTAATGACCTGCCTAAAAACAAATATGTATCCGACAAATAAATAGGCATCCCTCCTAACTTTTTTCTACAAGTTTAATTACTTATTAGAAATATAGTTTCACATCGAATAAAATCATTTTTGAAGTATCATAATGTTTTATTATGTTGTCTTGAATTCTTCAAGGATAACTAAATTAGAAAAATTAATCAATTTTTTCAACGGGTTGGCCTGGTTCAAAAATATTCGATGAAAACACACTGTACATGCTTAGATATTTATATTCGATGTAGTATCGCTCTTTGAATAATAAATCGCAACAGCTAGCGATACAGTAGTTTCAATCTCGCAGAAATGAACTCAAGCTGAAAGAAACCATTGTTAGTGGAAATTTCTACTGGGAATTATAAAACCAGTGAAAGTTTTCGCATAATAATACTCTTATATAGACGAGAGTATGTTTTTGCGAATTATATGCCGTTATGGACATACTTTTTGAAACATATTTGTCTTAATCAGGATTAAATACAATTACATAATTTGTTATCCATTGATTTTAGAGTGAGGAGTAAGCAAACTGTTGTTTTATTGAACAATCATATCTATTCATAATTCATTTTATACTGCAACAATAAGTACTTATTTATTGTAACACATTTGTACTTCTATCGATATTTTTTATGACATATAACAATTGATCATTTCGAGATCACCAAACCTTTGGGAAATGAAAAATTTCGGTTTGAATGCCAGTAAAGAAACGACCACTTAAGGAAATGCGGACGAGTATAATAATTGTTGTATGATGGCATGATCCAAATTGTCAAACGGTTTAAGCAAGAGCACAGTTATGATTACGCAAAGAATATGTGATTGTACAATTCCAGATGATGATCAATTATTCTTGCTCTAGCGAATTATTTGAATGGTGTTTCGCAAAACTTTTTCTTTCTCGATGTCGTACGAGCTTTGATTACGAAATAATGAAATATTATCGTCAGAAAAACAACATTTGATTTTTTACAATTCAGAATCTATTTTTTGAAGAAATGACCAAAAACCATACCTTATAAAACAGTGTTTTATTATGATAAGGCTTTATATTACACTACTGGAAAAAATTAAAGGATCAAAAAAAAATTCCAAATTTTTCGGCAATTTTCAACATGCCGTAACTTTGAGAGGAATGGTCGTACAAGGAATTTATAAAAAGGAAATCGTATCTCCAAGTGTCTTGTTTTTGGATTAGATCTTCAAAAATTTTATTATATTATAAGTTCAGTGGTTTTCGAGTAATGATAGAAAAATCAGCAACAAAAAAAATTCTCAAAATTTTACCACTTTTTTTTTTTGTCTACGAGCGTGGAAATTTTATTTTTGCATAATCGTTATAATGATGGGATACTTTGTTAATTAATCTTATATTTATTTTTTTATTGACCCCAATACGTCCACTTCTCGCCGAGATATCGGTCTTCAAATGGAAAAGGATCCATTTGTCTTTATTATCGATTTCTCAGCAACCAATGATCGCCATTGCTTATTCATAGAAATTTCTTTTTCTTTATGTCGCATCAATATAAAAATTTAACAAAAAAAAGGCTTTTGGTGGTTTCTTGGAAAATCTACCGCTAGATCGAAAATGTTGGGGAAACCAATAATGTTAAGTGTGACTTTCACAGTTCAATATGTTGATAAAAACCTTACAAAGAGCCAACTCAATCCAGCGAGCCGTTTTATTGTTTGACTTGATTGAATTTTTGAAAAAAAATAAGGATCACGTTTTTTGCTCTGAGAAGCTCATTATCTTTAAAAAAGGCAAAAAAGAATTTTCTCGAGCTTTTTCCACATTTTAATTGCAGATAGTACATAAATTTAAAAAAAAAATAAAATAAACTAACAAATAAAATTTTTATTAATTTAATAACGGGTATTGCCACCCCTGTTTTCAATAACGGCTCTCAAACAAATGGATCCTTTTCCATTTGAAGACCGATATCTCGGCGAGAAGTGGACGTATTGAGGTCAATAAAAAAATAAATTAAAGCTGAATTAACAAAGTATCCCATCATTATAACGATTATGCAAAAATAAAATTTCCACGCTCGTAGACAAGAAAAAAAAAGTGGTAAAATTTTGAGAATTTTTTTGTTGCTGATTTTTCTATCATTACTCGAAAACCACTGAAACTTAAAATTTTTGAAGTTCTAATCCAAAAACTAGACACTTGGAGCTACAATTTCCTTTTTTTAAATTCCTTGTACGACCATTCCTCTCAAAGTTACGGCATGTTGAAAATTGCCGAAAAATTTGGAATTTTTTTTGATCCTTTAATTTTTTCCAGTAGTGTATATTTGAGTTAAAGAAGTAGAATTTTTATGAAGGGATATGGGTTGATACATATTAGATATATTTCATTTAGAAATTCTAAAATGCAAGGGTAAATAAGAGAATTGTTAGGAATTTAACTGGTGTTGTTCTATTGTTTGGAACTAGAATGAAATTGAGAATTATGAAATAGCTGCTTCGAGATTTCCCGCTCTTAGCAAGAGTAATAAGGAGTTAGCCATGCGAAAAGCCGTTTGAGGAGAAGATTTTGCTGGGATCTTTAACAATCATTCCGGTTGCTCATGTCGTACGAGTGTCGTTCTTTTCATTATGAACTCTAGTGAACTTTCTTATTTTACGAAAATGTTGGCAGTTATGTATCTATTACCTATTCAGGTAGGTACCTTCATTATAGATTTTGAAGTTCAATAAATGAAGAAATAATTTTTCCGCTATTTCGAATGGCTTATTTTTAATTAGGTATATTGTGTATCCTCTATTATTTAGCTTTTAGGCGTTGATATGTAAATATTTATTAAGCATTTCGAAGTTTTCTGTTAACTCATACCTATGTGACTTGAAAATAACGATCGTAAAAAATATAATAAATTATAATAATACCTACAGGGTGTTCCTAAATTGAAAGTACAAACGAAAAGGGAAGATTCCTTAAGTTAGTTTAAGAAAAAAAAGTCCCAAAAACATGGAGTCGCAAACGTTTCGTTTTCGAGATACAGAGTGTTGAAGTTTGAATTTTTTCGAGTTTTTTTCTCATAGTATCTACACTTCACAAGATATTCAACTGAAATTTGGCATAGATATTACATTTGAGAGTTCTCACCACGTGACATGGCAATTTTGATAGAAGATCTACAGGGTGATATTTTTTCTGTAACACTGCAACCTGTTCTTCTGCAGAACTTTTTTTTGGTGAGCAACTGTTAATTTGAAAAAATGTAAAAAGAAGCTTTGTTTTTATACTAAACTTTTCGGTCTCTTGTACTTTTGTCGTATCTACCAACGATTTCGAGAAAAAAAATTTTGAACGATTCTTTCGAAATCCTCGTGAAAATCCAAATTATGATGGGAAGGCCACTTTGTAAGCTGTGGTGAATGAATTCAGTGACAGTTTTTATGGAAATTTTTCTGATCTGTAGCGATGATTCATGAAGATTCGATAAACTCGTATAATCAACACATGTTTTTGATTAAAACTTTAACACCCTGTATCTCGAAAACGAAACGTTTGGGACCCCATGTTTATGGGACTTTTTTTTCTTAAACTCACTCAAGGAATCTCCCCTTTTCGTTTGTACGTTCAATTTAGGAACACCCTGTAATAATATTTAAATTAAATTCTAATTTCCACTTCTTGTAATAATTTTACTGCAGGTTCATGTTTATTATACTAGAATTTCCTATAACTGGAAGTTGAGTCGCGCGTAATTTTTAAAATTGTCTGTACCTACCTATAACGATCCCAATTTTTCAAACGGATGAAACGGAAAATTATCAATTATATCATACTTTACGTTGTTACGTACCCGTACTCAAATAAAATGTGTATAAGATCTAGAAAACCATAGCGTGATAAAGTGTACTTGTTTCGGCAATTTCCCATGCATTATGTCGATATTAGATATGCTATATTTGAAAATTTCTCCTGGCTTTTCCATAAAAGTTGTGTAACAATCATTTTGTAAGTATTAACAATGAGTCGACTATTTTGAAATAATTGGGTATGTTCAAAATTCCAATGGAAGAGAAAAATACCTACCTCATTTGAAATTGATATATTTGGAAATATTTTTTTACTCATAGATGGAAATCTTGCATTTTCATTCGATATAATAGTACCTATCATTGTTTGAACAATGATAGTATCAATTTGTAGGTACCTTCTCGTATTGAACAATTAAAGAATCATTGTTTTGTGCTAAGTATCAGGTGGATCAATACCTAGAGATCCTTCACGAAAATAATGAATGAAGGTGCATACTAACCTACTTTTCTCAACTGAATAGTTTCAGACAGGATGAGACTACTTTCATTCTTAAAACCATTGAATTACTTCTTTTATGCACTTCGAAATCATTTGTATTTAATCCTTTATATCTCAAGAATGTTAATTAATAAGGATTTGTAACCACTGATGTTTTCAAATAGAATTTCTGGTATTTACATTCCGAGTCTTATCTTTATTCATCAAAAATCGACTCAATAATAATTTCGGTAAACTACCTGCACTTTCGATATCTTTGTTTTCCTCAATTCTTGCAAGTTCAACTTTTCAATATTGAAGGTTCTCCTCTGCATTTTCGAATTAGTTTCAATCTAGACGGAAAACGATTAAAACCGCTTTTATTATTACGAAAACTAAGTATATGAAAATAATTAAAATCTGATTGATTTTATTGTCGGTAAACTCTCATTTCTTCAAGATACATTGGGTTTCCTTGTATGTTGATTATGGATCAGTAAGAAATCATTCTTCATATACCTAATAAACCTTACAAAAATTTTCAGGACCTGAACCAGGCATGAAAAACGTACCTATCGATATGTTTCCAAATATGGATGGTTTCCATTTGGAAATGAAAAATTAACATGCTTTTGACTAGATATTCCATATACTACATATTTCTGTTGATTGCTACGTTCAGCAAAACTTCGGCTGTTGGAACAAAATGCCCAAAGCCAGAATTAATATCACCCTGTCGATGTTTGATGAAACGAGAAGAACGTCAAGTATGGTGAGTATGTTTTTCGAATATTATCGGAAAATTAATACTTTTGATATCAGTTAATGTATAAAAATGATTTCATTCCTTCACGTGTAACTTAATACACTACTGGAAAAAATTAAAGGATCAAAAAAAAATTCCAAATTTTTCGGCAATTTTCAACATGCCGTAACTTTGAGAGGAATAGTCGTACAAGGAATTTAAAAAAGGAAATTGTAGCTCCAAGTGTCTAGTTTTTGGATTAGAACTTCAAAAATTTTAAGTTTCAGTGGTTTTCGAGTAATGATAGAAAAATCAGCAACAAAAAAATTCTCAAAATTTTACCACTTTTTTTTCTTGGAAATCGTGGAAATTTTATTTTTGCATAATCGTTATAATGATGGGATACTTTGTTAATTCAGCTTTAATTTATTTTTTATTGACTATCAGCAATTAAAATGTGGAAAAAGCTCGAGAAAATTGTTTTTTTCCTTTTTTTAAAAATTATGAGCTTCTCAGAGCAAAAAACGTGATCCTTATTTTTTTTCAAAAATTCAATCGAGTCAAACAAAAAAAACGGCTCGCTGGATTGAGTTGGCTCTTCGTAAGGTTTTAATCAACATATTGAACTGTGAAAGTCACTTTTAACATTATTGGTTTCCTCAACATTTGCGATCCAGCGGTAGATTTTCCAAGAAACCACCAAAAGCCCTTTTTTTGTTAAATTTTTATATTGATGCAACATGAAGAAAATATGTTTCTATGAATAAGCAATGGTTGTTCATTAATGGGAGTTCATTTAAGGTCTTGAAACCCTCCTTCAATTTTCTGTGAGATCATTGGTAGCTGAGAAATCGATGATCAAAGACAAATGGATCCATTTCCATTTGAAGACCGATATCTCGGCGAGAAGTAGATGTATTGAGGTCAATAAAAAATAAATTAAAGCTGAATAAACAAAGTATCCCATCATTATAAGGATTATGCAAAAATAAAATTTCCACGATCCAAGAAAAAAAAGTGGTAAAATTTTGAGAATTTTTTGTTGCTGATTTTTCTATCATTACTCGAAAACCACTGAAACTTAAAATTTTTGAAGTTCTAATCCAAAAACTAGACACTTGGAGCTACAATTTCCTTTTTTTTAATTCCTTGTACGACCATTCCTCTCAAAGTTACGACATATTGAAAATTGCCGAAAAATTTGGAATTTTTTGATCCTTCAATTTTTCCAGAAAATTTTAATATCGTGGAAAAAATTGTTCAACTTTAATTTCAGGTGTTCTCACAGCGATTTACCATCGATACTATCAGGGCTTCGATCCCTGAGCAAGAGCCTCATAGCTCCTATCGATGAATTAATACTAGAAAACAACTACTTACCTTCACTCCCTGGAAGAACATTTGCCAATCTCAAAGTTCTTCGTATTATGTTGAGGCAAAAACGGCTTAGAAAGGGTTTCACCTGATTGGCTTCATGAACTCGAGGATTCTCTGATGGAACTCTTCATTGTTGAACCCAAACTCAGATACCTTCCAGATGATTCACTCAGTCGCATGAACGCGCTTGAAGCCATCACCATTCAGACAAACGACTTGAAGAGGCTTCCGCAAATTTCATCGTTGCTCAAATTGAGGTAGGTATCTTCAAATTTTTGAAACATATATAAATTGAAAATAGTAATCATCGAAATGAATACAATCTTCAATTTATAGGCTCACAGAACCTTCTTCATGCGGACTGGGATGATTTATTCAAGATGTTGTCAATGAGGGAAGAGACAGACCGGTTTCGGCCTCATTAGGCCTCGTCAGTGTCCCATATATCCCTCAGAGACAACATCCTATTGAAAAACTTCTACATTTAAGACTACTTGTAAGAAGCTATCGAGTAGTATCTTACAGATGGTGACATCTAGTAGTGAGTAGTGTCAAATGAGAAGTCCAATCATCACAGATCGCATGCTGAAAGCACTGATTACTTCCTCTTCACTCTTTGAGATGTTAGCAGTGGTCCTACATCAGGGCCTTCATGCAAGTTTCTCCGAGTGATGGAAGCACCCAATTTTTGGCGGCTGTGAAGCCAAGAGATTTTTTTTTGTCATTTTTGAGCGCTCGTTCTACTTAGACGAGTGCTATATCGTTTTGCCCAAATGTCTGTAATTTTCGAATTTCGAGCCAAAAATAGTCTCAAAGGATAGAGTTCTACTCCCTGATGGAAAATATGAGGTCAAATCAAATTCTGTAGGGCCAGAAAAATCGTACAGGGTGTTCCATAAAAAGTGGCCATTCAAAATTTTTGTTCCTCAATATTTCACACAAAACGAGGGCAAACGGAATGAAATTTTGCAGCAACTTGCCAGATGCTCATAGTGAACCTCTCGCAAAATTTTGTGGCCATAGTATTAACAGAACCATAGAAAATTCAATTGGAATATTGAAAAGAAGAATTTTTTATTTCCATAACCAATTTTCCGATTCAAATGAAATTCATTTTGTAAGTTGAGACTGATATACTGAATGTTCATGCAAAATTTCAAGAGGATCGCATCATCAGAACCATAAAATTTAATTATTTTAATTTTCAAGTGTGACCATAGAATTGAATTTTTTTAATTGTTTATATATCGTCGGTCCAATGCCAAAACCATGAATGTGAAAAATCGTGATTTGGAGTTATTGAGGATTAAAGGTTTCAATGCTCTGTGAAAATTCAGGTTTTGTTGGTTGGTTGTTGGAATAATTTGATTTCTTCGCAGATGTAGGATCTGTTTCAACAGTTTATGACCGGTTTATCATTTTTTGTTTATTAGCCCCCACCTTCTAAAATGTCAGTTGAGTTTAAACTGAAGTTACGTCAAGGGCAGAACATCTACACCCACCTAAGCATGATGCTGAGAGATTCGGGGTTTTGGCATTGTCAAGAACTGTTTAAGAGGTTCTTGAAAATGTAGATAAGAAAAAATCACCAATTTTGCACATTCATGGTTTTGCCTTGGGACCGACGATATAAAGTATCAATTTCAAGTCATATACAGAATTTTGAGATGATAGTCCTATTGCTCCACCAGAGAACGAGCGCTCAGAAGCTCCTGCTCAGGGCTTGCTTCCATTTTTTTTCTTTATCTTAGGTATCTTCAAGTCGAGTCCGTGGCATTAAACGAACTCTCACCAAGGAATTTCAAAAATCTACCTATTCTAGAGAAATTCCACATAAGCGGAAGCAAAGAACTGAGGAGATTAGATGCTGGCCTATTCGAGGATCTACCGCAGTTGAAATCTATTAACGTGTCCCACTGTGGAATTTTTTGGATACATCCGAGAACATTTTCTAATCTCCCGAAATTGAGGATTTTATCATTGGTTGGCAACGATGTACGAGAGGCTGGCATGGTCGGAAGAGCTTGTAAAGACATCAGCTCCCTCGAGGAATTAATCCTGGATAACACAAAATAGACAAATTAACTAGAGGGTCGTTTGTCGATTTATCGTCTCTTCGAACACTTCATTTATCGCATAACAAAATTATCGAAATACACCGAGGTGCGTTTCACAGACTGCCAAAATTCAAAATTCTTCATTTGAACAATAATATGTTAATAAGGATACATCCTGAAAGTTTCATCGATGGAGGTCCTGACGAATTATGGATGACTCACAATCAAATATCGAAAGTTTCTGAACTCAGATCCATCCTCAATACTCTGCCTAGGTTGACTTATTTGGACTTGAGTTTTAATGATTGGAACGAATACCATACGGTTCATTGACAGGTCACCCTACTTTAGAAGTTATGAAATTGAACTGTAACAAAATACGTCAAATAGATAAAGAGTCATTTATGGCGATGCCAGCTTTGAGAGAATTGAGTTTGAGGAATAACTCTTTAACGAATTATCAAGAGTCTTTATGGAATTTACCATCTCTGAAAGGTCTTGACTTGTCCCAAACGAGTTCAAAAAAGTGGAATCCTTTTTTCTAGCTAATTTACCGTCGCTACGTAGACTGGATATTAGCGACAATCAATTGACAGTTATCGATCCAATAGCCTTTTCCCCCACTCCTCTAATAGAATTCGTAAATATATCCAAGAATAATTTACAATTTATCCACCCAGTTACCTTCAAACACCAAAACAAATTATACGAATTAGACGCCAGTCGAAATTTTCTGGAAGAATTTCTCATTGAACTTCCAGAGGGATTGGAATACCTTCGTTTACATCACAACAAGCTCAGAATATTACCTTTACTATCCGGAACTAGAAAGGTATATTCCCTGAAATATATGGATATTTCTTACAATTTTATCGAAAAAATAAATTCGTTTATATTCAAAAAAATACCTCTTTTAAGATCATTATACTTAAATTATAACTTGATTAAACATTTGGAAGAAAGATCCTTAGTTAGTTTAACGAACCTCGAAAAATTAGATTTGAGTTTTAACAGAATTGTCGGTATCCACCCGAATTCACTAGAAAATACGCATAATTTGATAGAACTAAATTTGAGGAATAATTTAATCGAAAATATCCCCACCGATCTCATTCAAAAAGTACCAAAATTGACCAAACTCGACGTTAGTGAAAATAAATTAGTTGATTTCACACAAAGTAATCTGAAATCTCGCTCTAGCATTGAATACCTGAATATTTCACACAATTATCTCGTAGAAATGCCTAAGAATATTTTAAAATGAAACATATAATAATACTTGATGTAAGTCATAACCGAATTAAAAATCTCCCTGTTGAAACTTTTTCCAAGTTAGAAAGTCTTGTCGATTTGAGAATGTCCTACAATTTTATCAGAGAACTCAGACTAGGCACCTTTTCGAAGATGTTCAATTTGAGGATACTCTATTTGGATCATAACGACATTGATAAGATCGAAACAAACACATTTAAATCTTTACCAATTCTGGAGATGATCAAATTGGATCATAATAAATTGTCTACAATATCCAGTTACACGTTCAACAACCTCACAACGCTTCAAGTAGTAGAAATACAAAACAATAACCTGCAATTTATAGCAAGTGATGCTTTCAACTTAGTTCCAAATCTGATATTTCTGAATATCAGTCAGAATAATATAAAAAGGATTGAGGAGAGTGGGCTCAGAAATATACCTTCCCTTGAGGTTTTAGATTTGAGTAATAATTTGTTAGAAAGGATTGAATCTGACAGTTTTAAGCAAATGGAGTGGTTGGTGGAAATTAAATTAGATCAGAATAAAATTTGTGCCATTCTTGGCACACCCTTCAGTGATATGCCAAGATTGAGAATCATTTCATTGAGAAGAAATAGGATGAAAAGGGTGTCTGAAAAAGTATTGGAAAGAATAAGAACGAATATCGCCCATTTTGACGTTGATGGTGAGTAGCCTCTCCTTCATGCAATCCCTACAGATTACTGTCAATGTGTACCGGGTTTTTCACTATAATTTGACCCCCCCTTTAACTTTTTTACTGAAGAAGATACAGAAAAATGTATCGTATGAAACTTTCACGAAATCAACTGAGGTTTTGTGATTTGAGTCCAGAAACTGAAATATATACAGGGTGACCAACACCCTGAATATTTTTCTATGTTTGGTTAGTTCTTTTTCCCCTGATTTCGAATATGTAACATATGTTGGTCTATCTTTCTTATTCTGAGCACCACAGAGATACAAATTTCAATAACCATCTGGCAAAGCGTTTTGGAAGTTCGTGAATATTTTAGTGGCCAATTTGATCTTTGGATTGGTAATGGCGCACCCATTTTATGGCCACCAAATAGTCCCGATTTAACACCGTTGAATAGCCGTTCCTGAAGGAAAAAAATTACTTCAGCAATAAAGACAATCAATGAAAGCGGATAATAATATTAATGATATAAAATCAACCAATATTGAACCTATAATTCGGAATTAATCCCGTCAACGCACAAAGAATAATGATAATATTGTGTAATGATTAGAAACAAATTTTGAAGCTTTAAATTCTGACTTGAATCAGAGCCATAATAATGCTATCAAAAATATTCTAAACAATTTGAGACACTATATGAACTATATGTATTGAATGAAGGTGGTCATTTTGAGCAATTTCTTCAGTTGATGTTATTCTTACCATACTACCACAGTTCATCATTTTTCATTGGTTAAGTAATTGTTAAGTATTCATTCTAAAATAATACTTTTAAGTACCTAGATTGTTTGGATATAAAGAATTTCATAGGTATTTTACATATTTTTTATTCAGTGTCATCATTTCAAAACTTCGAAACTCTGAAATTGAAGAGACACATCCACATACACATTTATATTCGAGATCAGGAGGAAATAGCCTATCAAAAAAAGGAAGAATATACAGAACAGGGTGTCCCATTTGAAAAAATATAGTTGCATTCAATGTTGTTCACCCTGTATATCTTCCCATTGACGTTATTATAACTCCAAAAATGAGCATTTTCAGTAAACGCGCTTTGCCACTTGTAAAATGATTACAGATCTTGGCAGGTGGTTCTTAAAATTTGAAACTCTGTGGTTCTCAGAATAAAAGAGATAGACAAACATATGTTACATATTCGAAATCAGGGGAGAAAGAGCTAACCAAATATGGAAAAATATACAGAGTGTTACATTTGAAAAAATGAAGTTGCCATCAATATGTTGGCCATCCTGTATATATTTCAGTTTCTGGACTCATATCAAAAAAACCTCAGTTGATTTCGTGAAACTTTGATACGAAACATTTTTTTGTATCTTCTTTAGTAACAAAGTTAAAGGGGGGTCAAATTATAGTGAAAAACCCGGTACAAAGAGCAGAAAAATAACTTTTTGAGTTTTCAGAGAATCCTCTAATTTGTGACTGTAACATTCTCTGGTTGCAAATATGGGCTGAAGAAACATCAGTTATGGGTCCGCATTGTAGCAACGGTAATCTTGTCCGAGAAATAAAACTTTCGCCATTACATTGTAAACAAAAACCCATGAAGGAGGCATACACAGACTGCGAAGAAAGTACCAATAATTTTTACCACACTTTTACGAAATTTCCAAATCTTCGTTCGAACATATCAAGCGAGGAGAAAAATAATAATTTAGCCCCTCTTCCACAAGAATCTGAATATTTTTACGATGAATATGTGGACTATCCTTTCAATGAATCAGTCTCCATAGTTTCCAAAGATGATGAAGGAATATTAGATCGATTCTTGAAAGTAAATCACAGTTCTCTCATGATGCCCCAAGAGTCTTCACATTTCATACCAGGTAAACACTTTGAATAGTTACATAATACCGTTATATGACGTATTTATTTATTTTGGCCATCATTCATACACTACTGGAAAAAATTAAAGGATCAAAAAAAAATTCCAAATTTTTCGGTAGTTTTCTACTTGCCGTAACTTTGAGAGAAATGGTCGTACAAGGAATTTGAAAAAAGGAAATTGTAGCTCCAAGCGTCTAGTTTTTGGATTAGAACTTCAAAAATTTTAAGTTTTGGTTTTCGAGTAATGATAGAAAAATCAGCAACAAAAAAATTCTCAAAATTTTACCACTTTTTTTTTCTGGAGCGTGAAAATTTTATTTTTGCATAATCCTTATAATGATGGGATGCTTTGTTAATTCAGCTTTAATTTAATTTTTTATTGACCTCAATACGTCCACTTCTCGCCGAGATATCGGTCTTCAAATGGAAAAGGATCCATTTGTCTTTGATCATCGATTTCTTAGCAACCAATGATCGCACAGAAAATTGAAGGAGGGTTTCAAGACCTTAAATGAACTCCCATTAATGAACAACCATTGCTTATTCATAGAAACATTTTTTCTTCATGTCGCATCAATATCAAAATTTAACAAACAAAGGGCTTTTGGTGGTTTCTTGGAAAATCTACCGCTGGATCGAAAATGTTGAGGAAACCAATAATGTTAAAGTGTGACTTTCACAGTTCAATATGTTGATTAAAACCTTACGAAGAGCCAACTCAATCCAGCGAGCCGTTTTTTTTGTGTGACTCGATTGAATTTTTGAAAAAAAAAATTTTTTTTGCTCTGAAAAGCTCATAATCTTTAAAAAAGGCAGAAACAAATTTTCTCGAGCTTTTTCCACATTTTAATTGCTGATAGTACATTAATTTCATGAAAAGAAAAATGAAATAAACTAACAAATAAAATTTTTATTAATTTAATAACGGGTATTGCTAATCGATAAACAAAGACAATTGGATCCTTTTCCATTTGAAGACCGATATCTCGACGAGAAGTGAACGTATTGTGGTCAATAAAAAAATAAATTAAAGCTGATTTAACAAAGTATCTAGACACTTGGAGCTACAATTTCCTTTTTTTAAATTCCTTGTACGACCATTCCTCTCATAGTTACGGCATGTTGAAAATTGCCGAAAAATTTGGAATTTTCTTTATCCTTTAATTTTTTCCAGTAGTGTATTTGTTCAACAACACCATTTAGATCATTAACGTTTCAGGTGACACCCCAACGTTATACGCTGCTCTATCAAAAACAAAAGTAAGCCTGACATACCCAAAGAAGTACCCCATTCTCCAAGTAACAGCGGGTTCACGTTCTTCGGGGTCCCCCTGCCTAGTATCAACTTCAATCAATTTCTTGGAGGGAATAACAAAAAGGGTACAGCCAAATCAACTGAGAAATCTCATGCGCCAGTAGCTGACAGGAAGGTTGCAATAGTAAACTTCCCGATTTCTCGTTCTACAACATCTCGAACCCTATACAGACAACCTCTGAGTACCCCATTCATAGAAACAGGAGGGTTCAGACCGATGTTACCAGGGGAAGGGGTTTCGTTCCAATGGTAGAAGCAACAACCATACTTTCCGATTTCTCGACAACTGAATCATTTGGATCAACAGAAAAAAAAAACACGTTGTCCATTTCTGAGATATCAGAAAGAAACCAGGAGACATCTGTAGATTCATCAGATTTAGCGTCATCCCCGGTTATTAGAACCACCTCTCTTTTCGATCTTGAAACTTCGACACCTAAAACTGATTCATTCACGACAGATCGTTTTCCTGTATCCATAGATTCTATTCCACCGACTCTATCAATGAAAGACATGAACCATGTAAGTGAAAAGATTGAAAAATTGAATCCTACAGAATTAAGTATAAAAAATCAGTCCATCAGTAGTAACAACAATGATATAAAAAACATCACCACAACACCACAATCGACTTTATTAAATACTACACAATTAAGTGGAAGTAGTGAAATAGTACCAGTAACAATAAAAGTAGAGACAACAACTAGAAGAAAAGATGAAAAAACAGAAATAACATCCATAGAGACAATACCTAGAGGTGAAGATAAGAAAATAGAAACTGTAGACTTAGTGCGTGGGGATGCTTCACTGATAATGGCTACAAACGATTTAGCTCCGATTAAAAACATGGATTCACCAGTAAAGAATATACCAAAAACCTAATATTATGAATTCAAGTTCCTCAGAAGTCCCCACGCACACTCCTGTTGAAAAGGGCAAAATATTTCCGATAAAATAGTCTTCACAACTAAAAATTCCACAATTGCAAGAATGGTAAACGCAACAAAAAGGCACGAACTCACAGTACCAAAGCCCACTTTGCTCATTCCCGGAGGACAACAACCACACATGAGGACAATTGCAAGATCTACAATCACTAAAGTAATATCACCATTCACCACTGAGGCTTTCACTTCGATGAAGCTATCAGATGAAAGAAACGCCAAGAAAATTGGCGAAACTGTCACTCTGGACCCTGAAATAACTAAATTTGACGAAAATAAAGAAAGCTGGTATTTTGCTAATTACAACAAGACATATTCAGAGCCATATCATGGCATTAAACCCAATTGTGTTGGAGGGTTAGGTTATTCTAAACACCTCTTGATAATATTACTATTGAGTGTTCATTTCAATGCATTTGTTCATTTAATGTTTTGACTGTCTAGTTTAAATATTATTAAGACAAATTAAATATCGAATAAGTACTGTGTAGATCTTTTTAATCCCAAAATTAAATGATAATTGTAACAGAGGAATGAATGTGGATTTAAGAATACTTTTACTAATACAATTTCTTTTGCATATAACTTACTTGAAAGGAAAAAGTCTACGTGACAAAAAATGTTTTCTTGGCCTAGGTCTTCTAACTTTTTACATACAAGACGTATTGTTAAAAAATATATAAATTCAATTAGGCTCAACAAACTGAAACCAACAAACAATCCTAGTAATCCACCACAGTTGGCTGAAAATAATTAAAATAAAAAAATTGACACAGTAATATCAAAATAATAAAGTTGATAAAATTAAACTTACACACTAGATCCGTGAAGCCAACACTACGCTTTTCACTTGTTTACTGAATTTTGATTTCTCAAAAAAGAAATGAGCTATGGCTGTGTTTCTCCTGCAAAAAATTCACACATTTTAATTCTACAAGGTGTTTTTTGATGTTGAAAACGTGCCAACTATAGAGATAAAGGGTGGTATAATTTCCCGAAAGAAATCTTTTCTTATTTTTCAGAAGATACTGATAATAATAAACAATGAAAGCAGAGAATAATATTAATTGATTAAAATCAACCATATTAAACCCATACTTCGGAACTATCCCGTCAACGCACAAAGAACATGCATGGTGGTAATATCAAACGGAGCATCCATAGATAGCTATTTCGCCCTATTTGGGGCTCATCAGTATGGAGGAGCTCAGTCTGAAAGGCATTCTAGGCTCCCTTACTTGAAGAAATGTCGCCCAGCTCTGAGTATAACAGAAACAAGACGCCATCTCTTGGATCCTTACGAACACCTACCTCCGATGCATGCACGTTGAACGAAGTCGCGAGATGTGTTGACGTTGTGCGTTGACGAGATTAGTTCCGAAGTATGGGTTTAATATTGGTTGATTTTAATCAATTAATATTATTCTCTGCTTTCATTGTTTATATTATACCTGCGTTACTCTTAAACGCATGAAATTTCATTTCATACTGATAATAATGTTTTTGTAACTCACTGGTATTCTCTTTCCACCTCATCGCTCTCATTTTGTAATATTCAATTTGAGGTTGCTGTAAGTTCCGGTTTTTAGATAAGTGACTTCGTAGCACCCCGGTAAACAGTTTGCACTCGGAGCTACAATGAAAAAAAATCAACAACTGCAACTGTTTTTAATTCATGTGAAAATTTAAACTTACACTATTGCATGACCTTTTTCAGAAGCTACTTCCACAGTGTCTGAAATGAAAATATTATACATATACGAAATAATACACTGCTCAACATTGATAGGGATCACTTACTTGTTCTAAATTCATTTCTGAAATATTTGCTCCAAGATTATAAATTTAGTCATATATCAGAGTATTTTCAGTTGATAAAATGGTTCACTTGAGAAAAGAATGAAAAAATGGAAAGTTGGAGAGAAAAAAGACTTTATTAGGACCCTCAAAATTCTGTGTTTGAATAACATAAAATTTTATGATGAAACCACAAGAAGGCTGAAGTTTCGGTTAAGCTAGTACCTAGTTGGTCCCCCACGAGCTCGTCTCGAGCATTCTACCCTACGAGGCATACTTTCGATCAAACAATTTATAAAATTTTGGGGCAAATTCGTCTAATATCCCGTAAAGCGTTAGAAAGGTCCTCCAGGTTATTGATCGGTTGTTCTAAGGTTGAACATTGTCTAGACATCTCAGACCAGACATGTTCGATGCAATTCATGTCTGGAGAGCGAGCTGGCCAGTCCATCCTATCAATAGCACGAGTTTCTAGCGCTTCATTAACCAGACGACACCGGGTGGACGGGCATTATCGTCAATTAAAATGAAATTCTCGCCCACGGCGGCCGCAAACGGGGGTTCAATAATCATATCGTGATATCTCTGGCTTCAAACCGCCGGGACACTTCTCGCTGGGACAAACCTTCCTGTATCCACCGTATGATTTGGTCCAGTTGCACAGGAGCCAAACGTCTTCTCGGCATGACTGATAAGCTGATATTGTTCTCATTTCTTCATTATTGTCACCTTATGTGTTTGAACGAGAGAAAAAAACAGATTTAATAACAAATACCACATTGCTTTTCACTCCACCTGTAACAGCCTACATATAATAATCGATTTTGTGAACAAGAGCCGATGGAGTGAGGAAGACTTTGATATAATCAACTCAAAACATCTTACTTTTTCCTTAGAGAACATATAATGTACAGGTATTCACGAGATAACTTGAAAAAAATACAAATGAAGAGAAGTTCATAAGTGATCCCTAGCAATTGTTGATCAGTGTATTTCGAGTTGCATACTCACTTTTAGCCTCCTTCTGACAAACTGCTTGTTTTCTTACTACAAGGTTACATCGATTGCCTCTTCAATAGAAAACATTATGTATATGATGTAAAAATGTTTAATCTAAGAACTTACTGGGCAAAAAATAAGGGATACATCCACATTTGTCTTTCGTATGATTCGAGAGACATTCTAATCTGCAATTCGTTCCGTGTATGTCCTGAAAAATAAAACTTACATATTCTTCTCAAGAAATATCACTATAAACATCAGTAATTTTCGACATACAATCTTTACTGGGAGTTCTGAATACGCTCATCAGAAAACTGTGGAATCGTTTATTTCACTTACAATAAATTAATAACACAGGGTTTCTTTCTAACTATATGTTATGTGCCTTTTTCTATGAACTATTCATACAGTCATTCTCATTCTTATTTTTGACAATTTTTTCTAACCGTTGAAAGTTGAATTTTGAAAAGTTGATAAGTTTTATCTAGGTAACTAAACGAACTGATGTTTACATATGTATTTTCTTTATCCAAAATACTTTTTTCGGCAACCGTCCGGGAAGTACCCACTTTCCGGATCCCTTCAATATCAGTAATTGCTCGAATTTTAATATAAATATAATAAATAAGAATTAGAATGTTTCTGTTAATATGTGATATTTTCTGTTCTGTTTATTTAAATAAGAATTAAAATATAAAAAAAGAAATGTGTCGTCTCATTGATTTGTTATTCTAGACGGTTGCCGAAAAAATATTGTACGCACACGCCCGAAAATGGTTTTTTTGGACTCATAGACTTCTAGGACTCGCTTGCGCTCGTCCTAGAATTTTGTCTATTCGTCCAAAAAACCCTATTTTCCGGACTTGTTACGTAAATTACTATTATTAATCCTATCATTATCATTTTGCTGCCTGGTTTCATGTCACCAATAAAAATCTTTAATCGAAAAGAAGTAGAATATGTGCAGATTTGACAAACTCTTACTTATGAGATTAAAATAACTCATTAGGTATACATTATTAATACTCAACAAAGTGATACCTTGTCCTTATTTTTGGTGGATGCGTTAAATCAACTTCCACCAATATACAGGGTGTTCCTAAATTGAACGTACAAACGAAAAGGGGAGATTCCTTAAGTAAGATATTCAACTGAAATTTGGCATAGATATTACATTTGAGTTCTCACCACGTGACATGGCAATTTCGATAGTAGATCTACAGGGTGATATTTTTTCTGGAACACTGCCACCTGTTCTTCTGCAGAACTTTTTTTTTGGCGAGCAACTGTTAATTTGAAAAAATGTAGAAAGAAGCTTTGTTCTTATACTAAACTTTTCGGTCTCTTGTAGTTTTGTCGTATCTACCAACGATTTCGAGAAAAAAAATTTTGAACGATTCTCTCGAAATCCTCGTGAAAATCCAAATTATGTTGGGAAGGCCACTTTGTAGGCTGTGGCCTGTGGTGAATGAATTCAGTGTCATTTTTATGGAAATTTTCCTGATCTGTAGCGATGATTCATAAAGATTCGCTAAACTCGTATAATCAACACATGTCTTTGATTAAAACTTTAACACCCTGTATCTCGAAAACGAAACGTTTGCGACCCCATGTTTATGGGACTTTTTTTTCTTGAACTCACTTAAGGAATCTCCCCTTTTCGTTTGTACGTTCAATTTAGGAACACCCTGTATTATTTTCTCGAGGAATTGCAGATAGTAAAAATATAAATGTGGGTTTAGGTACATTACTAATCACAACATTAAAAATAACAATACTATTGTAGATATTGTATGGAAATTTTCTTCTTAATTTCTTTTTTTCTTCTAGATTGATTCCATTTCCTCAGATCCAAACACAATGTTTTGAGAAAAATATAGTAGAAGCATTCTACTAAGCTTAAAATACTGAATCCTAAAAAAGCTCCTAGTAGACCACCTGTGTTAGCTAAAAATAAAAATATTCGTTATGAAAACAAAAGTAGGAAATGATTTTATTATCTTAAGTACTCACACAAAAAATCAGTGAAACCGTATATTTCGCTCTTCAGTTCCTTGCCGTATCTATGCTTGAAGAAAAAGAAATGCACAACAGCAATATTTTCTCTGAAAATGATTATGATTAGGTACATAGTTGACAACAAATGTAATTCATTTTTTTTTATTACTCTCATAATTGAATCATTGGAATTTCTTCATATTGGTTTTTGCGTAATCATAAAGTTGACATACCAATTGTAGTTATATAAATTTGAATAATAAAACTTTTTAATATAATAAAAACACAAAGTTGAAGAAAATTCTAGAAGACGGATGGTGATCGAAATATCACACAACAAGGTCCAAATTTTACTTGTCTCAAATTGTATAACAAACTGCCAAAGTATAATATGTAAAAGAATTAAGGTTGCCCTCATTTACCGAGAATGTAAAGAATTGCTTCTAGAAAAGACTATTTATGATATAATGCATTTTCCGCTTTTTGTCCTTGATTTTGTAAGTGTTGTAATATGAGTATACAGGGTGTTCCTAAATTGAGCGTACTAACGAAAAGGGGTTGTGAGTTTAAGAAAAAAAGTCCCATAAACATGGGGTCGCAAACGTTTCGTTTTCGAGATACAGAGTGTTGAAGTTTGAATTTTTTTCAAGTTTTTTCCTCATAGTATCTACACTTCACAAGATATTCAACTGAAATTTGGCAAATATATTACATTTGAGAGTTCTCACCACGTGATATGGCAATTTCGATAGAAGATCTACAGGTGATATTTTTTCTGGAACACTGCCACCTGTTCTTCTGCAGAACTTTTTTTGGTGAGCAACTGTTTAATTTGAAAAAATGTAAAAAGAAGCTTTGTACTTATACTAAACTTTTCGGTCTCTTGTAGTTTTGACGTATCTACGAACGATTTCGTAAAAAAATTTTGAACGATTCTCTCGAAATCCTCGTGAAAATCCAAATTATGATGGGAAGGCCACTTTGTAAGCTGTGGTGAATGGATTCAGTGTTAGTTTTTATGGAGATTTTCCTGATCTTCAGTGATGATTCATAAAGATTCGATAAACTCGTATAATCAACACATGTTTTTGATTAAAACTTTAACACCCTGTATCTCGTAACGAAACGTTTGCGACCCCATGTTTATGGGACTTTTTTTATCTTAACTCACTTAAGAATCTCCCCTTTTCGTTTGTACGTTCAATTTAGGAACACCCTGTATTTTATTGTGTTTTTTTGACAAGTCATATATTTTTAATGGCAAATATTTATACATGTACATGTTTTCTTTTTTACGTGTGTAAATGAATTATTATTATAATTATCCGAAGAAGAAATAAAAAATCATCAAGAATTTAACATGAATAAACTAAAACAAAACATAGGAATGAACTGATACACATATTCAATTGAAATCATAATGTTGAAAATATCTTTCTGGCGATTCGTCAAGATTTGAAATGTATTCATTCTTTTCGAATTCAGTGGTCAAAAAGCTACGTATTTGTTGATAAAAACGTATTGTCTTTCGAACCTATGACACATACTTCATATAAGTGGATGAGAAGTTACTTAGAACTTCATCTTTATATCTTTTTCCAAGAGGAGCATTTGATCCGGATTTCTTGAAAGCAACTTCAGCAATCCAGGCAAACAGTCACAGACCTTCCTATAAAAAATTAATCTTTTGAGAACACCTGAATTTATTTATTATTATTTATGTTAAACTCACGTTCTTCCATATACTATATTTGTGTCCTCTGGAAAATATTAAGTTAATTTTGAGATCATTAATAATAATAATAATAATAAAATAATCTACTGGAAAATGCGTGAGGATCACTTTTTGCGCGCTTGTTCTTAGATCAGCGTGCTTTTGCCGAAATGCCTGTATCTTTAGAATTTCGAATCGGGAGATGCAATCAAACGATAAGATTCGACTCGCTGATGAAAATTGTATGTTTATGGTCGGTCGTAAGCTGGTCGTAATCACTGTAACTTCAGGAAGAACGACTACAAACCTTTCAGGTTAGGTTTAAGATTTGAAAAGGAAAGATGAATGCATGAATGAATAGAATGAAATCAAAATCTCTCAGGATATCAAAATTTGGTTCATAGTTTCCCAATTATTTATACTGATGGACAAAATTTGCGCACCACCTAAAATTTCGTTGAATTTTAACAATGGATATCTTCCCAATCTTTAGTCCGATTTCAGTGTTTTTTCTTTCAATTGTAGTTCTGTTATTGTCGAATTTCCTTCATAAAACAGAAGTCTAAAAATAAAATCTTCATGTTGTACAGGGCGTTTGAATAATGTCATGTTTTATTGTCTTCTGTGGGCAATGCCAGATTGCTGAGGCATATAAAAACAAAAGAGTTTTTGCCTAGTATCTCTTGAGTATTTTGTTCTTTCAAAAAACAATTTATCTTGAAATCGTCCAGAGATATTCAACATTTTATCAACTCTTGTATTTTATGCATTAGCCATGAATATTTTCGCAACCATTTGTCCGATTTGAATGAAATGCAAGATGTTATAAAAATGAGAATATCTCTGGAAGGGTACGAGTTAAATTGCTTTCCAAAAAAGCAAAAGACTCAGGAAACATCAGGCATATCACTGTATAGTTTTTAGATATCTGGTATTGCCCACAGAAGGCGTTAAACTATAATGAAAAAAAAAACGAAAATTTAAACGCTCTGTACAGCATGATGCATTTATACATCTCATTGTAGTATATTCGCCAATAAAAGAGCTACAATTGAAAAAAAACATTTAAATCGGACAAATGGTTGCGAAGATATTCATGCTAATGCATAAAATACAAGAGTTGATAAAATATTGAATATTTATGGACAATTCCAAAATAAATTGGTTTTGAAAAAAACAAAATACTCAAGAGATACTAGGCTACAACTCTTTATTGTTTTTATATGCCTCAGCAACCTGGCATTGCCCACAGAAGACGTTAAAATGTGACTATAAAAGATTACATCATTTAAACGCCCTGTACAACATGAAGATTTTATTTTTTGGACTTCTGTTTAATGGAGGAAATTCGACAATAACAGAGCCACAATTGAAAGAAAAAAACATTGAAATCTGACTAAAGAATGGAAAGATATCAATTGATAAATTTTAACGAAATTTTAGGTGGTGCGCTAATTTTGTCCATCGGTATACAAGCGCGCAAAAGCCTCTGACTTCACGTCAGTGATTTTTCAAAGTTTTTCATATTTAAAATGAAATATGTTTCACCTTGTGCTTGTTTGACACAATTATCATCTCTCTTCGTGCAAATTCGTTTACCTTTGCTCTCTGAAAAAATAATATGAATTGTAATCAGTATACCATTTTTGTTATAATAATGATTGTCTTATTCAAATTCGACCTATAAGAGGTAATCCATACTAATATTATAAATGCGAAAGTAACTCTGTCTGTCTGTCTGTTACTCTTTCACGCCTAAACGGCTGAACGGATTTTGATGAAATTTGTTATGGTGATAGATGATTACCTAGAAATGATCATAGGCTATAAATAATCACGCCATCGTTCTTAGGGGGTAGGCAGTAGGCAGATAACTAAATTGAGTAAGTGATTTTTAGTCGTTTTTGTTGGGGCTTTTTCTCTTTCACGTCTAAACGACTGAACAGATTTTGATGAAATTTAGTAAGGTAATAGATGGTTACCTAAAAACGGATATAAGATCAAAATGATCACGTCATCGTACTTAGGGGGTAGGAAGTAGGCAGAAAACTGAATTGAGTTGGTGATTTTTTTTATGGTTTTTGCTGGGAGTTTTGCTCTATCATGCCTAAACGGCTGAACGGATTTTGATGAAATTTAGTTAGGTGATAGATAGTAACCTAGAAAAGGATATGGGCTATTAATATTCATGCTATCGTACTTAAGGCGTAGGCAGTAGGCAGAAAACTAATTAAGTTAGTGATTTTTAATCGTTTGTTTTAAAAGTTTACCTCATTCACGCCTTAACTTCTGAACGGGTTTTTATAAGACTTGGTTAATATAAAGATATGATCCTAGACACGGACACAGGCTACTTTTTACGGCGGGAAAATACCTCATTCCCGAGGAAATCTAGCGTGATCGTGTCAAGAAGCGCATGACGCCATAGCTACTGAAATGATTTCGATGTTTTTTTTTAACTGAGTGTTACTAAGACTTCAAGTTAGTATTTGATCACCTTTCTAACTTAGAGGGTCGGTAGGCGCTATAATTTAGGGAATTTATGATAAAATTTTGATGCAACTGTCTTTATTTAACAGTTTTACTTGGATCGAATTACCGTGCGAAGCCGGGGCGGGTCGCTAGTGAAATATATCCATAAAATACCTACTACTAACACTAGGAGGAACTAAGAAACATTAATTACAAGGAATACTGTGTCTATATAATTGATAAGATATTATTTTCCTCAAAATTGCATTCTAAAAAAAATGATGATTCGACAGAAGAAAATAAAATACTTACGTGGTAAAAAGTACGGAATACAACCACACAATCTTAGTGTGTAGTTTGACTGACATTCCTGGTAACAATTATTGGTTGTATACGACCTGGAACATTTTCATTTTCAAGTTTAAACATCTGAATAATTATCACTTACTTCACACTGTATTTGAAATGGTATGCTTGATTTGATTTTTTACATACCTGAAGTTTTTGTTTGTTTTGTAGTGTTCGAGTGTCTGTAAGATTTGTTATGATGAACCGTTACTTTTCATTACCACTTAATCGTTTATTTTATAGAGCGAGAGTTGAAATTGTTCGAAAAAAATTAAATTAACCCGTACCTACCAATTATGATATTCGTTGTGTTTTTAAAATGCTGGTGGTAGAAAGGGTATGCATAATAATTCTACACTACTGGAAAAAATTAAAGGATCAAAAAAAATTCCAAAATTTACGGCAATATTCGACATGCCGTAACTTTGAGAGGAATGGTCGTACAAAGAATTTAAAAAAAGGAAATTGTAGCTCCAAGTGTCTAGTTTTTGGATTATAACTTCAAAAATTTTAAGTTTCAGTGGTTTTCGAGTAATGATAGAAAAATCAGCAACAGAAAAATTCTCAAAATTTTACCAATTTTTTTTCTTGTCTACGAGCGTGGAAATTTTATTTTTGCATTATCGTTATAATGATGGTTAATTCAGCTTTAATTAATTTTTTATTGACCTCAATACGTCCACTTCTCGCCGAGATATCGGTCTTTAAATGGAAAAGGATCCATGTTTTATCAGTTATTAAATAAATAAAAATTTTATTTGTTAGTTTATTTTATTTTTTCTTTTTTTGAAATTTATGTACTATCTGCAATTAAAATGTGGAGTAAGCTCGAGAAAATTCTTTTTTGCCTTTTTTGAAGATTATGAGCCTCTCAGAGCAAAAAACGTGATCCTTATTTTTTCAAAAATTCAATCGAGTCAAACAAAAAAACGGATCGATGGATTGAATTGACTCTTCGTAAGGATTTTATCAACATATTGAACTGTGAAAGTCACACTCAACATTATTGGTTTCCTCAACATTCTCGATCCAGCGGTAAATTTTCCAAGAAACCTCCAAAAGCCCTTTTTTGTTAAATTTTTATATTGATGCGACATGAAGAAAAAAAATTCTATGAATAAGCAATGGTTGTTCATTAATCGGAATTCATTTAAGATCTTGAAACTCTCCTTCAATTTTCTGTGCGATCATTGGTTGCTGAGAAATCGATAATCAAAGAGAAATGGATCCTTTTCCATTTGAAGACCGATATCTCGGAGAGAAATGGACGTATTGAGGTCAATGAAAAAATAAATTGAAGCTGAATTAACAAAGTATCCCATCATTATAATGATTATGCAAAAATAAAATTTCCACGCTCGTAGACAAGAAAAAAGAAGTGGTAAAATTTTGAGAATTTTTCTGTTGCTGATTTTTCTATCATTACTCGAAAACCACTGAAACTTAAAATTTTTGAAGTTATAATCCAAAAACTAGACACTTGGAGCTACAATTTACTTTTTTTAAATTCTTTGTACGACCATTCCTTTCAAAGTTACGGCATGTCGAATATTGCCGTAAATTTTGGAATTTTTTTGATCCTTTAATTTTTTCCAGTAGTGTATCAATGAAAAATGTTTAAAAAAGTGTTGAAATGGATAACCCAGAAATGAAAAGATTATAATTCTTCTTCTTGAGCTAAATTTGTTATTAAAAGAATATTTTAAAACAAAAATCAAGTTGTGAAAAATTAGAAACGTAGGTATAAGATGAATTATAGGTGCAATTTTCGAGGAGACGAAACTGTTTCCCTTAATACAGCTTGGATTGTTTATAAAATTCCAGGCTTTTATCTGAATGCATGTATCTTCAAAATAAATTCAGATATTAAGGTGAAATAAAAACAGAAATGTGGCGAAAAGAATGGTCTTTGTGATAAACTGAGCGTAAACTCTTGAACAACTTCACACAGGGTGTTAAGAAGTTAAACAACCAATACATGTGTAAATATGCTATCAACATTTTGGGAAAATTTTTCTGAAGTTTGTTTTAATACCAAAGAATTCATCTACCTTTTGGCGTAGAAAAAATTGAACTCAATGAAATTTTACCAAAGCTCTTGTACAACGAACTTCAGCAACATTTTAGGTGACCGAGTTTTTTCCGCTGAGTGTACATAATAATATGTATAAATACACGTTTCAAATTTTGTTGGTTTAGATGAAATTCGTTAGTGACTGTATTTTCTGGATAGTGGATATAATAATAAGTTAAACAATTTTACCTATAATATTGCAATTTCCTTTCATTAGAAAAATAACACTGCCTTTTCTCAATGGAGACACTCCTTAGGGAATCAGTTGCTTCCCTTATAACAGGATCGATGGTGTACCTTGCTTCCACTCCAGGACTGAGAAGGAAACCGAAATCTGCAGTTTTCGGTGTTTCCAATGGATTTGCAAGAACAATCTACAAAAAAGTAAAATCAATAAATTATCAATTTTGACCATAACTAAATTGCACCTTGAACCCAACGCTGAATGTTGACGAACAATAGTAGTTATCGACTTGGGTATCTAAGATTATAGAAAGGCCAAGATGTTGGCCTGATCCTGAAGAAAAAGCAAATCAAGGTAAGTAATCTACAGGGTGTTTCCTAAACATGCGGCAAAAATTCAGGGGATTGTTCCTTGGACTATTCTAAGAATATTTTGTCCTTTGATGATTTTTGAAAAACCTCTTTGTTTCGAAGATACAGGGCGAACAACATTTTTCATATTTTTAAAATTAATAATAGTTTAAATAAAAATGCGTACCGCACTGTGTTTACTAAGTAGGTACAATTTATTTTTAAATTTGTTTAACAACATTCCAATTACTAAAAACGGCCAGTTTTTTGACTTAAAACTGATAAGTTCAGATGGTAAAGGAATACAGATTAAACACGGTTTTCATTTGAATTCGTTTTTTTGGCTAGAGGTGGTCATTTTCAACAGTTTTTGTAGGTTAAGTTAAATTTTCATGTAATTTTTCATAATAAAATGTTATTATCTAAAATTTTGTTTCCCCTGTATCTTCGAAACAAAGAGGTTTTTCAAAAATCATCAAAGGACAAATTATTCTTAGAATAGTCCAAGGAACAATCCTCTGAATTTTTGCTGCATGTTTAGGAAACACCCTGTATAATATCTACAGGGTGTTATGATTTGTTTCCGACAAACTGAAATGCGCGATAGATCACATCATTTAAGCAAAAAAGTTCCTATGAATATGGGTCCGGAAATGCTTCGTTTCCGAGATACAGGGTGTTAAAGTTGAAAAAATAATTCGCGTTTTCTTTAACATTTTTCGACTGATTCCAAATAATTGCATGAAAGTTGGTAGATAGGGTTTTTGAGGTGAGAAATTCAAATTTCTGGTCGATTCGGTTGTATTTTCTAGAGAGCGCCACTGACAATCATTTCGTCCCCTTTAAACCGTTGCATTTTTTTTGTATTACCCTGTACGTCATCTTGGACTAGAAAAATCATTCAGAACACTTAAAAACAACAATTACATAACATACCACTTCACTGGGCAATAGAAAATCCGCATGCATTTCGCCTTAGAAATTTTCAGAATGAATTTAAATCACTTGAGTATTTGAATGGGAATAATTTTCGGAGAAGTTTTGGGACCCTTTGGCGTTAAATGTATTTTTCTCTGAAACGATTGCTCCTAGCGACTTCGTTGATGTATACCTTTTTTGGGTAAAAAGGATAAGAGAATCGATTTTTAAGTCCAAAACGGTGTACAGGGTAGCACAAAGAAGTTGCAACGGTTTACATGGGTTGAAATGGTTGCCGGCGGCGCCCTCTAAAAAATCCAACTAAATCGATCACAAATTTGAATTTATCGTCCCAAAAAACTCCTGTATACGAATTTTCATGAAAGGATTTCGAAGCAGTCAAAACATATTAAAAAGAAAACGCGAATTACTTTTTCCACTTCAACACCCTGTATCTCGGAAACGAAGTATTTCTGGACCCATGTTCATAAGAACTTTTTTGCTTAAAATGATGTGATCTATCACCCATTTCAGTTTTTCGGAAACAAATCAGAACACCCTGTATATGTATAGTCCTTTCAGAACTAGATAAGGTAAAAATTTGTTCGAACTTATCAGCTCAGCTCTACTAACCTAGAGGCCTCCTTGGTATGTATTCAGATGTTGCATCTGATATTTTATCAGGGAAACCGTCTTCAGGGTTCCAGTCGTAAATGTAGTTAGAGTAAGTTTGGTTCAAATAGGAAGTACTTTTCCTAGAAAAAATGTGGTCAGGATGAAGCTATGATCTTTTTTTTTCATAAAAAATTCAAGCGCGATTATTCTTATACAGGGTGTCCCATTACTCGACGTCAACCCGGAACCGGATGAAAAGGCATGTAATGCTGGTTGTCAGAAAAATATAAAAAAAATCTACGTTGCATGATTTTAAAATAATGAGCATTTAAAAAAACACGCAAAATTCCACACCCTGTGGCAGTCTTTTCGCTCCTGTTGCCACAAATATCAACTTTTTCCAACTTTTTTCTTTGCTGTGTAACCTTGAATAATGCTTGTCTAAACTGTAATCAAAATTTTGATACCAGCTGCTCTAGGTTTCATAAAAATAGGGCTTACTTCTCGGAAAAAAAATTCGAAATAAACAATTGCCTAGTTTCAACTGACTGTATTGAAAAAAAATGTACTACGTAGGTTTGGCATGTTTTTCAAAAGTTGGCGCATTTAGTGAGGATTCCAAAATGGTATAAAACTTGTTTAATTATAGCTGCCGTAGTTCAAATTTATTTTCGATTGCCTTTGAATACACTTTTTCGTTCAGTAATAGAGTCCAATGGGTTCAAGTCCGGTGAACGGGCCGGCCACAAGATTGGACCAGAAAGTCCGATCCATCTTCCGGGAAAAAATGTTATCAGAAAAAAAATTTGCAGAGAAAATAATTTTTGCAGAAAATATTTTTCCTGAGAAATTTCTATGAAAATTTTTTCTTCTGGTAACATTTTTTCCCGGAAGATGGATCGGACGTTCTGGTTCAATCTCGTGGCCGGCCCGTTCACCGGACTTGAACCCATTGGACTCTATTACTGGGAAGCAGTTAACGAAAAAGTGTATTCAAAGGCAATCGAAAATAAATTTGAACTACGGCAGCTGCAATTAAACAAGTATTATACCATTTTGGAATCCTCACTAAATGCGCCAACTTTTGAAAAAACATGCCAAACCTACGTAGTACATTTTTTTTCAATACAGTCAGTTGAAACTAGGCAATTGTTTATTTCGAATTTTTTTCTGAGAAGTAAGCCCTATTTTTATGAAACCTAGATCAGCTGGTATCAAATTTTTGATTACAGTTTAGACAAGCATTATTCAAGGTTACACAGCAAAGAAAAAAGTTGGAATAAGTTGATATTTGTGGCAACAGGAGCGAAAAGACTGTCACAGGGTGTGGAATTTTGCGTGTGTTTTTAAATGCGCATTATTTTAAAATCATGCAACTTAGATTTTTTTTTATATTTTTCTGATAACCAGCATTACTTGCCTTTTCGCCCGGTTCCGGGTTGACGTCGAGTAATGGGACACCCTGTATATACATTAATTGTGTATCTATCCAAAAGTTCTACGAACGATTTTTATCCAATTATGAATTGATTTTTTAGGAACATAACAGCTCAGAAAATGTTCGCAGTTACTAATCTAGACGTAACTGTGGAAAGTAAGCGTATTTTCAGACGAGAATAGTAACGATCGCTCAAATGTTACCTATTCTGAACTTTTATTTCTTTATTTATTATGACATCATTATTCCTTAAAAAATAACACTGATACCACCGTGTAATTCATACACGCTGAGAACACACAAGATATTATTGACTAGATATGAAAATCTGATCACCTGATAATTATTGTTATTGAGTATTAAATAATGTCGTTGAACGATAAATTAATGCTCTCAACATGTGTGATCTGCGAGTTCCCAGAAAAAAATAATTAATGTTACAATTTTCGAAATGGTTCATATAAATTCTCAAAAAAAACAAGGGATTTTATATCAATGGAATCGATTTCGGATGATCAGTAATTTACTCACGGATTCCAATAAATTTTATTAGGCGGTAATCTATTGAACGAACAACACAATCCTTCATCGGTCAAATCATTATTGAAATACTCATCGCAATCTACTTTTTCATTTTTCCACGAGCAAGATTTTAGCATGTCACTGCATGACTGCCCCACCTGAAAAAAAACCGAGTAAGTTATGGAACTGATAAGTACATAAGTCTGTATGTAATTATACTGTTATAAGAAAATTTTGCATAGTGTCCCAGTCTGTTTCGAATTCAGTTTCATTCATGTCACTGTTGAGATTGCAATAATCGTAGAGCAGCTTCTTCTGGGCTGGTGTCCTGTAAAAAAATATGTAGAGGAAATTATTCAGCTCAAAGTGCTCAGACTCTGGTTAGTCTGGTTCCTGTTTTATTATATCGGTTGTTTCAAAAGCCTGGAAATAGTGAATTTATTTCAAGCACAAGTCGAAAAAGGCATTATGTAACTGGGGTCTTCAGTAACTTCGCCTGACAAATCGAATGGACCCATCAAATTATGGGCCCAAAAGAACCTTATACGAAATATGAGGCCCAATTTTGAAATTTCAAATTCGAACCCAATCTTTTTATTGCACATTCTGAATCAGAAGGAAATTTTACATTAGAGTTGGTTGACCAAAATTTTTTGTCCATTTTTGGTTCCTTCAGTATTTTCTTGTTTGAAAATCCGACAGCGTTCATTCAGATGAGGAGGAAAAAATTCATATTCTGATACTGAGGTCCTTAGTAATTATTCTCAGTAAATCAAATGGGCCCATCAGATTTTGGGCACAAAAAAACTTTTGTCTTTCATCTCGTACTAGCAGACCCAACAGACGTTATTCTGTATACACGAAAATTCATTCAATTCGATACAGCCGTTTAGTTGCAGAGTAGATGAATAACCTAAGTAACGACTACAGCGCCATCTGTTGATCTGATTTGTGATAATAAACATACGGGCATCAGGCAATCCAAAATACATTCATACATCCCTCACACTTCGGTACCTTCTCCTACCCGCCTAGTGCCTACCTCGGGGACGCATTTTGGTGCGATTTCATCTTCAACCTGCCATATTTTTTGATGTATTCATCATAATTTAATGATGTAAAAGGCAATTTCGTCCTAAATTGAGTACTGGGTATGAAGGACGTATTTAATTGGATAAGGATCAATAGCGTATTCATAAAAAATACTCCCAAATAATGCATAATTTTGAGAAACATTTGGATAACTTTAAAAGGTGATACCGAGTAAACTTTGAAAGATAGATACATGCTATCGCGGACTTTTTGTAAAACTATTGAAGAGGTACATTTCCGTCATGTACGTCTTACAGTTTTTGCAGCGCACCTGAAAATAGCTGATCATGGCTGATTTTGGTACTCATATTTATTATCATTGAAGTTATAGTAGGTTTCCTTAATTTTCTCGGGTAAAAAGTATAGCCTATGTTACTCAGGGATGGTGTAGCATTCTAAGGGTGAAATAATTATTGAAATCGGTCTAGCAGCCTATGAGTTAACTCGTTTCAACGCCACAAACCCACAAACATACAAATCTTTCCTCTTTATAATATTAGTCTAGAATAGATAAGGCCTCTATATATTTGATTCCTCTGCCGAAATTACCTAAGACAAGTTTGTCACATGTTTTTTATCATTATTCCGAAATTAAATTCGATATTTAGGATGAAATACCACTATATAAATCTATGGGAGATGATTACCCTTCGGTAGGGTCCTGTAGCGGTCTTAGAAGAACAGAAGATTCGAAAATCATCACTTGGAACGCCAGACATGGTTTAAAACACCCTCCTGGCCTAAGAGCAAGAATTACGTATTTTGTATCTGAATATTGAAGGTATTTATTCGAATAGTTTTAAGTTTCAATTTTGTAAAAACGGCGAGACAGGGTTTTTTCTACTGGGGTTTTTCCCTGAGCTCTGGTATCATACGAAAAAATAGTATGGTACCCCGTCTTGCACCAACCTCAGCTAGGGACTTTTTTGTTTCATGTATTGTATTTTGTTAGCTCTTAATTCAAAAGAATATATATATGCCTAAGACACTAGTATTAAAATACCGATTTTGCACCTCAAAGCGAAATAAATTTACCGTTTCCACACTTTCGAAACATCCGGTATAAAATATTAAATAATAACTATATTCAACTCACCCATTAGCAACAATTCGTTCAGCTTCGTGCCTTTTTGCCTGATTCATATTACAAATAGTAATCGATGGAAAAGGTATGGAATTCAAATCAGCATCTGAAGGACTGAAACTTATAATTACCGGGCTCTCGGACCATTTAACATAAATATTTGAAATGAAGTATCCGGCCATACAAGCAGCAATTCCGAAGGAACAGAACCAGAAGAGCCTAGAGATTTCAACAAATTTTTCATTCCCTTAATTTTAAAAGTATAATGAACGTACCTTTCGCATAAAGATAACGTTGGATCTCCAACGTATCGCAAACCATGCAAAGTAGTATTATCGCAATAGTTTTCCACTTGGTAAAGAAGCTTTTTCGTAACAGGAGCAGATATTGATTTATTCTTGGTTTTTATATTGCTGGAAATCGAAAATTGTTCATTTTGAGGTATCATTATGATTGGTAAAACCCGGATAGATGCCTCAGTTGGATAGATGCCCCATTTTCAAAATATTAATTTATAAGTAGCTGCTACAGTCACCCTGGACCTTAGTTTTGTAAGGGTTATTGTAAAGTGAAGCCGTTTTCGCTAGTGTGTGCGATCATCTCAGCAGCGAACTTCATAAACATGCCAAATTTAGAGGTAGGTATTTTCTGTATAACTTTTGAAGTGGTGATAAAATCAGTAATTTTTTTCATTACGTCAATACAGTGTTTCATTGGGTATACATCTGAGTACAAATAGTTGTTGTTTTCTTCTTAATTTATTAAAAAAATTCATTGGCATCTATCCCTATCGAAAAGGATAGTTGCCCTGATATTTTGAGGTATAGGTGCCCCTTAGGACATCTAAACTAAAACCATATCTTCTTAGCAGATTTTCGATTCATTGTCTTATTTTGATTTTGAACTTGATTCCTGATCATTTTTGTTGAGACTTATTATTACATTAATTTATCATGAATGTGTGGAATAATGCTTTATGTTAATATGAAGAATTCAACTTTTCGTTTAATATATGCTTTTGAAATTCAATTAAAAATGCACAATTCGATCCATGTTGCGTAGATAAATTTGCTGTTTTTAACATATAAAATTTCATTTTATATAGTTGGGTTTTTGGTTCACGCAGTACGAAGGGCATCTTCCCAGTATTTTCATGGTGGGGCAACTATCCATACTTGTAGGCAACTATCCCCAAAAACGGGTTCTACGAAAATCAAATTTTTTTGAAATTTGGGATTGCTATATCAGAAAAAAGTCTGAGTATTACAAATCAAATAATGCGGCTTCCTTCACTCATAGAAATTACACATATAAAGTCAATATTTTCAAAAATATGAGGTAAATTCAAAAAGTGGGGCATCTATCCGGGTTTTCCCCTATTGTTCAATCGAGTTCTCGAAATTTCGCTATAGAAACATACATCGAGATTAGAGAAGAGTCTAATAAAGAAGAAAAAAATTAATATAATTATAACATTCAACTTACCTTTTATTCGTTGGAGGCATAGGAACAGAAACCTCTTTATTTTTGTATTTTTGGAAATCATCAATTTTAAATATTGTATTCTCAGGATATATTGAAAATCGATTTGTAGGTTTTCTGGGACGTATATTATTATACGAGCCAATCATGATGGTTTTTCCTGAATTATCAATTTGAAAAATATTTTTTTTTGTATCCACAATTCTTCCCCGGAAATACTGATAATAGTTGATTTTTAATTTTTTTTCAGAGCATTCCTAAATGATATTTCTTTCCTGATTATCTGAAAAGAATAATTTCAAAAATATTAGAACAATTTTTTCGACGAAAAATATGAAAAAAATTAGTCCATACTGTCTGTCTGTTACTCTTTCACGCCTAAACGGCTGAACGGATTTTGATGAAATTTGGTATGGGGATAGATGATAACCTAGAAATGGTCATAGGCTATATATTATCACGCCATCTTTCTTAGGGGGTAGGCAGTAGGCAGTAGGCAGATAACTAATTTGAGTTAGTGATTTTTAGTCGTTTTTGTTGGGACTTTTGCTCTTTCACGTTTAAACGGCTGAACAGATTTTGATGAAATTTAGTAAGGTAATAGATGGTTACCTAAAAACGGATATAAAATCAAAATGATCACGTCATCGTACTTAGGGGGTAGGAAGTAGGCAGAAAACTGAATTGAGTTAGTGATTTTTTTATGGTTTTTGCTGGGAGCTTAAACGGCTGGACGGATTTTGATGAAATTTAGTTAGGTGATAGATAGTAACCTAGAAAAGGATATGGGCTATCGTACTTAAGGCGTAGGTAGTAGGCAGAAAACTAATTAAGTTAGTGATTTTTAATCGTTTGTTTTAAAAGTTTACCTTATTCACGCCTTAACGTCTGAACGGATTTTTATAAGACTTGGTTAATATAAGGATAGGATCCTAGGCACGGACACAGGCTACTTTTTAAGGCAGCAAAATACCTCATTCCGCGAAAATCTAGCGTGATCGTGTCAAGAAGCGCATGACGCCATAGCTACTGAAATGATTTGGAAAATGAAATGGTTAAATTGACTATTCAGGAAAAGTTTTCCGTCAATTCAAACAGTGATGGACAACGAAGCTGCAATTGAGCCAGAAACTGGAATTCCACAGACTCACTAAGCATATTCATATTCAATCCATGTATAAATATTACAATAATACCTACCCTAATATTTCTGTAATCACTTCACTACATAGTATAAAACAAAGTCGCTTTCTCTGCCCCTATATCCCTTTGTATGCTTAAATCTTTGAAACTACGCAACGGATTTTGATACGTTTTTTTAATAGATAGAGTTATTCAAGAGGAAGGTTTATATGTATAATAACATCCATTAAATAGTGGAGAAGTACTGTTATTTTGAGGGTCGCTAGTATTAAATAATTTTCTAGAAAATACAGAAATTTTATACATATTCTTATCGAGCAAATTTGATATTTCAAATGAAAAATTTTGACAGATAGAAATATAGGCGATTCAAGTTGATCTCCAAGCCACCTTGCGGCAAAAATTGGAAACCGTGACATTAGGTCTCGAAGTTTGGCATCGTAGTGCATGTACTAGATATTAGTTGGTGTTACCAGTTTTTTCGTGAGTTTTGAGCGACTGAAAGTTTATTTTCTCGTCTTCATTGTATTTGTGTTCGGAAATGTCTAATTCAAAAGTATATTGTTGTGTTTATGGATGCAAAAGTCGTGCCAACAAGGACCTCGTGTCCTTTCATTCTTTCCCCAAACATGGTACTTGTTCAGTTGAAATAAACAATAAAAATGGTGTTATTGAAAAAGTCGATGTCAGAAAAGTTTGGGAAAAAAATTTGAAGTGTGGAAAGACAATTTCAAGTTCTATGAAAGTCTGTTCAAAACATTTTGAAGATTCGGATTTCTGTCTACATGGTGAGTTGTTAGAATGTTGTTAGAACTTTGAATAATACAGTGATTTTCTATTCAGTGGAGGACAACAGACCCAAAAAGTCGAATTTGAGACGTAATAGACTGAAGAGGAATGCTATTCCAACAAAAAACCTTCCTAAGGGCTCTCATGAAACCGGAAAAAGATTTACGGAAATATTCATAACGTTTTATGTGCTTACCTTCATAAACATTCCTACTACTCGGCATGGATTCTAAATATCTGAAATATTCCCCCAAGCTAAGGAAAACTTTACTACTCGTCATTGTTCTTCTTGAATGTCCAAACTACACAAATACAAAATCCCAACAAAACTACTAAAATAATCCAACTACATAAATAAAATATCCAAACCGAACTAATAAAATATCCCAACTACACAAATAACTAATACAAACCACTAAAATACTAATATTTCTGCCACAACATCCATACGCCAAATACTTCGAGACCTAATGTCACGGTTTCCAATTTTTGCCGCAAGGTGGCTTGGAGATCAACTTGAATCGCCTATTGAGATATTTTGTAACCTTCATCACGCATTTTTGAGAAGAAAAAATAATTTTTGAATAATATTCTGCATACAGTAAAGAATCATGAAAATTAATATTGAGAATTTCTGTCTCACATTCAGTAGCAGCACAATATAATATTTTTGGACTCACTCACCTTTCTATCGGAAAAGACAAAAGTGCACTTCCTCCGAAGTCGCATGTAGCACAAGTACAGAAAAAATTAGAGAAAGTAAGTCGAAAGGAAGGACAGGTTTGCGTGATACCTGAAACATGTTTAACTTTAATCTATATCATCTATCACCCCCAAGCAGTATAGGAAAGAATTCGTGTTTGTTTTTCCTATAAAACTAATGAGGAGAGGATGTCACATATTTCACGATATATGCGGCTCGACTTCTAACGTCAATTTCGGTGAATAACACCATTCATTATGTGAGTTTTATGCAGTCTCTAATTTATATTTAATGAAGGGTTCGATGAAGACTTTTACAGGATAACAATTAAGTGACATGATTTTTCACTGTAGGATAGAAAAATCGACATTGACATATAAGGGTCACGAAAATTAATTATAAGAAATATTTCAAATCGACCTATATCCATACAAATTATTTCGGTTACACTTTTGAGCAGGTATCATCCACTCTCGATTTCTCATTATTATTATTTGTTCATTTGGAAGATGACGATTTCCAATGAAATGATATATCTACTACCTATTTCAGAATTATCGGTAAGAATATGATAATACTAGAATTGATACTAAAATGACAGCCAAGACAAATTTAAATTAAAAATGTAAACAGGGTACTTCATGGTTTCTCAGTAGGCTTAAAAACTGCGCTCAACACTCAGCTTTCAGAATCATTAATAAAAAATGGTACTCAACCGTCTACTTCTGCTAGAATTAGCCTTCAAAGTCAGCGAGGTGGAAAAAATCAAAGAACTAGACATTTACTCAAGAATTATTTTTGCCATTTTAAGATTTTCCTGATTAAGTTATGATATAAAATGCTAAAAATTAATGAAAATTAGCATTGGAAGAAATATTTTAGATAAGAAAAAGGTATGGCAATAAATCACACACATCATGTAGATAAAAAGAAATTTATGTATAAAATATTCAATACGTTTTCAAAAAGGCCACCTCCAGCCTCAATACACAAAATTCATTTATTCCTTTTTTTTATTGTAAATTTTATACATACATTTTTTTTATCTATGTACATGATGTGTGATTTATTGCCATACCTTTTTCTTTTTCTTATCCAAAACTTTTCTCCTAAAGCAAATTTTCAGCATTTTCTATCATAACTTGATCAGAAAAATCTTAAAATGGCAAAAAAAACAATTTTTGAGTAAACGTCTAGTTCTTTGATTTTTTCCACCTCGCTGACTTTGAAGGCTAATTCTAGCAAGTAGACTGTTGAGTACCATTTTTATTATTGATTCTGAAAGCTGAGTGTTGAGCGCAGTTTTTAAGCCTACTGAGAAATCATGAAGTAGACTGTTTACATTTTTAATTTAAATTTGAAAATTTAGATCATGATCTAAAATACGTAATGTTTCCACTTGAGACCAACATTTCTATAATTTTTATCAAATCTACGATGCTGGTTATTTATGTATAAAAGTACATTTCATGGCGATCTATTTACAGAAAAAATATATCAGAAAACTCTTTTACTTTTTTTCATATCGTTTTTAATAAGTTGAAAATTCTCAAAAGTTCATAAAAAAACATAACTCGGAAACCGTGAAAAATTGCATAACATACATGGGGGTGATTCGAATACCTCATGAGACGAGAGATCTGTTTTTTCTTTTGGACGTTAATCGTCCAGCCACCCTGTAAATACAAAATCAACTTTCTGATTTCACTATCCTCTTGTGAATTCACACCAATTTACAACCACCAACCAACTCGATTTCATTTCAATTGAAAGATTTTTCATGGGAATATTAAAATTGTTTCTTAATATTACGATATACTTTTGTATGGTTGTATTAACGCAATTGTCACAAAATTTCTGCGTACAGTTTGATTAGAATTGAACATTTTTCCAAAAAATTTCAGCTTGATCAAATTGACAAATTCTGAATTATTCGAAAAAATGGATAATAATTTAAAATCAAGTCTATGCTTTCGCTGGTTAACAAACCTCGGCATTCAGGAATCGAAAATTGCATTCTTCTAGGACAATCCTTTCGACAGTTATCGTGTTTACGGACAGACGGTCCCACGAACAGGATACTGTGAATGATATTATTTATTAATCGTAGCTGCATCGTCTAGGAATCTTTGTTTCGTAAAGATGAAACTACACTACTGGAAAAAATTAAAGGATTAAAAAAAATTCCAAATTTTTTGGCAATTTTCAACATGCCGTAACTTTGAGAGGAACGGTCGTACAAGGAATTTAAAAAAAGGAAATTGTAGCTCCAAGTGTCTAGTTTTTGGATTAGAACTTCAAAAATTTTAAGTTTCAGTGGTTTTCGAGTAATGATAGAAAAATCAGCAACAAAAAAATTCTCAAAATTTTACCACTTTTCTTTCTTGTCTACGAGCGTGAAAATTTTATTTTTGCATAATCGTTATAACGATGGGATACTTTGTTAATTCAGCTTAAATTTATTTTTTATTGACCTCAATACGTCCACTTCTCGCCGAGATATCGGTCTTCAAATGGAAAAGGATCCATTTGTCTTTGATTATCGATTTCTCAGCAACCAATGATCGCACAGAAAATTGAAGGAGGGTTTCAAGACCTTAAATGAACTTCCATTAATGAACAACCATTGCTTATTCATAGAAATTTTTTTTCTTCATGTCGCATCAATATAAAAATTTAACAAAAAAAGGGCTTTGGTGGTTTCTTGGAAAATCTACCGCTGGATCGAAAATGTTGAGGAAGCCAATAATGTTAAGTGTGACTTTCACAGTTCAATATATTGATAAAAACCTTACGAAGAGCCAACTCAATCCAGCGAGCAGTTTTTTGTTTGACTCGATTGAATTTTTGAAAAATGAATAAGGATCACGTTTTTTGCTCTGAGAAGCTCATAATCTTTAAAAAAGGCAAAAAACATTTTCTCGAGCTTTTTCCACATTTTAATTGCAGATAGTACATAAATTTCAAAGAAAGAAAAATAAAATAAACTAACAAATAAAATTTTTATTAATTTAATAACGGGTATTGCCACCCCTGTTTTCCATTTGAAGACCGATATCTCGGCGAGAAGTGGACGTATTGAGGTCAATAAAAAATTAAATTAAAGCTGAATTAGCAAAGCATCCCATCATTATAACGATTATGCAAAAATAAAATTTCCACGCTCGTAGACAAGAAAAAAAAATGGTAAAATTTTGAGAATTTTTTTGTTGCTGATTTTTCTATCATTACTCGAAAACCACTGAAACTTAAAATTTTTGAAGTTCTAATCCAAAAACTAGACACTTGGAGCTACAATTTCCTTTTTGAGCGCTCGTTCTACTTAGACGAGTGCTATATCGTTTTGCCCAAATGTCTGTAATTTTCGAATTTTGAGCCGAAAATGGTCTCAAACGATAGGGTTCGACTCCCTGATGGAAAATATGAGGTCAAATCAAATTCTGTAGGGCCGGCCGTCCGGCCGTCCGTGAGCACAATAACTCTCGAACGGATTGTCCTAGAGACTTGAAATTTTCAGGGTGTGTTCAGCTCCCAAATAGCTCGGTTGAGTTCGTTAACCAGAAAAATCGTACATGGTGTTCCATAAAAAGTGGCCATTCAAAATTTTTGTTACTCAATATTTCACACAAAACGAAAGCAAACGGAATGAAATATTGCAGCAACGTGCCAGATGTTCATAGTAAGCCTCTTGCAAAATTTTGTTGCCATAGTGTTAACAGAACCATAGAAAATTCAATTGGAATATTGAAAAGAAGAATTTTTTTATTTCCATAACCAACTTTCCGATTCAGATGAAATTCATTTTGTAAGTTGAGACTGATATACTGAATGTTCATGCAAAATTTCAATAGGATAGCATCATCAGAACCATAGAAATTCCAATTGGAATATTAAAGAAAAGACTCTTTATATTTCCATAACAAGATATCCGAATCAAATGAAATTTATTTTTGGAATTGAGATTTATATATTGAATGTTTGTGCAAAATTTGAAGATCATCGCATCATCCGAACTATAGAAAATTCAATTTGAATATTGAAAAAAAAAATTATATTTTCATAACAAGATATCTGAATTGAGTGAAATTTATTCCTGGTATAAAGATTGATATACTGAATATTCATGCCAAATTTCAAGAGGATCGCATCATCAGAACCATAGAAATTCCAATTGGAATATTAAGGAAAGACTCTTTATATTTCCATAACAAGATATCCGAATCAAATGAAATTTATTTTTGGAATTGAGATTTATATATTGAATGTTTGTGCAAAATTTGAAGATCATCGCATCATCCGAACTATAGAAAATTCAATTTGAATATTGAAAAAAAAAATTATATTTTCATAACAAGATATCTGAATTGAGTGAAATTTATTCCTGGTATAAAGATTGATATACTGAATGTTCATGCCAAATTTCAAGAGGATCGCATCATCAGAACCATAAAATTTAATTATTTTAATTTTCAAGTGTGACCATAGAATTGAATTTTTTTAATTGTTTATATATAAAGTATCAATTTCAAGTCATATACAGAATTTTGAGATGATAGTCCTATTGCTCCACCAGAGAACGAGCGCTCAGAAGCTCCTGCTCAGGGCTTGCTTCCATTTTTTTTAAATTCCTTGTACGACCATTCCTCTCAAAGTTACGGCATGTTGAGAATTGCCGAAAAATTTGGAATTTTTTTTGATCCTTTAATTTTTTCCAGAGTGTAGTGTAGAAGTATGATACGATATCTTCGAATCACGATTCATGGAGACACCGTGTTAAATCCACCCCTTCGGTCTCCCGCTACGCATTAAAAAACGGCAACGGTCAATTATAAAAATCGAGTCTGCAATTTGTTGTTCTATTATCACACACAATCACACACCTTGTCTTTTAACATCGCACATGTCCATGACCACCGTGCAACGCGAAAAAACACGCATGTGGCCCCCCCATTTAAAGGCCCTTTTAGCCTCGTGCCCCACGAGGACCGTACATTCAAAGACCCCCAAGTGGACCCCCAAACATGCACGGACAATATTTTTCTACGGGAGTTTTCGTTCGACTTTTGTTTAAAGCTAAACTTGCGGCGTTTCGGGGTTGACAAATGTACCCCCCGCAGGAAAAGGCAGCCACTGTTAGATAAGTTGTTGTTGTATTTGTGAAATATACGTGCGGACTTGTTCTGGAATCATTTGCCATGAAATTCTACATGACTTTGAGAAGTTAATCGTGTATAATACAGGAGGGAGAATAAAGAAGTTATATACGAGAACTTTTTGCCAAGGGAAAAATAAGACCGATTCGTGATTCACTGAAATATCAGAACCGGGGTTTGATTATTATCCATTTTCACATCATACGTAGATTCACTGTCATTTTATAGAACTTCTGAATAAGGATTCACCGGATAAGAAACTCGGCAACCTAAAATTGATGTTTTTCAACTTATTTCAAGACAAAAATAAACTCTTTACGTGAAATAGTTATTTAATCAATTAGGTTATTAAAGACAGCGACTAATGGTCAAGATATTTTAAAGCGTAAGCGGAGCGAACGCTTTGATAGTTCGAGATCATTAGTCGCTCGATTAATAACTGAGTTGATTACAAGATTTTTCCGACGATCTCAATATGAATTGTGTATGAATTCTTGATTGAAATACATTTTCATTCTGCACAAGACATACATTAGTCATAATGAGATTTCTAAGTATCTATATGTTCCAGTAGAGTTTTGACATTTCTCATAGTGCTTCTGAATACTTTGTGAACGGTTGCCATGAAGATTGCACATTAAAATAGCCAAAGAAATTGATCATTAAAATGGTTTATTAATGATTAATTTCATACACATTAAAATCAGCTTTTATTTCGAGGTCGGCGAAAAAAAAGTAAATAATGATTTACAAAGTGCAGTTTTCGAGAAGACGAAATATGTGATACTTCTTCCCCTTAGTAGAACTTGGCGTGTTAATTAAATTCAAGGCTTTCATTCGAATACGTGTATTTCAAGGAGAAATCAGAAAATCAAAGTGAAATTCAAACTGACAGATAGCGAAAAGAATTATTCTGTAATAAACTCCACAAATTTCCCTAACTGTTCCACAGGGTGTTAAGAAATAAGGCCACAAATACATGATATTATTTTATCCTGTATAAATATGCTACAGGGTGACCACGGGAAGTATTAACATTTTGAAAACAGCAAAACGGTGTTAATTTTTTAAACAAAAAATTTATTTACTTTTCTGACATGTTTATTAGGATATCCCATTTAATTTAACCTGCAAAAATAATGTCAGGAAGGTGACGGCCATCTTCTCTGATGCAGTTTTCAATTCTGTTGAGGAAGCTCTGCCTTACTAGCTGTAGTGTCTCCTCGGTGATTAGTGCCACCTCTTCACGATTTGCCTCCTTCAAATCTTCCAAATCACGAGGTTTGCGTTGAAAAACTTTCTCCTTCAAATGTCCTCACAAAAATAAATCTCAGATGTTGAGGTCGGGAGAACAAGGAGGCCAGGGCACATCACCAAATCTTGAAATGACATGACCTGGACACAAGTTTCGCAGCAACGTCATCGAAACTCTTACTGTGTGTGCATTAGCTCCATCTTGCTGGAACCATACGTCCTGTTGCAAGTTGAGCATCTGCAGTTGTAAGAAAAAAAAGATTCGATGACGTTGCTGCGAAACTTGTTTCCAGGTCATGTTACTTCAAGATTTGGAGATGTGCCCTGGCCTCCTCGTCCTCCCGACCTCAACATCTGCGATTTTTTTTGTGAGGACAGTTGAAGGAGAAAGTTTTTCAACGCAAACCTCGTGATTTGGAAGATTTGAAGGAGGCAATTCGTGAAGAGTTGGCACTAATCACCGAGGAGACACTACAGCTAGTAAGGCAGAGCTTCCTCAACAGAATTGCATCAGAGAAGACGGCCGTCACCTTCCTGGCATTATTTTTGCAAGTTAAATTAAATGGCATATCCTAACAAACATGTCAGAAAAGTAAATACATTTTTTGTTAAAAAAATTAACACCGTTTTGCTGTTTTCAAAATGTAAATACTTCCCGTGGTCACCTTGTATCAACCCGAATAATTTATCTACAAATTGAGTACAAATTGAGGTAGAAACAATTGAAAGTTCTTGGACCACAAACGTCAGCTAAATTTTAGGTGTTCGAGCTTTTCTGCAGCTAAGTATAAGTTGAATAGTTTCATTTATGCAATTTGCAATAGTAACAATATGTTCTTCTTAGGACAAACCCTTAATAATGATCCAAATTACCAAGGTTTCACTCAAAAAACTGGGGTCACATAGCAAAAATCGATTTTTCACAATATGATAACAAATTTATTAGCTCTCATTATATCAACAACATAATATTGCAATAACTAACAGATCACTTGGGTACAAATCAGATTTCGTAAAAAAAATATAAAATTCACTTTTTGTAACCATAAACTTCGACGATAACTCTGGGATCTGTCAAGCCAGGAAGGGTGAAATAAATTTCAGCACCGTTGCTTAATACGTCAATCTCAGAGGCGAACGCCCTTTCTCTTCCAACATTCAAGAAACGCACTGACGTAATGGACTTCGCGTTGTTGAAAGACACTGTATATTTCAAATTCTGATCCCTGGTACTCACTACTGGATACACCACTGTATCCCTCAACAGCAGAACGTCATCGTTTTGTCTCTTTTTGTAAATTTGGTCACCCCAATTGCCTGTTCCATCATCAGCTGGGAGATCGATTTTCTCTATGGTTTTTGAGGCACCATCGAGTCTAAGTACTCTAGATCCATTTTCCAAGAGAGTCAATTTTGTTGAAACTTCCACTTCTGCGTAAACGACAGAAAGTGTATAAAGGAGAACGGCAATTGAAAAGAATTTCGACATTTTTAACTGCTGGATCGTGTCTAGTTTAACTGACTAATGAAAATATAAAATCTTGCAGGTTATATATCAATGTGAGTTGCCAAGAAAATCTCGAGCTTGTATTATTTAATCTTATCTTCAAGTGATTTCCGAGCATTTACATTTTTTTATTAGATTTACCTATGGGTATTCCCATTTTGTTGACAGATGTGATTCATAATTATGTTCACAATAAAAGTTATCAGTTTTGTAGTGTTTTTCATACATGAAGTCTAGATATAATAGGTAACTACTACTTCAAATTTACAATAAAATAGATAATTTCAATTTCATTGTTTGTTTAACTTCCTTATTTCTGGATTTCCAGTAGGATAAAATCTATAAACTATCAGATAGACTTTCATAATAATTATTATAAAATAAGTGTTTTGGCATCTGGAAAATTACGTTTAATTGATTTCTAGAAAAATAAACAAAAAAACATATTCGTGATAACTTCCTTGTTTACCTACCTTACTTTTAGATTCTCAGTGGAACAAAACCTTTGAAATATCAGACAGCGTTTTTTAAAGATTAAACAAGTGATTAGGCATTTGAATATTACTTACTGTTACTATACAATAGAACAACGAATATCGTAGAATTATTTCAATTCGGAATTTCACTTCTCAAATTTTGAAAAACAGTTATATTGCACTTTTTGAGCCGTGTAACTCATCATACAGGTTGCGGCAGCATAACTTCCTTTTTTCAAAACTCAATAAAACGCATTGTATGAATCAGAAAATTTTTATTTTTTTTATAATATAGGCACATACATAAAGTTTTGTTTTACCCAGTTTGAAGATAAAATCAGGTAGGTGACGTCCCCCATTCTCCATACACTGAGTAAACCGATTTCTGGCATTTATCATGACTCCAGCCAGTATAGCAGGCGTTATGTTGGCAATTTCTTCCTGGATGTTGTTCTTCAAATCTTGTAGGGTCCTTGGACGGTTCACATAAACACGAGATTTCGAAAAACCCCATAGAAAAAAGTCACAAGGGGTCAAATCGACAATTGCATCAAAGGCCTTTGCATTCACCTAAAGAGTGGCCGGCCCGCTCTCCCGATTTGACCCCTTGTGCCTTTTTTCTATGGGGTTTTTCGAAATCTCGTGTTTATGTGAACCGTCTAAGGACCCTACAAGATTTGAAGAACAACATCCAGGAAGAAATTGCCAACATAACGCCTGCTATACTGGCTGGAGTCATGACAAACGCCAGAAATCAGTTTACTCAATGTATGGAGAATGGGGGACGTCACCTACCTGATTTAATCTTCAAAACTGGGTAAAACAAAACCTTATGAATGTGCCTATATTATAAAAAACGAATAAAAATTTTCTGATTCATACAATGCGTTTATTAAGTTTTAAAAAAAGGAAGTTATGCTGCCGCACCTTGTATAAACATAAATGGGTCAGATATCTCGACACATATTGAATACTCACCCTTAAAAATGTTTCCAGTCTGCTTAGATGTTATAGGCATATAAGATTGAAAATGAATAGCACAGTATGAAATGCATAGTCAGTCTTGTCATAGAATGCTCGATTATTTTCCTGTCGTTCAGTAACGCCCTAATGATCACCTGGTGCTGCCTGAAAATACAAGGGAGAAGGAAATAATAACATCCCTTTTCGGAAAACAGGTATTTACTGTTCGTATGATCAGATTGCAATACGAAAAATCGTTGAAATAAAACATAAACTTCAAATTATCATTCGAATGTTTTTCAATCCATTTTTACAGTTATTCACCAATGCCCAAAAAGAGGAAAACTGAGAAAATTGTTGGTTTCAGATTTTCCGTGCTTGGATCCTCATATTGCGATTCTATTTGCTACAGGAGTAAGCTTTAGAAATGCAAAGTATCTTTAGGAAAATTATTAAGAAGAAAAATACTTATTCTTCATGATTTTCACCGATAATTTATGAGTATACTGGGTGTTTCAAAAGTCTGGAAACTATGAATTTATTAAGTGCTAAGATGGAAAATCGGAATTCTGATAGATACTCTGGTTCTCAATAATTGAACCAGAAAAATCGAATGGGCTCTTTAGATTATGAACCCAAAAGGGCCTTATACGAGATATGAGTCCCAACTTTGATATTACAAATGCAAACTAATTTTTTTAGCAGATTTGGATTCAGTGGGAAATTGATTGAAACACGAATTCTGTTGGTCCATTTGAAGACCCACCTTTGAAATTTCGAAGATCTGATGGACTCAATCGATTCACCGAGAAAAATTACTAAGGACCTCGGTATCAGAAAAGGAATTTCGCATCCTGATCTGAACGTACGTCTCAGGGTTCTTGAAAAAAACGCCAAAAATGGACGAATTGTTCTATCAATCTATACTAATCTTATAAAGAGGAAGATTTGTATGTTTGTGGGTTTGTGGCGTTGATACGAGTTAACTCATAAGCTACTAGACCGATTTCAATAATTCTTTCACCCTTAGAATGCTACACTATCCCTGAGTAACATAGGCTATACTTCTCACCCGAGAAAATTAGGGAAACTTACTATAACTTCAATGATAATAAATATGAGTACCAAAATCAGCCATGATCAGCTATTTTCAGGTGCGCTGCAAAAACCCTAAGACGTACATGGAAACAATGTATGACGGAAATGTACCGGGTTTTTCACTATAATTGACCCCCCCTTTATCTTTGTTACTAAAGGAGATACAAAAAAATGTTTCGTATAAAAGTTTCACGAAATCAACTGAGGTTTTTGATATGAGTCCAGAAACTGAAATATATACAGGGTGGCCAACATATTGATGGCAACTTCATTTTTCAAATGGAACAGCCTGTATATTTTTCCATGTTTGGCTAGCTCTTTTTCCCCTGATTTAGAATATGTAACATATGTTGGTCTATCTATTTATTCTGAGAACCACAGAGTTTCAAATTTTAAGAACCACCTGCCAAGATCTGTAATCATTTTACAAGTGGCAGAGTGCGTTTACTGAAAATGCTCATTTTGTAGTTATAATAACGTCAATGGGAAGATATACAGGGTGAACAACATTGAATGCAACTATATTTTTTTCAAATGGGACACCCTGTCCTGTATATTCTTCCTTTTTTTGATAGGCTATTTCCTCTTGATCTCGAATATGAATGCGTATGTGGACGTGTCTCTTTAATTTTCAGAGTTTCCAAGTTTTGAAATGATGACACCGAATAAAAAAATATGTGAAATATCTACGAAATTCTTTATGACCAAACAATCTACTTAAAAGTATTATTTTAGAATTAATACTTAAAAATTAGATAACCAATGAAAATGATAAACTATGGTAGTATGGCAAGAAAACATCAACTAAAGAAATTGCTCAAAATGACCACCTTCATTCAATACACATAGTTCATATAGTTGTCTCAAGTTGTTCAGACTATTTTTGATAGCATTATTATGGCTCTGATTCAAGTCAGAAATTAAAGCTTCAAAATTTGTTTCTAATCATTACACAATATTATCATTATTCTTTGTGCGTTGACGGGATTAGTTCCGAATTATGGGTTTAATATTGGTTGATTTTATATCATTAATATTATTCTCCGCTTTCATTGATTCTGGAAGTGCTAAAAAAACGTGTCCAACGTGTGTTAAATCGGGACTATTTGGTGGCCATAAAATGGGTGCGCCATTACCAATCCAAAGATCAAATTGGCCACTTAAATATTCACGAGCTTCCAAAACGCTATGCCAGATGCAAAGATAAGGGATAAGGGATCCTTAATCTTTGGCCAGATGGTTATTGAAATTTGAAACTCTGTGGTGCTCAGGATAAAAAAGCAATACCAACATAATGTTACATATTGGAAATCAGGGAAAAAAGAGCTAACCAAATATGGAAAAATATACAGGGTGTTTCATTTGAAAAAATGAAGTTGCCATCAATATGTTGGCCACCCTGTATATATTTCAGTTTCTGGACTCATATCAAAAAACCTCAGTTGATTTGTGAAACTTTTATACGAAACATTTTTTTGTATCTCCTTCAGTAACAAAGTTAAAGGGGGGGTCAAATTATAGTGAAAAACCCGGTACCTCTTTAACAGTTATACAAAAAAATTCCGCGATAGCATATATCTATCTTTCAAGGTTTACTCGGTATTACCTTTTAAAGGTATCCGAAAGTTTCTCAAAATTATGCATTATTTGGGAGTATTTTTTTATGAATACGCTATTGATCCTTATCCAATTAAATACGTAGTTCATACCCAGTATTTAATTTAGAACGAAATATCCTTTTACGTCATTCAATTATGATGAATACATCAAAAGATATGGCAGATTGAAGATGAAATCGCACCAAAATGCGTCTCCGAGGTAGGCACTAGGCGGGTAGGAGAAGGTGTGAGGGATGTATTGTATGAATGTATTTTGGGTTGCCGATGCCCGTATGTTTATGATTACAAATCAGATCAACAGATGGCGCTGCAGTCGTTATTTATGTTATCATCTACTCTGCAACTAAACGGCTGGATCGAATTGAATAAATTTTTGTGTATACAGATCAACGTCTGTTGGGTCTGCTAGTTTGGTTATAAAATTTCCCGCTAAATCCTAATCTGCGATAAAAAAGATGGGTTTCCGTTCGAAATTTCAAAGTTGGGTCTCATAATGTTGTATCAGCTGCTTTTGGGTCCATAATAGGATAGGCCCATCAAAAACCTATAGCGAACTTTTTAGTAATTTCGCTCTTGGAATTGAATCAGTATCAGAATTTCAATTTTTCACCTGTACTCACAATAAATTCACCGTTTCCAGACTTTTGAAACATCCGGCATACTCATAAACTATCGGTGAAAATCATGATGAATAAATATTTTTCAATCTCTATTAAACAAAAAGTGTTTATATAGGTGATGATGTTAAGAATATAGGTACCAATTGTGCAATATGAAATTGTTCAATATTTTCGAATGAAATTAGACGAATGGAGCGAACACAAAAGAAAGCAGGTGCAGCAATTGTTGTCGGCGGCATCTTGGCTGATTCAAAGTCGAAATTAATTATAAAAATATTCAACACAATGACTACCGGCTCATTTCGTCTCTTTGAGTTAGGCCGAATCAAACCCCCCAGTGACATCACAGTATTGATACCGTAGAATAGAGACGAATTTCGAGTACAGGAGGTCCCACCTGTACTCGAAATTTGTTCATTTACACATTGATAGTTGCCTTCGGACAAATCTTTTGTGCCGATAATTGATTGTGGCGATGAACCTTTCATCGGCTGGTAACACTCGATCGATGTTTTTTTCATTTCTTTAGCGGATAGGTCGAAATACTTGGCTGCAAATCGTTTCGATTCATTTCACTTGTTCCAGATGAAATATAGATATATTTCTGCTTATGTGCTGTAGGTCAGCTCAATAAAGTTAATATTTGACATCGCTAAAAATTATCAACTTGACGTGGAAATGAAGTGTACCTATAAAAATATTATTTGCCGGAAAACACATACCTATTATTAAAGAGAGTAACGGAAAATATAATTTGATAGAATATAAATAATAATAATAAATATCATAGACATTAGGTAAAAAATAAGTCCGGTTTTCCTCCCTGACTCTATAACTCCAGAACGCACGAACCGATTTCAACGGTTTTGCATTCGTTGGAAAGGTCTCGGGCTCCGCTAGGTTTGAAGCAAAGAAAATTCAGGAAAAAATTCAAGATATCGAGAAGAACGTAGGAAATTGGTACATTTCTGAAAATGTCATTATCTATGACATCGAATTCAATGACAACTGTCAAGTCTCCTTTCGAGAGGGAAGTGCTTCCAACAATTTCCTCATTTCAGAAGAAAAAGGCCAGATCCGAATCAAAAAAGGTACGAATATCGTTTTCGAGTAGTTCTATAACGTTAATTAACGAAGACAACCTTTTTTTCAAAAAATTTGATAATCAGGCTATAATTCGAGAACCGCTTGAGTGGTTGCACATATCATACATCAAATCAGTGTAGAATTGAACGAAGAAAAAGGCCAGATCCGAATCAAAAAAGGTACGAATATCGTTTTCGAGTAGTTCTGAAATAACCAGGAAGAAGAAAATATTTTTGACATAGGTACGTCTCATGTGAACATTTGTTCGTTTCGAGTGGAAAACGTTATTTGAATAGGTAAGTCCATATGAAATCATCAACTTCAACGTTCATTCAACGAATTCCTAACATTTCAGCGATCAAAAGCATCATTTCAGGTCGCAGTGATATTTGAGGTTTCTACTAAACCGAATTTCCCTGACAAATAACGTAATGAGAACAAAATTCGGGGATTATTCGTATTTTAGGAAAAAATACGCCAGGAAATGATATCAAACTGTATGTATTATGATAATTATCGATATTTCAATATATTTTTTCGATTTCCTGATATGTTTACATGTTAAAACCCGTTGAAGTCTGAGATAAACAGTCGTCACGTGTAACAAGGCAAGTGGTGTAACGACTAACGTCTAGGTGTGTGGACCTGGTAGTGTACCGGTTTCGAAACCCCATGGTGGCATGTTCTGTTTATTCTGGATAAAAAGTATTTTTTCCAGGTTCAAAGAAAGCTGATGAAAATAATTCAAAATTTTCATGTGCATGTTTTATACAGGTACGTTTTAGATATATACAGGGTGTTTCTATAAATCTATCAATTATTTCACATTTCTACGTTATAACAGAAAGCTTTCAATGAAATTGAAGGGGCTTTTGAATTTCGAGTGATTCGTTATAGGAGATGGAATTTTAAATATAGATACTATGCTTCGGATTCATACGGGGTGCTCCTATAAACATGTCGAATATTTTGAATTTCTGCATTATCACAGGGACATTTCCACAGAAACGAAGAAGTTTTTGAATTTCAAATGATTTACTATCGATGGTGGTTTGATTTATACAGGGTCTCTTCATAAAAATGCCAAATATTGTAATTTTCTACTTCCTAACACGAACATTTGTATTACTTTTCCCATAAATGTTCAATAGACGCTTTGAGTATATACAGGGTGTGTAGTGTAGTCAGACAGATACCAAGGAATATATCAAATATCTATGAACATCAATAACCAATGATGATCTATCGAGGTATACAAAACGGTTCGAAAGACCTACTGTTCATCTGATCTATCGGTTCAATTGATCTACCGGTTAAATTATCCTACTTAGAAAGGTAGATCTACCGGTTTCACAAATCTACTTAAAAAGGTAGATCTACTGGCCTGACTAGAAAATCATTGTTTTTTACATGGCAGTTATACTTTATACGTGTTCACGAGTTGGAAAAACATCCGCTTTGTTTGTGTTTACGTCAGGCCAAAAAACAAAAATATGGTTTACCAAAGAGCATTTCAAAAAAACAGATAGTTTTCGGAAACGTATAACGCTTCGATTCAGTATTTACTTTGGAGTCTCTTTCATTTACTTAGAGAAGTTCAACTAAGTAACACTTCATTTTTGTAATCGAAATGAATTTAATACTGTTGTTCCTTTTCAAATATAAAAAAAAAATTTTCTTCATTTTTTTATCACCAAACGAAATGTTACAGAAAACGAAGCCATCTGGTGGCGAAACGGAGTTCGCCGGGTTTGCTAGTTAGGTATAAATATTTTGTTGTGGAAATATAAGAATTTTACTTTTCAATATTCCGATTCAATTTTCTATGGTTTTGTGTACACTATGGCTACAAATTTAGTATGAGGCATCTTAAGAGTAAGTATCTTGCATGTGGCCGCAAAACACCCTATACGATTAAACTCAACCGCGGCATTTAGGAACCGAATCTACACAGAAAATTTCAAGTTTCTAGGACTGAATTGAATTTGATCCCGGATTCCTCATCAGTGAGTCGAACCTTAATGTTCGAGACTAGAAAATTACAGATATTTGGATAATTCGCTAAAGTACTCGTTCCAGTAGAACGAAACCTCAAAAAATTCATTTCGTTTCGAATCGAAAAAACAAATCAAAATGGCAATTGCTCTCATTTAATTCAGGCGAGCGTTACTAGCGCATCCACCATTTAGAGATGTGACATTTCACCTAATATTGATTGTTGTCAGAATTCTCTTCTCGAATCAAATAGATACGATTTTCTATATCAAGATCACACTTATTCAATTCTATAAGCACAATATTAACCTATTGAAAACTATTTTTTTTGGATTATTTGACAAAAAACTTGAAAATTGGATAGTTACTTTGAGATTGTTCATTAGAATACAATGAATAAGATGATGAGAAATCTAGAAAATATTTTAATTTGTGTGCAGCGTTTTTGTTCACTCATTTTATTAGGAATTTCACAACAAAAAATCAGAATAGAAACCTATCTAAATACTAATCTGCCAAACATCTTCTCTGCTATACAGGGTGTTCGATAACTGGACAGCCAAATTGAAATATTATATCTGAAATAGAATTCTAATCATAAAGCAAAGAATACATTTTTTCCATATCAAGCTTCGTTTAGGAGATAATGAACTTATAAAAAATATTTCAATATTTTATTTAACATTTATTAATGGTATAAATATTTATTTATATAAATACAAAACTATGGTAAATGTTCAAAAATACCACCATTCACATTGATACACGCCTGGCAACGCAAAACAAGTGAATTATAAACTTCTTCAAAATTTACAGTTTGTTGAATAGTATGCACTGAATTTAAAATTCTTTTTGCTAATTGCTCAATGGTATTAATTTGTTCAACATAAACTAGTTGTTTCAAGTGACCCATAGTTAAAAGTCTAAAAGTTTAAGTTTAAGGTCAGGGGACCTTGCAGGCCAATGAATTGGACCGCGCCTTCCAATCCATCTCCCATTGAAATAATAGTGTTGAGCCACTCTACTACATTTCTTCCAGCATGTGTTCATTATCTCCTAAACGAAGCTCGATATGGAAAAAATGTATTCTTTGTTTTATGATTAGAATTTTATTTTAAATATAATATTTCATTTTGGCTGTCCAGTTATCGAACACCCTGTATAGATGAACAATTTTCTAAATTCAAACACTGAATTAAAATTTCGAGAGTAGATAAGATGTCTTGGCTGAGTTCACGAAGAAAATTGGTCCAAAATTTTGAAGTCTTTCATTTTTTGTTTCATTTTTATCGAAAATATATATCAAATTTATCCAGAATTCGGTATATAGAAGAATGATGACGATGTATAACTTTTCAAAAACAATCTTATAAATTCCAGTGAATCTCCAACATCATAAGGAACCAAATACGTGGAAAAAGAAACTCAAGTTTTTGTGCATAATTCGTCACAATAATAAGTGATCAAAAATAATGATGTGAAATGTTCATTAATCCGGCTCTGTTCTACCTTTATTAAATTCTTACAATTTCATAAGTGAATAAAATCATCACTATATGGCTGGAAACCATAATAAGACGTATTATGAGAAACATGGAGCCGGGATATTTTCACATCAGCTTGTAAAATTCGTATTTTATTCGATTTTAAAGGAAATGACGTTTATAGCCAACAACGTTTAGAATTGGAAATAATGCGGTGATTTTAGATATTCTGCTATAATAAAATGTGGAATTCGTAATGGATACAGGCACATATTAGAAAATCGCTCTTGTAAAAGAATATAATATGTGAAATTCTCGAAATGAAAGTTTATGCTTGCAAAACTTGGTGCCACCAATTTATTACCATGAAAGAATGATAGATACAAGGTGAGGGCGTGAGGCAGAAGTACTTGCCTGATTAAGGAATTCAATTAAACAAAGTTGTACAGACAGATTCAAAGATGATATCTGGCAGTTGTTGTCAATACAGTGCGTTTATCGATTTCGGAAATCGATATCGAATGTTTCGGAAATATTGTTTTAACAATAATAGATACCATTTGCGAGATATCATCTTTGAAACTGTTTAAACATTGACTTCAAGAGTTGTACTTGATTATGTGAAAATAATAGGGATGTTGACTACTTTTTGGAATTTATTTTATTTTAAAGATAAACCCTATACAAACACGAAAAAATTACTTTTTCCTTAAAAATATAGTAATTGCCAATAAAAATGAGTAAATGAAAAGACCATTCAAAATTCCTGCGGAAATGCTCAATTTTGTCACGTTATGATGATTACGTCATTATCCAGTAGGTAAACATACTTTGACTTCTGTCAAAGCGAACTGATTTTGCCCGATCCCTTGTGAAAAAGTTCAATCTAAGCCTTCAAAATGAATAGGTCGGTCTATAAATGCTGAATAAAGTGTTTCTTTTATTTGTAAAAATAAATATGATTTAAAAGTTTGCTAATTACAAAGACTATTTCACGTTTTTAAGCTCCGCTGCACAAAAATCCTTGTTTTCAGCAAAGAAACTTGCGACAATAAGGGAATCTACCTTCGGTAAGTTACTTCTATTACCCTTTATGAATCCTACCTCCATTATAAAGAAAATTAAAGATTATCGTTCTTGTAACAAACTAGGTATTCTGTTCTCTTTCAGATTTAAACTTTGTAAGTTCGAATCATAGATAAGATATATTATATATTTACTATGGTTCAAGTCACAGAACCGTGGGTTTCACAAAGCTTGATTGGCCATCAAATCGTTTATATTGAAATAAGTCGATGGTTTATGTCAAAAATGAACTGAAAATTGCAGAGAAATGATGACATTTCAATAATAAAGGTGATTGGAGTTTTGTGAATGTATTTTGTTGATCTGAGCACATAACATTCTTGCAATGACAATACCTGATAGTGACGTCAATTACCTCTGATTGGCGTTCGTAGTCACGTGATAGTTGATAATAAATAACAATTTGAATCAGCTTTATTTAATGAGAAAAATAAGATCACTAAAATGGTTTTTTTAGGATTGCAAAAACTCCCTTCTATGAGGAAAACTTCAATTTATATGAATTCGTAACATGAGTCAACATCCCTATTGTAACGACACTTGCATAGTTGTTTGTTTAATTGAATTTAAAGATCAGAAAGTTCCACTGCTCATTCTGTATATGGTTTTATTTCCTCACTGGCTCGAGTTTTTCAGTTTTTCATCATCTCTCAACTGATTCGATAGAATCAATAGTTCGTTTCGAAGTCTGTTAATGTTTTATGAAATTATTTATTGTTATCATCTTTCATATCAGTTCGAAAGTAACGTAGCATTTTGTCATCATCAAAGAACATAACCGATATATTCAGTTTAGTGTTTCGACTGAAAATTCTATAATTATAATTAGTTGTATCTTGAGGAGATTCGGTAATTAAATCTAAAAGTGTTAGGATGAGGTGTTAACAGGTTCCCATCAGGATAAGAAGTGGGAGTATCAGATCTCGAGATGGGTACACCTCATCGTGAACGCCTCCAACGCCGCCACGCCTGTTCGTCCGCCGCTAACTGACCCTCTGATCATCAGATCACGTTTATTCTCATTTATTTTACATCGAATATGTAACATTGTTAAACCAGAATGTTCAATCGACAAGGGGATCTACATCATTATTCAGAATCAGTTGCGAATACATAATAGAACATTTCACAATGAATCTGCTGAATTATACACTTATACAGGCTGTCTACGCGTGAAATTCGTTATCAGTGCATCAAAATGTCACATTTCGCCTGAGAAATGTGCCTTCTTACTCAATAACGCCTTGGATAATTTCGAAATGGGCTATACATCTCTATACAGGGTGTCCCGTACAAACTTCTAGTGGACATTATAGATCTTATTTTAGACAGATTCGACCCAAATCATATAACGCAAAATTGTTTCGTTAAGGAGCTAGTGAAGATTGAAGATGACGTCCTGTCCACACTTTTTGCCACTTATTCGAAAAACGGAGTCACATAAAGTGCTGAAAGTTTACACATTGGCTAATATCAAAAATACGCATCGATTAGATTGAGTGCATTTCTTTCATGTCAAGCACAATAGTATAATTTGGGGGGGGAGGGCGAAGGGTTTTTAGTTGAAACTTTTTTAAATTTCATTATTTCGCGAGATTTACATCATATTCTTAAACTCTGATGTTTTTTCTTGAAAAAATATGCTCTTGTATAATAACGCCCAGATGCACCACTTCTGAAAAAAAAAGGTTTGAAATTTTCTCTCTTTTCACTAAGTACTCAATGTTCACTTTTGTTTTGAATTTATTTTCACTTGATAATGGTTAGGTTGAAGATATAAATCAATTCTATCAAACAAAGATCATTTTCTCTCGCAAAAAATTTCGATATCAATTATTTGCATTCATGTTTTGCGAATATGTGGCAAACAGTGCGGACAGGACGTCATCTTCAAAGGGCACTAGCTCCTTAACGAAGCAATTTTGCATTATATGATTTGAGTTGAATATGTCTAAAATATTATACACACTAGAAGAGTGTCGGTCTAATTACGGGACACCCTGTATACTTCTTAACTGATCCTTTTTTTAACGATTGAATACCCTACACAGGGTAAATCATCTTAAAGTCAGGCAATGCAAAGTGATACAGGGTGATTCATTAAAGGTGACCACCGGCCGTATCTCGAAAACCGTTTAGCCTATAATGTCATACCCTTTGGGACTATCTGAAAAATTATCAGAATTTGGTATCATTAAAATTTTCATCAATAATTATGGTTTCTTAAGATAGAAATAATCTATTAAGTTACACGTGAAGAAGAGAAATAATTTTTATGCATTCGCTGACTTCTCAAATGTATGAATTTCCCGACAATTTCAGAAAAACATACTCACCATACTTGACGTTCTTCTCGTTTCATCAAACATCGACAGGGTGATATTAATTCTGGCTTTGGGCATTTTGTTCCAACAGCCAAAGTTTTGCTGAACGTAGCAATCAACAGAAATATGTAGTATATGGAATATCTAGTCAAAAGCATGTTAATTTTTCATTTCCAAATGGAAACCATCCATATTTGGAAACATATCGATAGGTACGTTTTTAATGCCTGGTTCAGGTCCTGAAAATTGTTGTAAGGTTTATCAGGTATATGAGGAATTATTTCTTACTGATCCATAATCAACATGCAAGGAAACCCAATGTATTTTGAAGAAATGAGAGTTTTCCAACAATAAAATCAATCAGATTTTAATTATTTTCATATACTTAGTTTTTGTAATAATAAAAGCGGTTTTCATCGTTTTCTAGTCTAGGTTGAAACTAATTAGAAAATGCAGGGGAAAACCTTCATTATTGAAAAGTTAAACTTGCAAGAATTGATGAAAACGAAGATACCGAATGTGGTAGTTTTCCGAAATTATTATTGAGTCGATTTTTGATCAAAAAAGATGGGACTCGGAATGTCAATACCAGAAATTCTATTTAAAAACATCAGTGGTTGCAAATCCTTATTAATGAACATTCTTGAGATATAAAGGATTCAATACAAATGATTTCGAAGTGCATAAAAGAAGTAATTGAATGGTTTTAAGAATGAAAGTAGTCTCATCCTGTCTGAAACTATTCAGTTGAGAAAAGTAGGTTAGTATGCACCTTCATTCATTATTTTCGTGAAGGATCTCTAGGTATTGATCCACCTGATACTTCGCACAAAACAATGATTCTTTACTTGTTCGATACGAGTAGGTACCGAGTTTTTCACTATAATTTGACCCCCCCTTTAACTTTGTCACTAAAGGAGATACAAAAAAATGTTTCGTATAAAAATTTCACGAAATCAACTGAGGTTTTTTGATATGAATCCAGAAACTGAAATATATACAGGGTGGCCAACATATTGATGGCAACTTTATTTTTTCAAATGGAACACCCTGTATATTTTACCGTGTATGGTTAGCTCTTTTTCCTCTGATTTCGAATATGTAACATATGTTGGTCTATCTTTCTTATTCTGAGAACCACAGAGTTTCAAATTTTAAGAACCACCTGCCAAGATCTGTAATCATTTCACAAGTGGCAGAGTGCGTTTACTGAAAATGCTCCTTTTTGGAGTTATCTTTTTTCAAATGGGACACCCTGTCCTGTATATTCTTTTTATTTTTGATAAGCTTTTTCCTCCTGATCTCAAATATAAATGCGTATGTGGATGTGTTTCTTCAATTTTTCAGAATTTCAAAGTTTTGAATTGATGACGTCGAATAAAAATATGTGAAATACCTAGGAAATTCTTTATAACGAAACAATCTACCTAAAAGTATTATTTAAGAATGAATACTTAACAATAACTCAACCAATGAAAAATGATAAACTATGGTAGTATGGTAAGAATAACATCAACGAAAGAAATTGCCCAAAATGACCACCTTCATTCAATACACAGTTCATATAGTTGTATCAAGTTGTTTAGACTATTTTTGATAGCATTATTATGGCTCTGATTCAAGTCAGAAATTACAACTTCAAAATTTGTTTCTAATCATTACAATATTATCATCATTCTTTGTGCGTTGACGGGACTAGTTCCGAATTATGGGTTTAATATTGGTTGATTTTAAATCATCAATATTATTCTACGCTTTCATTGATTGTCATTATTGCTGAAGTAAATTTTTTCCTTCAGGAATGGCTATAAAAACGTGTCCAACGGTGTTAAATCGGAACTATTTGGTGGCCATAAAATGGGTGCGTCATTACCAACCCAAAGATCATATTGGCCACTCAAATATTCACGAACTTCCAGAACGCTATGTCAGATGGTTATTGAAATTTGAAACTCTGTGGTGCTCAGAATAAGAAAGATAGACCAACATATCATACATATTCGAAATCAGAGGAAAAAGAGCTAACCAAATATGGAAAAATACACAAGGTGTTCCATTTGAAAAAATGAAGTTGCCATCAATATGTTGGTCACCCTGTATATATTTTAGTTTCTGAACTCATATCAAAAAACCTCAGTTGATTTCGTGAAACTTTCATGCGAAACATTTTTTGTATCTCCTTAAGTAACAAAGTTAAAGGGGGGTCAAATTATAGTGAAAAACCCGGTACCTACAAATTGATACTATCATTATACATAAAGATGAGACTCGGAATGTCAATACCAGAAATTCTATTTAAAAACATCAGTGGTAGCAAATCCTCATTTACATTCGATACAAAATTAACTGAATCACAACAAGTGTCATACCCTTTGGGACGTTCTGAAAAATTATTAGAATTTGGTGGTTGTTGAGTGAAAATGTGAAAACTTTAGGTCTGAGCATAATATACTGATGGGCAAAATTAGAGCACCACCTAAAATTTCGTTAAATTTTAACAATTGATATCTTTCCAATCTTTAGTCGGATATCAATGTTTCTTTCTTTAAATTGTAGCTCTGTTATTGTAAAATTTCCTCCATTAAACAGAAGTCCAAAAAATAAAATCTTCATGTTGTACAGGGCGTTTAAATAATGTCATGTTTTATAGTCAAATTTTAACATCTTCTGTAGGCAATGCCAGGTTGCTGAGGCATATAAAAACAATAAAGAATTGTAGCCTAGTATCTCTTGAGTATTTTGTGTTTTTAAAAACCAATTCATCTTCGAATCGTCCAGAGATATTCAAAATTTTATCATCTGTTCTATTTTATGCATTAGCCATGAATATCTTCGCAACCATTTGTCCGATTTGAATGTTTTTTTTTCAGTTGTAGCTCTTTTATTGGCGACTATCATACTACAATGAGATGTTCAAAAAAAGAAATGCATCATGCTGTACAGGGCGTTTAAAATTTCGGGTTTTTTTTCTTTACAGTTTAATGCCTTCTGTGGGCAATACCAGACCCCTGAGGCTTTTAAAAACTATACAGTGATTCAGCCTGATGTTTCCTGAGTATTTCGCATTTTAACTTGTACCCTTCCAGAGATATTCACATTTTTATAACATCTTCATTCAAATCGGACAAATGGTTGCGAAGATATTCATGGCTAATGCATAAATTACAAGAGTTGATAAAATGTTGAATATCTCTGGACGATTACAAGATGAATTGATTTAAAAAAAAACCAAATACTCAAGAGATACTAGGCTACAATTCTTTATTATTTTTATATGCCTCAGCAACCTGGCATTGCCCACAGAAGACGTTAAAATTTGACTATAAAACATGACATTATTCAACCGCCCTGTACAACAAGAAGATTTTATTTTTTGGACTTCTGTTTAATGGAGGAAATTCGACAATAATAGAGCTACAATTAAAAGAAAGAAACATTGAAATCCGACTAAAGATTGGCAAGATATCAATTGTTAAAATTTAACGAAATTTTAGGTGGTGCGCTAATTTTGTCCATCAGTATATATGTTATCACTTTCTCCATACCTCACCAACTAAACGTTATAATTTGGGTGACTAGTTATATGTATTGCCTTAGTGACTTTCAAAACAAGTCGTAATTTCCCAGGAAAACCAGAAAGATCCCAAACTTGATAAAACATCTATAAATTAACTAGATGTTCAGTTTTTAATAACAATATTAATAACAATACGGCCTTCTGTCTCGATTGTACAATAAAAAACCACCCTTTGTGCTCAGCGGGTGAGCGCCCTGCAGTGACATCACAGCTGCCCCATGGCCAAAGCGAATTACGACTTTTTTATTCGATAGAATATCTGGAATAATGAATAGAATTCAAACGTATAATTCATCATTATTATTTTTATATCATCCCTTTCTATTCTCGGAAAAGTGAAGAATCATAGTCTTTGTATCTTTTACCGAAGATCAATGTCTATATCGAATTATTTCGCTACGTTATAAAACATATGTTATGGGTCCGGCAAAAATACCATAATATCATTAATTTGTCTACCTACAGTTTATTTTCTATACTAGAAGTTATACATAGGATCAAATCTCATGTCATTTTCTCATTTAATAATACACTTTTTGCGCACTGATTCTTAAGGGACATATTGGATTTTTTTTTCAATATTACGATAGACTCACAAATTTTTGCGTACTGCTTCGAATTGATATTGAACATTTAACTGTAAATTTCAGCTCGATCGAATTGACAAATTCCGAAATTATTCGAGAAAATAAATGATTTAGAGAGGAATTGAAGTACAGTAGAGACTCGATAAACCGGATCAATTAATGCAAGGGATGATCCGGATTAATGAGGAATCCGGAATACCACGTCTTACAATTTAGTAAAGATGCAATTTAAAAAACGGTTGAAATAAATATAGGCTTTATTATCGAAATCATAAAACAAATACAATATTATTTGGAATAATTATATATTTTACGTTTTCTACTGTAAGGGAAAAAGAACGCTGAACAATAGCTTTCTCCTGTATATCTTTCAGAAGCTGAATATCAGTAATTGCCATGAGTTATGGAATAAACAGACTGCATCGAATTCATCTATGCTCTAAATGCATTTGCTAACATTATCCCCGTTTTCGAGAATCGAAAAAATATGTGCTAAAAGGCCTTTTCGGTATTTCAGTTTTGTTAATTTAATATCATTATGATCCATATGCTGTATCAAAGTTGTATGGTTTGGAGGTAGAAACATTCCATTCCATTTCACTAATTAATTATTCTTGTCTGACTTTTTTTGTCTTATACCTACCATTGTGCACTATTATATACCAAAAGAACGTCGTCATAGAAATTGAGTTACGACAAGTTAGAACCGTAAACCACGTATGCAACGATCGGAAATTCGGATTATTGAGTCTTGCAATCCGGATTATAAGGACATAATACAATCTTGACGTCAATCCGGGCTAGTAAATATCCGGATTATCGTTTTCCGGATTATCGAGTCTCTACTGTATATGATTCTGATCGTGCGATCCTCTTCAAATTTTTCATGAACATTCTGTATGAATATTCACCCTCAAAATAAATTTCACTCGAATTAGATATTCTGTTGTGGAAATATGGGGATTTTTTTTTCAATATTCTGATTGAATTTTTGATTTTGTTAACACTATGGCCACCAAATCGAATGAGGTTTCTTATGAGTTACCCTGCTTGTGGCAATATTTTATGGAACACCTTCACGATTATGCTGGAAAATGAACTTAACCGTTGCATTTAGGAACCAAACCTACCCTGAAAATTTCGAGTCTGTAGTAATTCGAACCTTATTTTTTGAGACCAATTGTCACCAATTTCGGCTCAAAATTCGAAAACTACAGACCTTGGGATAAAACGACCTAGTAGGGTAAAACCCGGATAGATGCCCCAGTTGGATAGATGCCCCATTTTTGAAATATCTAACTTCCGAAACACTCAACAAAAAGTTAATTTTATAAATAGCTGCTACAGCCACCTTGGACCTTAGTTTTGTAAGGGTTATTGTAAAGTGAAGCCGTTTTTCGCTGGTGTGTGCGGTCATCTCAGCAGCGAACTTCACAAACATGCCAAAGTTTAAGTGGTAGGTATTTGCCGCTGTATAACTATTGAAGTGGTAAAAAATTCAGTAATTTTTTTTATTACGTCAATACAGTGTTTCATTGAGTGTACATCTGAGTACAAATAGTTTCTGTTTTCTCCTTAATTCATTAAAAAAATTCATGGGCATCTATCCCTACCGAAAAGGATGGATGCCCTGATTTTTTGAGGTATAGGTGCCCCTTTGGACATCTAAACTAAAACCTTATCTTCTCAGCAGATTTTCGATTCATTGTGTTATTTTGATTTTAAACTCGATTCCTGATCATTTTTGTTGAGACTTATTATTTCATTAATTTATCATGAATGTGTGGAATAATGCTTTATGTTAATATGAAGAATGCAACTTTTCGTTCAATATATGCTTTTGAAATTCAATTAGAAATGCACAATTGTTGTTAATTCGATCCATGTTGCGCAGATAAAGTTGCTGTTTTAAGCAAGAAAATCTCATTGTATTTAGTTGGGTTTTTGGTTCACACAGTATGAAGGGCATCTATCCCTCCCATTATTTTCATGGTGGGGCAACTATCCGTACTTGTAGGCATCTATCCCCAAAAAAAGGGTTCTACAAAAATCAAATTTTTGTGAAATTTGGGATTGCTATGTCAGAGAAAAGTCTCAGTATTTCAAGTCAAATAATGAGACTACCTACACTCATAGAAATTACTCATATAAAATGAATATTTTCAAAAATATGAGGCAATTTCAAAAAGTGGGGCATCTATTCGGGTTTTCCCCTACTCGTTTGAGTAGAACGAGCGTTTTAGAGGAAATGCAGAAAAACTGAAAATTTCACAAGAGAAATCATCTAAAAACAACAACAAAACAATATAACGATTATGCGCCGGCTCAATGACAGAACGGATCTCATAAGATCGATCGAAAATCCCATAAAATATGATCTGTTCAGGTCGTGACAAGCACCATTCATCAAATGGAAATTTACGACTAATCATTCTGCTCGCTAACATCAATTCTCGAAACCATAACTGGACCTCTTCAATCCATCTCGAAACGTCATAACTCATAAACCACTGGATCTAATGTAACGCGACGGCTCAAAATGACCGTTTCGAGTATCGTAAAATATCCAGCCTTGTGTCTTCTACGCTTTATTCATCTAAAGCTGTGCATGTATTCAAGATTTCACAGATCTGAGAAAATATATGAAATTAATCCCGTTAAGATTTCGTTGTGTTCATGGAAAATTTTGTTTGTAATATACCGTAAAATGGGGCGAAGTCGGACAGTAGGGGTGAAAACGGACACTCGGTTATTGCCGTCGTTTTCGTCAAAGTCACGTGAAACGGTAAGATCAAATTAGAATGTTTTGACTATAACGAGTTAGTTAAAGTCTAGCAAAGGTACTCTTCGGATCGTTTCAAGAAGATAATCATTTTTGTAGCTTGCAGGTACGTCTTATTGAATGTAATCATTGATCCACTTTTTACGAATTCTAAAAAGAAACTCTTGCACACAAGAAATAGTGGGGAGTGCTTGCATGAAACATATTCTGAGTCGTTAAGGAATTAATCGTGAAGAAATAGCTATAAAAATTACTTCTTCAAATAATTCCTTCTTGATAATAAATGAAGAGATTCAAAAAATTTCCCTTTGTAGGGGTGAAGGCGGACAGAATGGGCCGGCAGTATAAGGCTAAAATTGGCATTTCATTTATGAATTACACCCATGAAAATTGACAAAAAGCTGTGAACGATGTTAAAGGTCATAGAAAAACACTTAGAGAAGCTGCCGAGTGTTATGGTATACCAAAGTCAGGCGTTAGCATTATATGATAAAGTGAAAGGAATAAAAAAACAAAAAAACATGGAGGACAAACAAAACTGAGTTAGACGACAAAAAATTGGTCGACGGAATAATCACATTATCCGAATGGGGTTTTCCAATCACTAGAAGCGACATTCGTCTTTTAGTAAAGAGCATTCTTGATAGAAAATAGGTGAAGATTGATCAATTCAAGGATAACTATCCCGGAATTGATTGGTTTTAGAATTTTATGAAACAGCATAATAAAATCTTGACAGAAAGACTAGCCCAAAATATAAAAAGGCACAGGCAGGCATAACAAAAGACACTGCCAAAGACTATTTCGAAAATTTGAGAAAAGTCGTTGAGAATGTTCCAGCAGGCCACATAATAAAATTTTGAGGAAGGTTAATGATCTGCGGAGCCAAAGGTTTCAGTTTCCTCAGTTGCCCGAAAATATTAATATAGAATAAGGTTTGTTTTGTTTTCGTTATATTCATTTACAGTCAGAATATATTTTCTTTATACGTTGAAAATATTGAAATTGTTAGAATGAAAGCTAATTTGTTATGTTTTCATTCATTTTCTCATCAGAATATATTTTATATTTTCTTATCTGTTTCCAATAAAAATTTCAAACATGATGAGAGTTTAATTAATATCTATTGAAATGTCACCTCCTTTTGTATAATTAAAAGATGTTTTTGTGTCCGTCTTCATACAATACAAAGCTCGAAGACGTTTTTGAATTGAAATATACGGCTGTCCACCTTGACCCCACACATAGGGGTGAACGCGGACACTCTTTGCCACAAAAAAATAGTGAAAAGCTAAAATTTCAGGATAAAGAAATGATCAGATTATATTTGAGGGGCATCATGGAATCTTAATTATTCTTTTCAGAAATTTTCTGCTCAGTTTAAGAAAGTTATTCACAAAAATATTTGAAAATCGTCCGACTACGCCCCACTTTACGGTATTAAAAAAATATTTTCCAACCGGAAAATTTGTTTGAGTGACATGAATACCCACATGTACATTTGCTTTTGATCTCGAAGATCAGTAAGATCAACATAGTCGTTTGGGATCATCCCTGGCTCAAAATTCAAATAAATACAGGGTTTTTTCTTTTAAGTTGGCCTATTAGACGTTTTTGAAAAACTAGTGAATATTTCGTTCTGGAATTTTAGGTGGTGCCTTGAGGATGAAGGAACTCTTCGCATAAAATATTTTCAAGTCGACAGTGTTGCCTCGTCTATCTCAAACGCATATCTACTTTCTTATTTCCAACGGAACTACCTATATTTCTGTTTATGTATAGATTCAATACCAAATTCGCTGTATAACCTACTAAAAAAAATTCCTCTGCCATGCACTGTTGCCCAGTTATGCACAAATTCTTGAAATTTTTGACATCTGCATTGCCAGTTTAGAAATGCAATAACTCGATTAGTTTTTTATGCGAACGGGACCAAACTCAGTAATCTCATAGTAGAGAATCCATGCATTTATGTGGTGTATTCAGTATTTTGATTCATCGTAAGGTTCTTCGAAAATTTTGACCCGAAAATGTTGAACTTAAAATTGAAATATTTAGAGATTTTCAAATGGCAACCCCATGTTTATTTTACAGCATTCCCTTCGAAATGAAAAATTAATGGCAGTTTCCTTTAACACTGATTAAATTATTTATTTTCTATATTTTTCGAATGAGATGACGGCATTATGCCCAAAGAGCATGACTATAAATAGGTAGTGAACAATTTCAGTATTTTTCATCTCATTCGAAAACTATCCAAAATAAATAATTTAGTTAGTGTAAAAGAGACTGCCATTAATTTTTTATTTCGAATGGAATGCTGTAAAATAAATATGGGGTTGCCTTTGAAAATTTCGAAATATTTCAATTTTAAGTTCCTCATTTTCAGGTCAAAAATTCTCGAAGAACCTTGCGATGTATCAAAATACTGAATACACCACATAAATGCATGGATTCTCCACTATAAGATTGCTGAGTTTGGTTTCGTTCGCATAACAATTAATCGTGTTATTGCATTTCTAAACAGGCAATGCAGTCGAAATTTTCAAGAATTTATGCATTACTTGGCAACAGTGCATGACAGAGAATTTTTTTAGTAGGTTATACAGCGAATTTGGTATTGAATCGATACATAAACAAAAATATAGGTATTTCCGTGGAAAATAGGAAAGTATAGATATGCGTTTGAGAGGCAACACTGTCGACTTGAAAATATTTTAGGCGAAATGTTCCTTCACCCTCAAGGCTCCACCGAAAATTTCAGAACTTAAAAAAAACACTGTATAACAGACGTTTCGGTAAACCAAATCGCTGTTCCCACATGCATAAAATTTGCGAAGTCTTGATCTACTTCTGGAATAATTTGTAAAATTTCAATAATTTGAGTGAAAATATATTTCATTTTTCACAACTACACATAAAGAAGAATAAAATAAGGAATAATTCATCAATCATAATCGTTGAAATACCTATCCTATATCATTCTGAAGGAAAAAAGTACGATCGTCTGAACCCTACTCGAAACTATAAATATTGAAATTTTAAAGTCCCCAATATTATTTGTTAAAAAAGAAAATAAAGGATGACCACAGAAGATGTTGGGCAGTTAAAGTTTATGGACTTCGGGATGTGTTCATTCACAACGCTCATTATATCTGTATATTTAATGACTCTCCAGTGGGCTTGAAATTCTGAATTAATTATTTTCATGAGTGAAAGAAACGATTTTCCAATAGTTATGTCCGGACAAAACAAATAGTGTACTTATTTTTTATGTATTTTTTATTATGTTGAGGTTTTATAATAGAATAGGTTTATTGCTGATATATTGCCATTGTGTGTTGTGTTTTCATTTTTGATGATAAATATCTGACCATTATGGTTTTTGGATGAACAGTCTTAGAAATACATAACCCTGGATAAAATTATTTATGATGCTTATGAGAAAATATCGAAAATAGCAGATTTATTTTAGTTTTATAATGATAGGTATCTATATGTCCTATCACTAGGTTTTTTGAATGAATGATTTATGGTTCAGCAATGATGAATTTTTGATAATAACATTGGTCTCCCAATATTGGTTTATCAGAATTCTGTTCAGTTTATTTTAGTGAAACCAAAGAATGTACCGGGTTTTTCACTATAATTTGACCCCCCCTTTAACTTTGTTACTAAAGGAGATACAAAAAAATGTTTCGTATAAAAGTGTCACGAAATCAACTGAGGTTTTTTGATATGAGCCCAGAAACTGAAATATATACAGGGTGACCAACATATTGATGGCAACTTCATTTTTTCAAGTGAAACACCCTGTATATTTTTCCATATTTGGTTAGCTCTTTTTCCCCTGATTTCGAATATGTAACATATGTTGGTCTATCTTTCTTATAATGAGCACCACAGAGTTTCAAATTTCAATCTGGCATAGCGTTCTGGAAGTTCGTGAATATTTAAGTGGACAATTTGATCTTTGGATTGGTAATGGCACTATCATTTCATGGCCACCAAATAGTTCCGATTTAACACCGTTGGACACGTTTTTATAGCCGTTCCTGAAGGAAAAAATTTACTTCAGCAATAATGACAATCAATGAAAGAGGAGAATAATATTAATGACTAGCAGACCCAACAGACGTTGTTCTGTATACACAAAATTCATTCAATTCGATCGAGCCGTTTAGTTGCAGAGTAGATGAATAACCTGAATAACGACTTCAGCGCCATCTGTTGATCTGATGTGTGGTCATAAACATACGGTCATAGGCAATCCAAAATACATTCATACAAAACATCCCTCACACTTCGGTACCATCTCCTAGCCGCCTTGTGCCTACCTCGGAGACATTTTGATGCGATTTCATCTTCAACCTGCCATATCTTTTGATGTATTCATCATGGCTGATTTTGGTACTCATATTTATTATCATTGAAGTTATAGTAGGTTTCCTCAAATTTCTCGGGTGAAAAGTATAGCCTATGTTACTCAGGGATAGTGTAGCATTCTGAGGGTGAAATAATTATTGAAATCTCTAGTAGCTTATGAGTAAACTCGTATCAAACCCTCAAACGCACAAACATACAAATCTGTCCTCTTTATAATATAGGTATAAGTCAGCGTTTCCCAACCTTTCAGTATTCGCGGCCCAATTTTTAATCTAAAATTTCATCGCGCCCCCCTTTAGTTAGTAAAGTGGTTCTAATTCGAGCCATGCAAGAACCGTTTGGGGCAGGGGCGGGTTGTTGGCGCCCCCCTTGAATTCATTCGCGCCCCCCAAGGGGGGCGCGCCCCACAGGTTGGGAAACGCTGGGTATAAGTATAATATTAGTAAAGATAGAGATCAATTCTTTACAAACGCCCTATTGACCACTTTTTTCTATAACCTATCGTTTTGAAAATATCTCGAATAAAGTTGGGAGGAGATGAAAAATTCTATTTTTCTCCAACCATCAAAAAATGTTGACATTTTTGTACTCTTTTCAGGTGCAAAAGTCATAGATTTTCTTACCGTACAAAAATTCACTCGTTACTTAGCAACACTTTTAATCCTAGGATTAAAAACGGTACTTTTAATCCTTGTAAATGCATTTGAAGTCTACTTGACAATCACTGTCATGATTCTGTGTTCAAATTCATAACCAAATTATGAACGATTTTTCACTAAAACCAATTTTATTGTAATTTTGACTTGGTTGGAGAAAAAATAGTATATATTATTCGGATTAAAAGTGCCTATTTTAACTCGCAATTTTGCATTCGCTCGGCTGCGCCTCGCAACTGCAAATTGCTCGTAAAAAAAAGATGCACTTTTAATCCTTATAATATAATATACTATTTTTCATCTTCTAATGAAAATAAATCGGTCTGTGCTCATTCGATCAGGACGATTGATACCTCATTTTATAGGTTAATTAATTCTCTACAAACGCTCTATTGACCACTTTTTTCTAAAACCTACCGTTTTGAGCAGAATCCGTACCAACTTAAGACACCGGGATCTGAATAAGATCAGTTTTCAGAATATGAAGAAAAAAATGAACAAAAAACTTTCCAAATTCACGAATTATAAATGACATTCATAGAAATTTCCTGAATATGATAAAAATATTTTCATTTATTCGAAATTTTAAATGACACTTGAATAATTTATTCTCTATTAACAAATACTCGTAAATACTTAGCACTAACATCCATATTTATACAACTTCATTGATATATTCCAGGATCAACAAACAAAGACATCGAAGAAATTTCATTTAAAATAGTTAGTTGATTGCATTTTCAATGAAACTTGCGATTAATTGCATTATTCCAATCATTCCCTCGAGTTCTAACACTTCATCCCGCAAATGCAATGGAAATTCTTCGCTGTGACGTCACATCTCGATGGGCGTCGCCATACCAGTGTTTGTGTATAACGTGCTCGGAGACGTAATTCGATTTTGGTGCGATTTCATCTTCAACCTGCCATATCTTTTGATGTATTCATCATAATTGAATGATGTAAAAGGCAATTTCGTTCTATATTAAATACTGGATATGAAGGACGTATTTAATTGGATAAAGATCAATAGCGTATTCATAAAAAAATACTCCCAAAAAATGCATAATTTTGAGAAACATTCGGATACCTTTAAAAGGTGATACCGAGTAAACCTTGAAAGATAGATATATGCTATCGCGGACTTTTTTGTAGAACTATTGAAGAGGTACATTTCCGTCATACATTGTTTCCATGTACGTCTTACGGTTTTCGCAGCGCACCTGAAAATAGCTGATTTTGGTACTCATATTTATTATCATTGAAGTTATAGTAGGTTTCCCCAATTTTCTCGGATGAAAAGTATAGCCTATGTTACTCAAGGATAATGTAGCATTCTAAGGGTGAAAGAATTATTGAAATCGGTCCAGTAGTTTATGAGTGATGTCATATCAACGCCACAAACACACAAACACACAAACACACAAACACACAAACATACAAATCTTTCCTCTTTATAATATTAGTATAGATATAAAATCAACCAATATTAAACCCTAAACAACTTGAGACAACTATATGAACTATGTGTATTGAATGAAGGTGGTCATTTTGAGCAATTTCTTTAGTTGATGTTATTCTTACCATACTACCATAGTTTATCATTTTTCATTGGTTAAGTAATTGTTAAGTATTCATTCTAAAATAATACTTTTAAGTAGATTGTTTGGATATAAAGAATTTCGTAGGTATTTCACATATATTTTTATTCGGTGTCATCATTTCAAAACTTTGAAACTCTGAAAATTGAAGAGACACATCAGCATACGCATTTATATTCGAGATCAGGAGGAAATAGCCTACCAAAAAAAGCAAGAATATACAGTACAGGGTGTCCCATTTGAAAAAATATAGTTGCATTCAATGTTGTTCACCCTGTATATATTCCCTTGACGTTATAATAACTCCAAAAATGAGCATTTTCAGTAAACGCACTCTGCCACTTGTAAAATGATTACAGATCTTGGCAGGTGGTTCTTAAAATTTGAAACTCTGTGGTTCTCAGAATAAAAGAGATAGACCAACATATGTTACATATTCGAAATCAGGGGAAAAAGAGCTAGCCAAATATGGAAAAATATACAGGGTGTTCCATTTGAAAAATGAAGTTGCCATCAATATGTTGGCCACCCTGTATATATTTCAGTTTCTGAACTCATATCAAAAAACCTCAGTTGATTTCGTGAAACTTTTTTACGAAACATTTTTTGTATCTCCTTGAGTAAAAAAGTTAAAGGGGGGGTCAAATTATAGTGAAAAACCCGGTACAAGTAAAATTGACCTCTTTCGATTCAAATTAGGTTCACCATCGCTCACACCATCATGTTTGTAGATTAGTTCCTGGGAAATATTGGTTTTATTCTATTGATTTGCGAAAAATTCAGCTTTCCTTTACAAAATTTTGACGTAATATCCTCATTATTTTAGCAATGAACGACCGCTCCAAAGCGTCTGTTAAGACTTTTCATGAATTTTTATATTTCAGAGACAGTAATAGTATATAACATTACTAGCAAGGTAAGAGGGTTTTTACTGGCGAATGGAGGATATAATTGACGAGCCGCAGGCGAGTCAGTTACCTCCTTGAGCCAGTAAAACCCGTTACCTTGCGTGTATTGTTTTATATTTTATTTGTTTCTCATTTGTAAAAAGGTTAGGTAAATTCCAAAAAAATCTCAATAATTTGTCGCAAATGTCGTAAACTATTTATTATTATTTATGACATCGGAATATTATGACAACTGTCAGTATATATATATTCTTTTGAAATCAAGAGCTAACATAATACAATACATAAAACAAAAATAAAAAATCCCTAACTGAGGTTGGTGCAAAACGGGGTACCATACTATTTTTTCGTATGATACCAGAGCTCAGGGAAAAACCCCAGTAGAAAAAACCCTGTCTCGCCGTTTCAACAAAAATGACACTTAAAAACTATTAGAATATTGAAGGATTCCTTCTTCATTCAAACCGAACGATAACCCTCTCCAGGATGCCTTCGGAATTCTGAAACGAGAAAATCAAAGCAGTAAAAAGGAACAGAAAAATAAAATGATTGAAACTCTATTAAATCGATTTAAAATTAATAACCCAATTCAAAAACGAATCGGTAATTTCATGTATAGCTCTCAAGCCATCCTGAAATTTATATATGGAATAGTTATTTATCAGGTGTTCAATTGTCTCCTCTGCTTCTCCGCATTCGCAACTAGGACTCTCAACTGAATTCCATCTGAAAAGCATACTATTGCAACGTCCATGACCTGTTCTTATACGATTGAGAACAGTCCATATTTTCCTTGGAAGATCAAATCCAGTCAGTGGCTTTACGAGAGGGAAGTCATTCGAGAATATTTGCTAATTTCTGACGAAAAAGGCCAGATCCAAATGAAACAAGGTATGAATATCGTTTTTCAATACTTTATAACGTTTATTACTAAGAATATTTGTTCCAGGAACGATGAAATTAGAAGGATAAATGAAATTAGAAGCAAGTACGTGAAAAGGAAAACGAATAGATACGAATAAAACAAGGCACGAATATCGTTCTTGAATAGTTTGAGAACGTTTATTGAGAAATACATTTGTTCCAGGAACTCTGAGATTAGAAGAATAAATTAAATTAGAAGCAAGTACAGGGACTTTATAAATGATTGTAACAGCCCAGTTGGCTTTGGATTACATAATACCAATCTCTAACCAATCAGAGCATAGCATGATCACAGAATTCTGTGGTTTGCATAATCCAAAGCCAACTGCGCTGTTACAATCATTTATAGAGACCCTGTACTTGACAACTTTCAATGTAAATAATACTACTAACTTGTAAAAATTTTACAAGTTAACTGTCAATTTTACAAGTTAGTGACTTGAAAAAATAAACTTCCTTGATTAATATTGTGTTTTTGGAAACTGACGTTTACAAATGAGAAACAAATAAAAGGTATCTATAGTTTCAAAATTATTTGTAGGTATTCCTAAAAAATTCGACTTGCACGGTTCGAATAACCACAATGACCAGATATTTCTAACCCTTTTAATTGTAATGATGTAGTTAAACATACTGTGAGTGGTTTCACCATCAGAGCATAGAGTATCTAATGAAAAAGAAAGGGCGAAATAATCATAGGGAGAAGTATCACGCTGTCGTCATCCGGGGTCTATCGGTTGTTATCGCAACATTTCTATCAATGGTTTTCATTAGATCAAGTTATTATTGTCCGACCACTTGCAGAGAAAAGTGCTTCATTATTATTGAATTTGTCTCGTCGTATCTGCTGCTCTGCTCTTCTGTCTATTTGATTACTCTTCATTATGGGGTTGCTTCATTTGTAACGATGTGAAATTTGGGAATTATCTACCTAAACAATCTGATTATTACTTCGTTATTTTCTCAAAATTAGTCAAGGACACAATCAGCTTTCAATTAATAAAATTAAGAAATGTTCTTTTTTAGCGCTCGTTCTACTTAAGCGAGTGCTATATCGTTTTGATCAAATGTCTGTAATTTTCGAATTTTGAGCCGAAAATGGTCTCGAACTCCCTGATGACGAATTCATTGTCAACTTTGGAAGAAATTGTCCTACAAAATTGAGACTTTTAGGGTGAGTTCGGCTTTCAAATGCCTCGGTAATGTTCGTTAACCAGCCAAATCATACAGGGTGTTCCATAAATTATGGCCATTCAAAATTTGTGTTCCTCAATATCTTAGACAAAACGAAACCAATAGGAATGAAATGTTGCAGCCACATGCAAGCTGCTCATAATAAGCCTCATGCAAAATGTTGTGGCCATATTGTACACAGAACCATCGAAAATTCAATTGGAATATTGAAAATAAGAAACTTCGTATATTCATAAAAAGATATCCGATTCGATTGAAATTTATTTTGTGTATGAAGCGTGATAAATACTGAATGTTCATGCAAACTTTGTGGCTACAGTGTTAACAGAACCATAGAAAATTTAATTGGAATATTGAAAAGAAGAATCTTTATGTTTCCATAACAAGATATCCGATTCAGATGAAATTTCTTTCGTGCATGAAGACTGATATACCTAATGTTTATGCAAAATTTTGCGGCCACAGTGTCGACAAAACAATTTTTTTTAATTATTTATCTTTTACATATTTTATTTTCTGAATAATTTTCAAAACATAATTCCGATTGTGCTGAGATTCTGCATTTATATATTCGGTACCAATCTCAAGTCCTAATAAATTTTGAGGTCTTAATGCTCCACCAATGAACGAGCGCTAAAAAGCTCCTGCTCAGGGTTTTTCTTAAATTTTTTGGTTTCAATTCAAGTTTTCGTGAGATTGTTCGAAGATGGAATGCAATCTCAACTTAATACTATTGATGATGGCATATTATTTGAAAAAAATCGAAGATTTTTTCTTATTTAAAACCATATTTTCTTAACAATTATAGAAGTATCATTTCAACTTATTTTATCCTTATTCCTTGTTATTATTGTTTGGGAGATTATGCGGATGCTTTTTCGTCATCCTAGAGTAAAAATTTTACTCAGCAAATCTGTGTATAGCACCTACAGATATAAAAGTAAAACCCCTTTGAAAAAAAATGGAAGCAAGCCCTGAGCAGGAGCTTCTGAGCGCTCGTTCTCTGGTGGAGCAATAGGACTATCATCTCAAAATTCTGTATATGACTTGAAATTGATACTTTATATATAACAATTGAAAAAATTCAATTCTATGGTCACACTTGAAAATTAAAATAATTAAATTTTATGGTTCTGATGATGCGATCCTCTTGAAATTTGGCATGAACATTCAGTATATCAATCTTTATACCAGGAATAAATTTCACTCAATTCAGATATCTTGTTATGAAAATATAATTTTTTTTTCAATATTCAAATTGAATTTTCTATAGTTCGGATGATGCGATGATCTTCAAATTTTGCACAAACATTCAATATTTAAATCTCAATTCCAAAAATAAATTTCATTTGATTCGGATATCTTGTTATGGAAATATAAAGAGTCTTTCCTTTAATATTCCAATTGGAATTTCTATGGTTCTGATGATGCTATCCTCTTGAAATTTTGCATGAACATTCAGTATATCAGTCTCAACTTACAAAATGAATTTCATTTGAATCGGAAAGTTGGTTATGGAAATAAAAAAATTCTTCTTTTCAATATTCCAATTGAATTTTCTATGGTTCTGTTAATACTATGGCCACAAAATTTTGCGAGAGGCTCACTATGAGCATCTGGCAAGTTGCTGCAAAATTTCATTCCGTTTGCCCTCGTTTTGTGTGAAATATTGAGGAACAAAAATTTTGAATGGCCACTTTTTATGGAACACCCTGTACGATTTTTCTGGTTAACGAACTTAACCGAGCTATTTGGGAGCTGAACACACCCTGAAAATTTCAAGTCTCTAGGACAATCCGTTCGAGAGTTATTGTGCTCACGGACGGACGGCCGCCCTACAGAATTTGATTTGACCTCATATTTTCCATCAGGGAGTCGAACCCTATCGTTTGAGACCATTTTCGGCTCAAAATTCGAAAATTACAGACATTTGGGCAAAACGATATAGCACTCGTCTAAGTAGAACGAGCGCTCAAAAATGAATTAGTTTATACGCTTTTGGTGACACCATGGACGATTCGAAAAAAACCTTCTATTAGGTATATCTACTCTACTTACTGAAATTCTCCATGCCAGAATTTTCAGTTCATAAATAAATATTTCATTTCAATAACCTCATTCATACTTAGTGTACTTCAAAAGTTTGGCAAGTTACGATGCACCTCATGAAAATTTACGTGTAGAAGATCACAAAAAATTTCCAATATCTAATAACGATTTACTTCCGGATCGATAAAGTATATTCACAATTTAGAAGGCAATTATTTTCAATATGTTCCCTATGTAAACAGATCAACAACATAAACTTCATACCTTCGAAAGAAACGATCATTTCAAAGTCTGAAAATTCACGTATCCAACTGTGAACAGATTTAATGTAGGGTAAAACCCGGATAGATGCCCCACTTTTTGAAATTGCCTCATATTTTTGAAAATATTGATTTTATATGAGTAATTTCTATGAATGTAGGTAGCCCCATTATTTTATTTGAAATACTGAGACTTTTCTCTGACATAGCAATCCCAAATTTCACAAAAATTTGATTTTTGTGGAACCCTTTCTTTGGGGATAGATGCCTACAGGTATGGATAGTTGCCCCACCATGAAAATACTGGGAAGGATAGATGCCCTTCATACTGTGTGAACCAAAAACCCAACTAAATACAGTGAGATTTTCTATGCCTAAAACAGCAACTTTATCTACGCAACATGGATCGAATTAACAACAATTGTGCATTTTTAATTGAATTTCAAAAGCATATATTAAACGAAAAGTTGAATTCTTCATATTAACACAAAGCATTGTTCCACACATTCATGATAAATTAACCAAATATTAATTCTCAACAAAAACAACCAAGAATGAAGTTTAAAATCAAAACAACACAATTAATCGAAAATCAGCTAAGAAGATGAGGTTTTAGTTTAGATACCCTAAGGGGCAACTATACCTCGAAAAATCAGGGCAACTATCCTTTTCGATAGGGATAGATGCCCATGAATTTTTTGAATAAATTAAATAAAAAACAGCAACTATTTATACTCAGATGTACACTCAATGAAACACTGAATTGACGTAATAAAAAAAATAACTGAACTTATTAACACTTCAAAAGTTATACAGAGTCAAATGTTTACCTCTAAAACTTTGGCGTGTTTGTGAAGTTCGCTGCGGAGATGATCGCACACACTAGCGAAAAACGACCTCACTTTACAATAACCCTTACAAAACTAAGGTCCAGGGTGACTGTAGCATCTACTTATAAAATTAATTTTTTGTTACGTGTTTCGGAAGTTAGGTATTTTGAAAATGGGGCATCTATCCCACTGGGCATCTATCCGGGTTTTACCCTATAATAAGAATGCAGAGTATGTACTCTCATCCAATCAAACGCTCGCACTAATCTGAACATTGGTCGGCTGCGGCTTTACATTATCGTAAAATCTATCGAATTAAAATCACTGGAAGAAAATAAACTTAAATTTTATGTTCTCGTTTAGGTTGCTACTCCCTAATTAAATCTGCGTTACATTTCTCTTATCCTTATTACTGTATTTTATGGTTGTTATATTATGGAAATGTATTTCGCTTTCAGTCAATTTTAAACTGCTTACCAATAAATACGACGTTTCAATATCAGGAGACCATTTTGATGCCTATAACATAACTGTCGATACGAGTTTTAGAGGGAACCCAGAATTCCCTCTGTTTTATTATTTATTAATTTATTCAACACACTAGAACCGTTGCAAATGATTAACTGAAACAGAAAATATTGAAATTATTAAAGGGTTAACTATTTTCTGATTTAAGATTGCTCTAAACACCTAGTTTGTACTTTGTGTATATTTCTGAACTTGAATTTTGTATGGAAATATCATGATAAAAATATTAAAACTCATCTTACTCAGCAATTTCAATTCTTCTCAACTGATGACCTACAAAATGAATTGATGCCTCCGAGCTCCGACTTGTTAACAGGAAGGTTTCTTGAAAACATCGAGAACCCCTAATTTAATTTTTGGGAAATGGTCCCCATGGCTCAGAAACACTGACCTCTGAATTTGGTCTTTCGTTCACCTTTTATGTCAATATCTCAGAACATTTGGCAGTGTTTTTTGGCATGGTGCTTACTTAAGGTAGGTACTCTTCATTAGGCTCCCTTGTCTTTGGTACAGGAAAGCTTTGCTAGCGTATTTTCATTTCTTCAAATTTTTCATGGAAAAGCCCAAGTTGTTCCTAAACTCTTTTGTCTCTCTCATTCGTTTCGTAGAATGAGTCGTTTTCGATTAAAACGGCATAGATTTCAAATATGAATAGAATATTAAAAATAATTAGAATCTCTTCACTTGGGTCATATATGAAAAATATTAATAACTAGCTGACCCGACAGACTTCGTCCTGTCAAAAAGATTTGTAATGTGGCAGTTTTTGTGTCTACGTATTTTAAAAAATTCTCCTGAACAGAACCGTCACCCTGGTGATAGTGCGTTGTGAATAAAAAATAATTAAATAAAACATATATTATAAAACATGGGTTTTCTAGATTAATACCACAAACACTTAATGATTGCCCCTGGGACTTGTTTATAGTCATCGCAAAAGCAAGCCGCACTGGAAACTGTAGTCGTTTAAACTCAAATGGCACATCAGTTTGGCCAATAGATCTACCTTTTTAAATAGATCTACCTTTTTAAACAGATCAATAAATGCAATCTTCAAGTACTTACTTTTATTCACATCGGTGACATTCAAATTCCTTCAATCACCACTGACAGGACATGTCAATAACAATCATCACTTTAAAACTATTGAAACAGTTATGGAAGGATCTATATAAAGCACCAATACATACTGACTTTATAATAAAATCCAATTGTAACAATAAATACATTAATTGCTTTCATCAAATCCTCTGTGATAGGTCTTCAGTTATCCACGAATGAACTTGGTTTTTTCTCGTAATTTCAATATTCCTGAAACTAATATTTTTATCAATAAACGTTCTCAAACTATTCAAAAAGGATATTCGTACCTTTTTTCATTCGAATCTGTTGGTTTTCCTTCACAAAATTGCAAATATCCTAGAGGTTTTTTGACCTGTAAACTCGCTTGACAAATGTCACTTACTCCGATCTTATTCCATTTATCCTTTTAATTCAATCGTTCCTAGAACAGAAACCTTTAGTAATAAACGTTATAAAAGGATTAAAAAATGATATTCATACCTTGTTTCATTTGGATCTGCCCCATTTCGTTCACAATGAACCAATATTCTCGAGCACTTCCCTCACGTTAATAGATCTGACAGTTGTCTAATTTTCCGATGTGAATGACATCGGAAAAAAAATCGATTTTGAGAAACGTCAAAAAATTTATTTATTTATTTTTAGATTTTTTCCAGCAATAATTCTAATTTTTCTCGCGTAAAAACCATCCTTGAACTTCAACGAACATTTTAAAAAAAGATTTGGCCAAATTGGTCCAGGCGTTGTTGAGTTATGCGCTTACCAACACATTTTGCGATTCATTTTTATATTATAGATTTTTTCGAAAAACAATAACCCTATCATATCAGAACTATTCTTATTGGATTTATCGAAACATTTTTCTGAGTGAATGAGCGTTCCGAACAAAATAATGTTAAAACAAGTAAAACAATTAATGAAAAAGAAGTAGGAAGTATCAAAATATTCCAGTAGGAATATTTCATCACCGGAAGTGCGAATTGAAAAGGACGGAAGTTTATTCTTAATTATGAACGTGCCGCCTTTCATTAAGCTCAATAAATTAATTTAGTTGTTACTTTGTTATGATCCCTAAACCAAGGAAGTTTTAATTAGTATTTATGTTAACTTCGTTAATTAAATCTTTCGCTTTTGTTTCGCGAATTGGATACAAAGAAGATTCAATTTGCTACTTCTTCGTTGATGTTGCAGCATCAGGTTTAAAATGAAAATGTTGTTTTTATGATATTTATTAGGCCTTAGAAGAGAATGTTCAGAAAAAATACATTTGATGATTGTAATATCACGTGACCAAGAGAATCACTTTCAATAAGACTATATTATTGTATGTTATACAGGGTGGCCGGACGATTGACGTCAATAAAAAAAAATAGGTTCCTCATGTCATGGGGTATTCGAATCACCCCCATGTATGTTATCCGATTTTTCACGGTTTCCGAGTTATGATTTTTTTATGGAATCTGAGAATTTTCAACTTGAACATCTTCAAAAATTTTTTTAAAGAAAAGTAAAAGACTTTTCTGATATTTTTTTGTTGTAAATAGATCGCCATGAATTGTACTTTTATACATAAAATAACCAGCATCGTAATTTTGATAAAAAATTATGGAAATGTTGGTCTCAAGTGAGAAAGTTACGTATTTTGGATCATGATCTAAATTTTCAAATTTGAATTAAAAATGTAAACAGGTTACTTCATGGTTTCTTAGTAGGCTTAAAAACTGCGTTCAACACTCAGCTTTCAGAATCATTAATAAAAAATGGTACTCAACAGTCTACTTTTGCTAGAATTAGCCTTCAAAGTCAGCGAGGTGGAAAAAATCAAAGAACTAGACGTTTACTCAAAAATTATTCTTTGCCATTTTAAGATTTTTCTGATCAAGTTATGATAGAAAATGCTGAAAATTTGCTTTAGGAGAAGAGTTTTGGATAAGAAAAAGGTATGGCAATAAATCACACATCATGTAGATAAAAAAAATATTTATAAAAATTACAATAAAAAAAAAATAAATGAATAAATAAATTTTGGGAAGGTGTAGAATGTGTATTGAGGCGGTGGAGTTGGCCTTTGAAAACCTATTGTAAATTTTATAAATAAATTTCTTTTTATCTACATGATGTGTGATTTATTGTCATACCTTTTTCTTTTTCTTATCTAAAACTTTTCTTATAAAGCTAATATTTATTAATTTTCAGCATTTTCTATCATTAAAATCTTAAAATGGCAAAAAATAAATTTTGAGTAATCGTCTAGTTCTTTGATTTTTTCCACCTGTTTTTTTTATTGACGTCAATCGTCCGGCCACCCTGTATAATAAACCAAAATAAAGCCAACATAAAAGATGGGTTTAACATATACGAAATTGATCAATAAAGACACATTTTATTGTTCAATTTCTACAATTTCAGTGTGCAATTGTCATGGGCAACCGAGCATACAGTATTCAGAAGCAGTACGAGTAATGTAACGATTCTACTGAAACATAGACATTTATATTATGTCAAATGTAACTTTATGCAAAATAAAAATGTATTTCACTCGAAAATTCATACTCAATTCATAATGCGGTCGATGGAAAAATCGTAGTTGGCTAGGGCCAATATCCTCTCATTTTAAATCTCGTAATGTTCAAATAAAGAAACGACGAAATTCTTTGCTAGAGCAATAAAACAAGATATTTCAAAGTCAGGGCAAAATCCCATTTAAAAGTCAACTTTTAACAATAGGATTTTGGTCCCATATCCTCAACTGTTTTGTCCTGGGTGCCGTTTTCTAGCAAGGACTGTTTACACCACCAACTTTAAACAATTTCACGGGTGGTCATGGTATTGAGATTTACAACACCTAACAAATCAATTAACTCTGAAATCCCAACAATACTCATCTTTGTTGGCTTATAGTTCGTTTGAAATATGATGGTATTATAAAATTCAAGTGATTGATCGCGTTCCAAAGATAGAACATGGCAAAAAATTAGGATAGTTCGTATTACTTTGCCTTGACACTTAACAGAAATTGGTTTTTATTTTTTCACCCATGTCGGGTTTCGAATTGAAAAAATATTCTCAGCTTTCTCTTCTTGGATGCTTCGCTAAAAATATTATTGGTTATGGTTACAATTCATAAAAATGTTACAGCTTCGTAGAAGAGAAGAAAAAAAATGCTGGTTTTGTGACTGATGCCACCTTAATCCGGAAAGTGATAATATATTTTTGAGTTGAATAAATTATAGATCCTTACCACATTCCGTACAGCATTCGACATCATCGATTCGAACCTTATCGGTTGAGATCATTTTCAGCTCAAAATTAGGAAATTACAGACAGGTGGAACGAGTGCTCAAAAAGTACTATATCATTTGAAGGAAGGGCAAAAAACTCCAATACTCAACTTATATTTCTAGGAAACTTTTAGGTTTTCACTCCCAGTCTCTAAAACAGAAGCAATTAAAAAATTATATGCATCTCAATTTAGTTTTTATTCCTTCATAATTATGCATTATAAAAACGTTATACTTTTTCAATATAGATTTCCCACACAAAATTACTTAACCTCTGAACAGTATACTTCAATCAAGGGCGGATATATAATGGTTCAAGATCGATAAATCAGGTTGAAACTTGAAAAAAATTTAATAAAAATATTTTGGAGGGATAACATAGTAAGAAAAAATTATAGTTAAGTAATATTAGTAAAAAAACAAACAAATGAAAATATGTGCACCAGGTTGCGTATTTTTTTAGGTTTTCGATATTCATTGGGGGGGTAATTACCCCCCGTAAATCAGCCCTTGACTTCAATATTTTTTCGTATTTTACACACATAAGTGTGTAAACGCAAATGTTATGACACATCCCGTAATAAAACACGAGTAAAAAGCATCATCAGTAACTGTAGTTATATTTCCAAGTTTGAGGTTAAGCAAAAAGAGTTAGTATACCGAGAGAACGTTATCATAAACATTGATAGAATATAAATAAATAAATGTGTGTATTTCGTTCTAGTCCGAGCGAACATTTCCAATAGCATAAAGCATATCAGTGGACTAATAATCTCATCTGAAAGTTCTCGTTGCACATTACTTCTGGTTGTAGCCACTTATTACCATATTCTTCATCGAGGGGGTAATATTTCTCGGAACAAACGTTTCGATTTATTACAGTATTAAATACATCGGTTTGCTACGTCCTTTGGCTCCTCCGATGTGCCCCCCACTGTCTTTTGCTCGTAAACTAGGGCTCCGGACTTCTCAGATGATTTGTGCTGATGTTTCTTCATTTTGATGTCCACAGATTTACTATCCTATCATCAGATACGAATAAGCTGCTTAAATGCTATTATTTCGGAACGACGCGGTTTATTGTTGTTTGTTTTATCTACTCTCTTTAATTTTTGTTTAATTGTTGGAACGGCCACTGAAACTTATTCGATTGCTAATCCGGTAACAGTTCCGGTAAATTTCAAGTCTTTCTTAATCGTTTATTTACCATTACAATTTATTAACGATGTTGTTTTATCTATTGAAAAAAAACGAATGGACCATAACATCAATCTGCTTTAATATCTGAAAGATTCATTCTGATAAATCATAACGATTTAAAATAGAGAGGTGGTATTTAAAATTGATACCATAGTTAGCGGTTTCTTTAGAGAAGGAGAATTTTGAACTAGCACGCTTTCACGCGAATTCCAGTTTTATATTCTACAGCTAACTAAGGAAGAAAGTTGTTGACTTGAGTAGTATAGATTTATCACAAGTGCAGGGATACCCAAAACGTATGGGAAATGCGAAGAAGAACTCTATATGTTTGCTTCACCTCCTACATTTTTTGGAAATATTCTAATGATGTGATTCTGTCGAAATTTTGTTCAAATATGAGCGTCCCTGTCTTGATTCTAAATATCAAGTTTGATATCGATGAGAACTGTGATTTCGTTATGGAACAAAGATTAATTTAGAGTAACTCCGAAACCAATCAATCGATTTCAACTTTTCATGGGAGCAGACATGAAGTTTTCTCTACCGTGCAAATTTCAGAGCCGTAACATGTTTTGTTCGACAGTCATAGTGACCTAAAATTTATCGGTTTACCACGCAAGGACAATTTTTTCCAATTCCTAATGGCACGTTTATCACGAAATGCAGAAGTTTGCGCGTCATTATTCTCCTTCGCAATAACAAATTTTGAAATGATCAAAAGTGTGGTTTCGGAAATATCGAGAAATAAACTTTGAAACTACTAGACTAATTAGCCCGTTAACGAACTTAACCACGGCATTCGGAACCACTCTCAGAATTTAAAAACCTTAACTTAATCTGTTAGAGAGTTATCGTGTTTACGTCAGAAAAGAATTTTCATGGACCACGGATTTCTCATCAGTGCAAGCGAGTCATTTGAAACCACTCCCAGCCCAATATTCCAAAAATACATACATTTGGGCAAAACTATAGGACTCTTTTCTCCTAGGAGTAAGCACGCAAAAAGATTGAATTAATTTTAAATTCAATAAATGAAGAAAAAATCAATGTCATTAATGATTGTTACTCGAGGAGCACGGTCAAAAGTGACAAATATTTTTGAAGATTAACTAAAGTTGCTTTTTTGGAGCCCAAGTGTATTTTCTGACTACAGCTGACGAATGCTGGATGAAACTTTGAATAGTGAAGGCTAAACTGATATCGAATAATATTTCAACAATATTTTGTAGGTATATTTTATATATTTTTTCAGTTACTGATCATTGTAATGAATTATTCATAATTGGGTATTCTCAATCCAGTGCTTACCAGAAAAAAATATGATATTTAAATCTAAGTATACCATTCCGCCATTTTGCACACTCTTACTAATATTATATCAGGTCCTATTGCAGGAGTTGAGTTGTGCGTTGCAAAAGAACATCACCTTGTATACATATTTCAGGATGCTCTGAATAGCCAGAAATAATGTGTTTTTCCAATGATCAAATATTTCAATGGCCTCTGTTAGGTTTTAGCTTATGAAACATATATTATGGTATTTGGACCGACTGTATACAAAATCTGATACTATATAGTTCCGAAACTAGTTAGATTTATGAATAGTTTTCATGGGTACATCGAATGAAGCATCATACTGTAGATATGTACTTTTACCATCATATAGTTCTTCTACATTTCTTACAGAAATTACCCTAATAATGCTCTGAAAGGCGAATTCGCCATTTGGTTACCATGTTAACTAATAGTGCTCTTCCATTTATTCCATGGGTAATTATTGATTGTCGTACACCTCCAGCCCTAAAATCTCTGTATATCGCCTTTCTACCCGGATCAGAGATAACCCAGAAAGCTGGCAAAACATCAATTTCCAGCTGCATCCCGAGGCCATCAGATAAAAAACAATAGGGAGTCCGATATCGCGTTTGCCATGCCCGCATCCAAGTGTTCAGAATCATTTGTTTCAAGAAATGGTCACTGCGGCTTCCTTTCGACCACAGAATCGTTAGCTATTAAATGTTCTATGTCCCCTTTTAGATAGGTCTGATTCGCTGGGTAAAGATGTCATGTTAAATACGTTTTTCCTAATATTTATGGCCTTCTATCCGAAATTGTCCCATCATTTAGGTCGGACGTCTTTTCGGGACATTAATGTTACGCCATCGTTCGGCTTGTCTGAGGACCTTGTCCGATAACATCTAAACATTTTGGATATCGTTAATAGAATCAGTATGCTATATGGTTATGGCAACTTTTTTATAGAAATATATACAGGGCGAGCCTCCAAGTAATACAGATTTTTTTATGAACACTACAGTTTTCTTTCCATCATTTTTCTGAATTGTGCTCAGTTTTTGAAGATACAGAAGAAAATACTTCCCGATAAATTTAAAAAAAGAGAGCAGACGATCCACACCTCATAAAGGGGGCGGTTCAAATTTTCAAAGACATTTTGACATAATTGAGGCTCTACCTCACTAATAACAGGAATATTTTCATACTTTTGTTCAGAAATCGATAGTGGATTATTTTATGGACTTGGCTTTTTACTAACCCCAAGAAAATAGTCAAACGGTGTCAAATCACGTGATATTGGTGGCTAATTTACATCACCGTTTCTAGAGAAACATCAGCTGGTTGTTCACCGATGAAATTGACAAATGAAAGACGTTTTGAATGATCTAATGGCTTTAGTTCTAGTGTTATGTGAACCTTATATGCCTTCAGAGCTAAATCTTTGTGCAAAATACATCATGTTGTAGATCCACTGCCTACGTCCAACTTGTTGTGAACGACGTTTAAGGGACATTTAGAGTCTTCAGCAACACTTTCACGAACCAAATCAATATTTTCTATTGGACAACCAGTATGACTGTATTGTTCACTTTTGATCTTCCACTGAACTGTTCTCTTGAAATTTTTTAATAATTCGATCGATAGTGCTTTCAGATTGACGATTATAAAAACTATAAGATGTAATTTTCTGAAAAACATTTTCCACAGAATGGTGGCCTGCATAAAATTATTCAACAACTTGAGAACTCGTTGTTGCATAGTCTACGAAGCGATATGATTGGAATATAGGATCCAATTCTCATCTCACGATCTCACACATATATGTCCAATTTTTTTTCGAAAATACTAATTAAGTGTGGAAGAAAGAGAAAAAAATTGCTAGAAAGTAGCTCATTTCAAAATTTATTGAATTTATTTAGAAATTATCCTATAGACAAAACACTACCTTTCAATATTGAAGATATCTAGAAAGAAATCACAAAATACGATGATATTGTGAATGAGAAAGGACTGACGATCCACACTATATTTCAGTTTCTCTAGTAGTACAGTATATTTGTGCTTAAAAGAACCCCTAGCGGGAAGGTTTGTGGGTAGTTTTGATATCTTCCATTTTTTATGTTTTTTGGGGTGCTGAATACGAATCTGAGGTTTGCTAACAAAATTTCGTGAGGGAACATAGAAAAAATACGAAAAAAGATGAAAAATCTCATTCTTGGTCAGTTTGTTACTTATTACTCGAAAACTATCAACTTTTCGTGAGAAACCTTTTCATAGAAAATGAAAGTACATAAAATTTTTTACAAATGTTACTACCACAGCTTGTTCTGGCTCAAATTATAATTTAAAATGAGGTATTTTCTATGACTCTATGAATGAAAAAAAATTAAATTCTATGGTTCCGATGATGCGATCCTCTTGAAATTTTGCATGAACATTCAGTATATCAGTCTCGATTCACAAAAAAAATTTCAACCGAATCGGATATCCTGTTATGGAAATATAAAGATTCTTCTTCTCAATATTCCAATTGAATTTTCTATGGTTCTGTTCACACTATGGTCACACAATTTTGCATGAAGCTTATTATCTTGCATATGGCCGCAACATTTCATTTCGATGGGTTTTGTTTTGTCTGAGATATCGAGGAAAAAAATTCAAAATTTTCGTTCCTCAATATCTCAGACAAAACAAAATTCAAAATTTTTGTTCCTCAATATCTCAGACAAAACGGAACCAATCGAAATGAAATGTTGCGGCCAAATGCAAGATGCTCATAATAAGCCTTATTCAAAATTGTGTGACCATAGTGTGAACAGAACCATAGAAAATTCAATTGGAATATTGAGAAGAAGAATCTTTATATTTCCATAACAAGATATCCGATTCGCTTGAAATTTTTTTTGTTAATCGAGACTGATATACTGAATGTTCATGCAAAATTTAAAAAGATCGCATCAGCGGAACCATAGAATTTAATTTTTTTTCATTCATTGAGTCATAGAAAATACCTCATTTTAAATTATAATTTGAGCCAGATCAGGTTGTCCCAGAACAAGGTGTGGTAGTACAATTTGTAAGAAATTTTATGTACTTTCATTTTCTATGGAAAGGTTTCTCACGAAAAGTTGATAGTTTTCGAGTAGTAATAAGTAACAAACTGACCAAGAATGAGATTTTTCATCTTTTTTCGTAATTTTTTCTATGTTCCCTCACGAAATTTTGTTAGCAAACCTCAGATTCGGATTCAGCACCCCAAAAAACATAAAAAAATCGAAAAAATCAAAACTACCGCAAAACTTTCCTGCTAAAAGCACAATTCGACTGGATTATAGGCTGAAAAAGTTCGTTGAAAATCGTTGACAATTTGACCATCGAAAATTGTTCCATTTCACCCTTCGGCGATTGGAATGTTATTCGATTCATTCGAGTTCGAATACAATCGAACATCACCTTTTCATCAAACGCATAATTATTTTGAAAATACCTCACACTGAGCCAAAGAAATCACGCAAAGTCCTTTGTAATGCAGAAGAAATTACAATACTGTGTTCTATGCATTCAACTTGTCAACTTCTTTCCCCTATGACTTTTCAGCTCTCCGTCATAATTACGGGGAAGTCGAACAATTGAAATCTGCAGTGAGTGAATGCACGTGCTACTTCCGGTAAGAAGCATTTAAGGGTGCGTATTACGCCCCTGGATATCTTAGATTCGTGAGAAATCATCGAACAAGACGAACGAACAAGACGTTATTTTGAGACATGTTGACTCTGATTTAGTCCTTGACGGTTCTTGTTCTCTTAGGGGAATTTTCATTGTCCGCTTTCAAGTATTGTCTTATGACATAAACGATTTTCAACGGTCCTTAAAAGAACACTGCAGCTAGTCGGTGCGTTTGAAAGAATTTATTTTATTTTTATCGAAGGCCGGTAAAATAACTGAGCACTGAAAAATTGCCGAATCAGCAGTTTATACAGGGTGTAAATGAATACGTGCGACAAACTTCAGGAAGTGATTCTACATGACATAATAATGAGATTATGTAATATAAATTTTGTAGGCAAATGCTTAGTTTTCCAGTAAACGGGGTGTTAAAGTTTTATATAAAACTTATTCAAAAAATGATGGGCCACTGAGAATTTTAAACTAACAATAATTTTTTAATTTTCTTCGAATTCGTGACAATAAATCTCTTCTGCTTTTTTTCGTATGAGGCACTGTTTTTATTAAAAAAATTAAACATCGTGTTGATTTTCTCTGAAATTTCATTTTCTTTGGTGAATTTACTGCCTGGAATGTTTTGAGAAGTCCTATTCCGAAGTTTTGGCCTTAAAGTTTTATATTCTCTTCAAGGTTGAAAATCAGTAAAATGGTGCAAAAGTTAGTTGTTTTTAGATCAACTTTTTTTTTTCTTCTTCACGAAATCCTTACGAAGAAATTGGGTCAATTTCAAAGAATGTAGGTACTGCAAAAAACAATAGCCAGAGAAAATCGAAAACTTATGTTTTTCGCCATTTGGAAAAACCTGTTTTCAGAACTCTATACCATTTCTGAATTGAAAACTATAAATTTGAGAGTTGTAAAACTATTATTTCAAATGTTACTCACAAAAGAAAATTGCTCATATTTGATTAAAATTTTATATTTTCCCTTCTCAACCTATTATTTTTTCCTATTTTCAACTAATGCATTATTAGGTACTTATGAGTATGTATATCATTCTCTACTATATAAAAATAAGTCGGGTTTTCCTCCCTGACGCTTTAACTCCAGAACGCACGGACGATTTCAACGGTTTTGCATTCGTTGGGAAGGTCTCGGGCTCCGCGAGGTTTGTAGCAAAGAAAATTCAGGAAAAATTTCAAGATATCGAGAAGAACGTAGGAAATTGGTACATTTCTGAAAATTTCATTATTTATGACATCGAATTCAATGACAACTGTCAAGTCTCCTTACGGGAGGGAAGTGCTTCCAACAATTTCCTCATTTCAGAAGAAAAAGGCCAGATCCGAATCAAAAAAAATCATGGTGCATGTTCTGTTTATTCTGATATAAAAAAGTATTTTTCAGGTTCAAAGAAAGCTGATGAAAATAATTCAAAATTTTCATGTGCATGTTTTATACAGGAACGTTTTAGATATATACAGGGTGTTTCTATAAATCTATCAATTATTTCACATTTCTACGTTATAACAGAAAGCTTTCTATGAAATTGAAGGGGCTTTTGAATTTCGAGTGATTCGTTATAGGAGGTGGAATTTTAAATATAGATACTATGCTTCGGATTCATACGGGGTGCTCCTATAAACATGTCGAATATTTTGAATTTCTGCATTATCACAGGGACATTTCCACAGAAACGAAGAAGTTTTTGAATTTCAAATGATTTACTATCGATGTGGGTGGTTTGATTATACAGGGTTCTTCATAAAAATGCCAAATATTGTAATTTTCTACTTCCTAACACGAACATTTGTATTACTTTTCCCATAAATGTTCAATAGACGCTCTGAGTATATACAGGGTGTGTAGTGTAGTCAGACAGATACCAAGGAATATATCAAATATCTATGAACATCAATAACCAATGATGATCTATCGAGGTATACAAAACGGTTCGAAAGACCTACTGTTCATCTGATCTTTCGGTTCAATTGATCTACCGGTTAAATTATCCTACTTAGAAAGGTAGATCTACCGGTTTCACAAATCTACTTAAAAAGGTAGATCTACTGGCCTGACTAGAAAATCATTGTTTTTTACATGGCAGTTATACTTTATACGTGTTCACGAGTTGGAAAACCATCCGCTTTGTTTGTGTTTACGTCAGGCCAAAAAACAAAAATATGGTTTACCAAAGAGCATTTCAAAAAAACGGATAGTTTGCGGAAACGTATAACGCTTCGATTCAGTATTTACTTTGGATTCTCTTTCATTTACTTAGAGAAGTTTAACTAAGTAACACTTCATTTTTGTAATCGAAATGAATTTATTAGGACTGTTGTTCCTTTTCAAATATAAAAAAAAAACTTTTCTTCATTTTTTTATCACCAAACGAAATGTTACAGAAAACGAAGCCATCTGGTGGCGAAACGGAGTTCGCCGGGTTTGCTAGTATTATATCGATATTTATTCTTTGGTACTGACGAGAGATTTGCCATTCTTTCGATCAAGAGTTAATTCTTTCTGTAAGGTTCGATCATTCTGATGTAAATTTGCGTCAAAGAGACCGCCGATTCGAATTAGCATCGTGATTACTCGCTTACCATTGAAAGGAAAGGTGTTCATTCCTATTGAAGATTGGAATTTTTAATCGGCATTATAACAACGATAGCTCACTCAATTGAAACTGAGACGAATCAGACTTCTGAAGAGTGGAACTCTGCAGTAGGAGCATGTACCTACCGTACATGAAGAAGTTAAATAATTCCAACGATACGCTCAAAGAATATGGAAAATGATAAAGGGTTATCTTACTAAAAAACCATTAGAAATCATGAGTTAAATTATACAAGAAAAGAAATTTTTCTCAAGACCTAATAATTAAAGTAGGTAAAGTGCAAGGAGATTGCTGCCTAAGTAAGCTTATAGAATCTAATGTTACATATTGTTTTTTTCCTTATTGTAATTAGTTTTTTCATATATCCCTCATGATGTGAAATTTTAGTTATTCTCTTGTGTTGAACGAAATTAATGTAGTTCCTAGTTTTTTCGTGCAACTTACATTCATATCCTTGACATTGACATGAATAAAAAATTGACTTGATACAGAAATATAATGCATATTATCGAAAAACAAGAGCAGTAACATTAAGTAAAAATACCAATGAATAAAGTGTTCATGTTTTCTCGATACGGTGTAAAAATTTGATAATGAATCGGTTTGTATTACATTTGTTAAAGTAAATGTTTCAAAGCACGATTTTTCATATTTTCAATTTAATTTTTCCTTGTCTTGACTTCTGAAACTCAAGGAATCGAACTAGACATACACAGTATATTGAATTTGAAAAAAAATTGGTTTTTTGATAAAATTTTCCAAAGCCCACACGATATCTGTTTGCTTTTCGGTGAGTTATGAGTAGGTATTTTTTTCAACTCAAAAAGATACCATTCTCACTGTAAATTATGCGATGATTACGAAAATAATTTTAAATTTGCAAAAAAGCAGTGGCGTACCACTTTTTTGCACCGAATTTATTCGGCCAGAAGTCTGTACGGACGCCACTGATGAAAATTGAGAATAATTCTCAATTGAAAAAATTGTGTTTTGATGTGTACTCATTACCTACCAAAAAGCAAACAGAAATCGTGTGAGGTGTGGAAAATATTTTCCAAAAACTTTTTTTTTTAAATTTCAACACCTTGTATTTCAGAAACAATGCGCCAGAGACCCGTAGTTCATAGGAACTCCCGAATTTACGGCATCTCATTCTGGAACACCCTGTTGTTTATGGTAATTTGTTCAATCAAGGCTTATCACAAAAAAACTCGTGAATCAATGTGGTTTAACGATGCACAATAGTTGGCATAATAATGGCATCTTTGATGTATTGTTATACCAATTATCAGATATTATCCCGACTAATTGGATATTCAGTTATCTATACTAGAGGGGGATTTTGGAATGCACTCTTTTTTTCCATATTTTCCTATAGAGAAGTGATTAAAAGTTTTCCTACTCTTCAGCTCGACGAGATAGATTGTGGTTGTTATTTGACACACGAGGCTGTCTTTAAACAGTGCTACCAATCGCGTAACCAAACAACTAAGTTTTCCTCAAGAAGGTTAATTCATTCGCAAAGTTTCCTCGTATAAACTGAATTCCTACTCGTATGTCAGTGTGAGTTAGGATCATGACTCTAGTATCTAGAGTAGGTCTGAATTGCGCCAACATGTAGCATTGGCGTAAAAGATGTATTCGGTGGTTTTTATAGTTAATTTACATAATCCATACTAATATTATAAATGCGAAAGTAACTCTGTCTGTTACTCTTTCACGCCTAAACGGCTGAACGGATTTTGATGAAATTTGGTATGGCAGAAAACTGAATTGAGTTAGTGATTTTTTTATGGTTTTTGCTAGGAGTTTTGCTCTATCATGCCTAAACGGCTGAACGGATTTTGATGAAATTTAGTTAGGTGATAGATAGTAACCTAGAAAAGGATATGGGCTATTAATATCCATGCTATCGTACTTAAGGCGTAGGCAGTAGGCAGAAAACTCATTAAGTTAGTGATTTTAAATCGTTTGTTTTGAAAGTTTACCTCATTCACGCCTCAACGTCTGAACGGATTTTTATAAGACTTGGTTAATATACGTAAAGATAGGATCCTAGGCACGGACACAGGCTACTTTTTACGGCGGGAAAATATCTCATTCTCGCGGAAATCTGGCGTGATCGTGTCAAGAAGCGCATGACGCCATAGCTACTGAAATGATTTTGATGTTGTGTACTAAGACTTCAAGTTAGTATTTGATCACTTTTCTAACTTAGAGGGTCGGTAGGCGCTATAATTTAGGGAATTTATGATAAAATTTTGTTGCAACTGTCTTTATTCAACAGTTTTACTTGGATCGAAACTTAGCGACATTCCATCACACTACTTAACTTATAGGGTAGGAAGGTACAAAAATTCAGACTAGTCAGACGTATGATTTAAGTGAATATTTTCGAAGATATTACCGTGCGAAGCCGGGGCGGGTCGCTAGTTCCTTATAAAGAATGAAAGCGGATAATAATATCAATTGATTTAAAATCAACCAATATTAAACCCACACTTCGGAACTAATCCCGTCAATGCACAAAGCTATTCTCAGAGCTAGGCGACATTTCTTCAAATAAGGGAACCTATATGTTATATAGAATGCCTTTCAGACGGAGCTCCTCCATACTGAAGCGACCCAAATAGGGCGAAATAGCTATCTATGGATGCTCTGTTTGATATTAACATTATAGCATGTTCTTTGTGCGTTGACGGGATTAGTTCCAAAATGTGGGTTTAATATTGGTTGATTTTAAATCCATTAACATTATTCTCCGCTTTCATTGTTTACATTATGCCCGCGTTACTCTCAAACTCAAGAATTTTCATTTATTATTATATCACCACGTCTGGTTTACGACGAAGAAAAGAGCGTTTCCACTTCATTAAATGAAGGTTAAGTCCACATAGTTGGACTACCACCAGTTTGTATGAAAACGGATAAACATCTCGCACTTCGTTCAGAGTTCATGCATCGGAGGTATGTGTTCGTAAGGATCCCAAGAGATGGCGTTTTGGTTCTCAGAGCTAGGCGACATTTATTCAAATAAGGGAACCTAGAATGCCTTTCAGAAGGAGCTCCTTCATACTGAAGAGCCCCAAATAGGGCGAAATAGCTATCTATGGATGCTCTGTTTGATATTAACACTATGCATGTTCTTTGTTCGTTGACGGGATTAGTTCCGAAGTGTGGTTGATTTTAATCGATTAATGTTATTCTCTGCTTTCAATGTTTATATTATGCTCGCGTTACTATTAAACGAAAAGAATTTTCATTTATTACAATTCCTTATGTAAGTGGAATTCAATGAGCAGTCTTAGCTCACTTGACATAAAGGCCTTTCGTGGAGAAATCGCCTCAGGAAAAGCTCCTAGTAGTAAGTTATCCAACATTCGACCAAAAAACCTCTCGGTCTCTGTTGGTTTCTACGTTTCCTTGTTGTTGTAGTGGGAGTGCTAAGCACCATTCTCATAGTTTGTCGAAACTTCCTTCTTTATGCATACTTCATCCATATCCTTCTCTCAGCTCAAGCTCATAAGAGGTACCACAAATTCGTCGTTTTCTTCTTTCAAGAAGTAAGCTGCCATACCTCTTTGGGCCCTTCATTCGCATCAATTCCTGAGGTCTCCTTACTAAGCTTGGTACTTGGGTATCTCAGATATTGGATTCTGGGCACTTCATTCTTAAAATGTCCCTGTCGCCATGATTTTTGGATTTTGACTTCCATTGGTTCGTATCAACTATTTGAAAACTTTGTCTGAGCCAATATTTCAGGAACAACTCCTCACTGGTTATATCCAGCAATCATATATGTAGACATCAAGGATCTTGGTCATCCTTTACAGGTAGTAGTCAAGCAACAATAGTCAGCCATCGATCACTGGCATGAAGGACTCATTTTATAGACTTCAAAACAGAAAATATATCATATTACTGAAACCAGTGATTCAAAAGATACTGAATGATTCAGTTATATTTCTGTTAATAATATACTTGTCGATATCTCCTAAAGACGCATTGAGAAACCTGGGATATAAGTATCAGGTTCGAAATATTCACTCTGTATAGGAAGGGAAATAAAAGATACAACGAAAAAATTAAAGGATCAAAAAAAAATTCAAAATTTTTCGGCAATTTTCATCATGCCGTAACTTTGAGAGGAATGGTCGTAGAAGGAATTTAAAAAAAGGAAATTGTAGCTCCATGTGTCTAGTTTTTGGATTAGAACTTCAAAAATTTTGAGTTTCAGTGGTTTTCGATCAATGATAGAAAAATCAGCAAAAAAAATTCTCAAATTTTACCACTTTTTTCTTCTTGTCTATGAGCGTGGAAATTTTATTTCTGCATAATCGTTATAATGATGGGATACTTTGTTAATACAGCTATAATTTATTTTTTTAATTGACCTCAATACGTCCACTTCTCGGCGACATATCGGTCTTCAAATGGAAAAGGATCCATTTGTTATTGAAAACAAAAAATAAAAAAAAATTTTATTTGTTAGTTTATTTTATCTTTTTTTTTTTGAAATTTATATACTATCTGCAATTAAAATGTGGAAAAATCTCGAGAAAATTCTATTTTGCCTTTTTTAAAGATTATGAGCTTCTCAGAGCAAAAAACGTGATCCTTATTTTTTTTCAAAAATTCAATCGAGTCAAATAAAAAAACGGATCCTTTTCCATTTGAAGACCGATATCTCGGCGAGAAGTGGACGTATTGAGGTCAATAAAAAAATAAATCAAAGCTGAATTAACAAAGTATCTCATCATTATAACGATTATGCAAAAATAAAATTTCCACGCTCGTAGACAAGAAAAAAAGTGGTAAAATTTTGAGAATTTTTTGTTGCTGATTTTTCTATTATTACTCGAAAACCACTGAAACTTAAAATTTTTGAAGTTCTAATCCAAAAACTAGATACTTGGACCTACAATTCCCTTTTTTTAAATTCCTTGTACTCAAAGTTACAGAATGTTGAAAATTGCCGAAAAATTTGGAATTTTTTAATTTTTTCCAGTAGTGTAGATATCATCTGTAGGTGTGACATCCCCACATGGCTATTTTATCATTATTCTTTGAATATTGAACAAATAAAAAGAAATGAAGATGTGAAATTTTGTCTCTTGCTCTTGTTTACGGTAGACTGTTTTGAAATCAGGTAGTCACTCGCATGTTGATTGAAATATGATGGAATCATTGGTTAAAGTTACCTATAGTGTGAAAAAATAGAATGTATAAAATTCGACCGATACAAAAATTTGGTTGCACACTGAGACCCATCAACAAGTGAAGATATCTAACACGTTGTGAGATCATCCCGAATCGGTATCAGAAAAATCAACAAGTTTCGAAGACCGTAATCGACAACTCCTCCTTCTCGAAGATTGGCCTCGTTTTAACCAACAAGGACGCTTTAGGTCCGTTCCAACCAATACCCGACCATCCCCCCCTCAACCAATCGCCCAACCGACGTGCACGCCCCTGAAGGCACCCTAAGCATGGCCTACTGCCGTTCTTCGCCCACAGAGTTTCCAGTAGTCACGCTGTGATCACCGGGCAGACAGGTCATACTAAGAATTATCAGTGTCGTAGATTTTCCGCGAAAAAAGGACTACGATCTTGTCGGGAAATGTGCGTTTGAACTATCGAGTGTTTTTGGTTGATTTACTAGTAGAACACGAATTATGATCAATCCATTCATGGACCACAACCACTTGGCGGCAACGTACGGTATAAGGATGAGTCCGAATCACAACGGGGGGGGCGCGACGGTTCCGACGCCCCATCAAAACGCTGCTGCTGCTATGGCAGGTCCGGAAGCTCAAGGTCACCATTTCCAAGCCAACTACGGACATTTGAACCATTTTAACTCCCATCATCCAAGCTATGCCACTAGAGATTTCTTAATTAGGAGAGAACAACACGAATTTCCAGCAGCGCAAACTGCGCCTAGCGAGTCGCTACTGTTTCACCACGACATGTCGCATCAGCATCATTTAGCACCACATCACCAACTGATGTACACCAGGACAGATCCTCATGCCGCGTATCACCCACAAACAAACCATCACCAATACCTCAGTTCCCATATGACGCACATGGCTCACCATAACAATTACGAAGGCGCTTTCTTCCGCTACATGAAACCGGAAGTTAAAAAAGAGATGCAATGTCTCTGGATCGACCACGATCAATCTCACAAGAAAATATGCGGCAAACATTTTTTGGCGATGCACGAAATTGTGACGCATCTGCAGGTCGAACACGTCGGAGGACCAGAGTGTACGGTTCACGCGTGCTATTGGCAGAACTGCTCGAGAAACGGGAAACCTTTTAAGGCGAAATATAAGTTAGTGAATCACATCAGGGTGCATACCGGAGAAAAACCGTTTTCCTGTCCGTTTCCCACATGCGGGAAAGTTTTCGCGAGAAGCGAGAACCTTAAGATTCACAAAAGGACACATACGGGTAAGTGAAGCTGAATTTTCCTAGCCCACTTCAATAATGATATACAGTAGAGACTCGATAATCCAAAGAACGATAATCAGGATATATACTAGTCCGGATTCACGTCAAGATTGTATTATGTCCTTATAATCCGGATTGCAAGACTCGATAATCCGAATTTCCGCATACGTGGTTTACGGTTCTAACTTGTCATAACTCAATTTCTATGACGACGATCGGGCGTTTTTTTGGTATATAATAGTGCACAATGGTATAAGACAAAAAAGTCAGACAAGAATAATTAATTAGTGAAATGGAATGGAATGTTTCTACCTACAAACCATACAGCTTTGATACAGCATATGGATCATAATGATATTAAATTAACAAAACTGAAATACCGAAAAGGCCTTTTAGCACATATTTTTTCGATCCTCGAAGACGGGAATAATGTTAGCAAATGCATTTAGAGCATAGATCAATTCGATGCAGTCTGTTTATTCCATAAATCATGGCAATTACTGATATTCGGCTTGTGAAGCAAAGCTATTGTTCAGCGTTCTTTTTCCCTTACAGTAGAAAACGTAAAATATCTAATTATTCCAAATAATATATTTGTTTTATGGTTTCAATAATAAAGCCTATATTTATTTCAACCGTTTTTCAAATAGCATCTTTACTAAATTGTAAGACGCGGTATTCCGGATTCCTCATTAATCCGGATCATCCCTTGCATTAATTGATCCGGATTATCGAGTCTCTACTGTATCTCAATTATACCAGAGAAAGATCAACATTTGTTCAGATTGATGTCATCTTCATTTCGTATAAAATCATACTTCAGATCAAAACAAAACAAATAAACATATCTTTGGGAATTTTGGTCATATGCCTAATCGATTCAATTGTCATGTCAAATCAAACAATAATTTGATTTCAAACTGTTTTTATATAGTTTTCGAGGACAAAGAAGATCATGATTCATAACGAAGGTTTATATTTTGATCTCCTGTTTGAAAAGCTACACAGTCAGACAAAGAATTTTCTCAAAAGTTCGAAATAACGATGAATACCTACTTAACAACAATACGGCATCTATAAAATTTAAATTCGCTATAGCAACTCTGAATCAGACAGTCTAATGATGCAAATAATGTCTAAGTATAGGTGAATATCGATTAAGAATTCAGTACTTATACATAATACAGGAAATTGACGAATAAAAGTTATGTGAAAAATTTAAACAACCTGACAAGAGAGCACAAAAATTATTTTTCCGCCGACCTCGAAATAAAAGGTGATTTTAATGTGTACAAAATTAAGCATTAATGACCCATTTTAATGCTCAATTCTTTAGCAATTTTAATGTGCAATCCTCATGGCAACCGTACACAAAGTGTTCAGAAGCACTACGAGAAATGTCAAAACCCTACTGGAACATAGAAACATAGAAATTCCATATTTTCAAATGTATGTCTTGTGCAAAATGAGAATGTATTTCAATCAAGAATTTATACACAATTCATATTGAGATCATCGGAAAAATCTTGTAATCAACTCGGTTATTAATCGAGCGACTAATGGTCTCGAACTATTGACTCGTTCGCTCAGTTTGCGCATTAAAATATCTTGACCATTAGTCGCTGTCTTTAATAACCTAGTTGATTAAATAACTATATCTACATCGATTATCATATTGACATCATCGTTTGATTTAGACGCAAGAGATATAAACAATTGTTTTTCATCATATACCTATAATTTAAAATAAATAAAGCGAAAACCCTGAGCATGTGCTTCCCGATTTTAACATTCTTTTGAACATAATATGCATTATCGATTATCATTCACTTCGCCAATCTATATCCTCAAAATAAATTTCACTCGAATCTGATTTTTGTTGTGGAAATATAAGGATTTTTCTTTTCGATATTCCGATTGAATTTTCTATAGTTTTGTTAACACTATGCCACAAAATTTCGTATGAGGCTTCTTATGAGTATCCTGCACGTGACTACCGAATTTCATTTCGATCTATTCTGTCTGAGATATTGAGAAACATAAGTTCTAAATGGCCATAAGTATAATTTTATGGAACACCCTGTACGATTTTGCCGGTTAACTTACCCGCGGCATTTAGGTACCACACACCTCCCCTGAAAATTTCAAGTCTCTAGGACAATTATTTCGAAAATTATTGTGTTTACGGTCCCAGAGACAGAATTGAATTTGACCTAAATTTATGCTCGAAATTAGAAAATTACAAACATTTGAGTAGAAAAATATAGCACTCTTTAGGTAGAACGACGACTTCTTTGATATTTGGTTTCAAATAAAGGTTCTCCATTTTTCAAAAATACTGATGGACAAAATTAGCGCACCACCTAGAATTTCGTTTAATTTTAACAATTGATATCTTCCCAATCTTTAGTCGGATTTCAATTTTTTTTCTTTAAATTGTAGCTCTGTTATTGTCGAATTTCCTCCATTAAACAGAAGTCCAAAAAAAATTAAATCTTCATGTTGTAGAGGGCGTTTAAATAATGTCATGTTTTATAGTCAAAATTTAACGTCTTCTGTGGGCAATGCCAGGTTGCTGAGGCATATAAAAACAATAAAGAGTTGTACCCTTGTATTTCTTGAATATTTTGTTTTCTTAAAAACCAGTTCATCTTGGAATTGTCCAGAGATATTCAACATTTTATCAACTGTTGTATTTTATGCATTAGCCATGAATATCTTCGCAATCATTTGTCCGATTTGAATGTTTTCTTTAGTTGTAGCTCTTTTATTGGCAAATATCATACTACAATGAGATGTTCAAAAAATGAAATGCATCATGGTGTACAGGGCGTTTAAAATTTCGGGTTTTTTTCATTACAGTTCAACGCCTTATGTGGGCAATACCAGATACATGGAGCTTCTAAAAACTATACAGTGATGTAGCCTGATGTTTCCAGAGTATTTTGCTTTTTTAAAAAGCAATTTAACTTGTACCCTTCCAGAGGTATTCACATTTTTATAACATCTTGTATTTCATTGAATCGCACAAATGGTTGCGAAGATATTCATGGCTAATGCATAAAATACAAGAGTTGATAAAATGTTGAATATCTCTGGACGATTCCAAGATAAATTGGTTTTTAAAAAACCAAAATACTCAAGAGATGCTAGGCTACAACGCTTTATTGTTTTTACGTGCCTCAGCAACCTGGCATGGCCCCAGAAGACGTTAAAGTTTGACTATAAAACATGACATTATTTAAACGCTCTGTACAACATGAAAATTTACTTTTTGGACTTCTGTTTAATGATGGAAATTTGACAATAACAAAGCTACAATTGAGAGAAAAAAACGTTGAAATCCGACTAAAGATTGGGAAGATATCGATTGTTAAAATTTAACGAAATTTTAGGTGGTGCGCTAATTTTGTCCATCAGTATATTATCACCGAATTATCAAATTGTTTAGGTAGCAAATATCGATTTCGTTTGTGGCCAGAATCATCCAAACCGCAGCAATAATCCGATCCATATTTCGTGGCCGTCGTTAAACCAAAATAGTCAAACAATGATTTGGGATAGGGATCCTTTTTTCCCAGAATGTGTCTGTCAGAATTTAGTGAAAGAAGTCCATAAATTGACTCTTAGTAGGCGTGGAACAAACAGCCTTTGCCATGTGAATTGGACAAGAGCTTTGTAATCGAAAAATGCTAGACCTATGTCACTCGTTCTCGGAAACATCAGGCTACCTACTTCAGCTGTCTAGTAAAAAGGACCTATCATTGTTTTAAAACGGAGAAACCACAAGGTGAATTTTATGTGTAGTTTATAATAAATTAAAAGTCATCAAAATTATCAAAATACTTGATATTAATTTAAGATACCTCAATCCATAAAGGTTGTCTTTACTTGCCATGCGATTACTACTCTACAAATAGGCCTACAAGTTATATGGATTTATAATATGTTATATGGATTTATAATATGTAGTTTTCTTATACAGTGTGTTTGGTCATGACTTAGCGGTAATTTAAGGGTATCAAATATACCAAATTTTATCGATAAAAACACCTACATTGGAAAGTTTACCTCCTTAGTTTTGGAGTAGCCCCCATTTTAAATCTACTTTTTTATTTTCGTTGACCCTTCCAAATAATACCGATTTCCTTGGACATAAAGGTCCCACAGATGTGAAAAAAATGTTTTTTGAAAGACGATACTACAACCTTTCATTAAATTAGGACAATATGAAAACATTTAACTTGAAAATGCCATAAAAAAATTCTTTAAAAAAAATTTTGTAAAAAAATGTACTGATTTTCTCAGTAAATCCACAATAGTACAAGAACTAACACATTGAAGTATAATTTTTTTTCAATGGTTTAACACGCAAGGATATTAGCTACAAAACAACGCCTACATCATTTCTGTAAGTTACATAATTTGAGAGTTATTGTTGTTCGAACATGACCACTACGCTAGCGCCCCAAATTTTTTTTTTCTACAGGCCACTGCCTGTCTACAAAGCAGATGAGCCATTTTTATGATTAATTTGTTTGTTTGATCATTAAAAAAGATGGAAAGTACAGTACTGAGTTTTATTTTATTTCATCAATTTTTGTAAGGGTCATGTTCGAACAGCAATTACTTTCGAATTATATAACTTACGGAAATTATGTTAGTATTGTTTGGTAGAAATTATACTTCAACGTGCTTGTTCTTGTACTATTGCGGATTAACTAAGAAAATCAGTACATTTTTTTACTAAAATTTTTTTATGACATTTCTGGGTTAAATGTTGTCATATTGTTCCACTTTAATAAAAGGTGGTAGTATCATCTTTCAGAAAACATTTTTTTTACAACTTTAGGACCTTTATGTCCAAAGAAATGTATATTATTTGGAAGGGTCAACTAAAATAAAAAAGTGAATTCAAAATGGGGGCCACTCCAAAACTGAGGGGGTAAACTCCCCAATGTGGGTGTTTTTGTCGATAAAATTATGTATATTTGATGCCCTTAAATTATCGCTAAGTCATGACCAAACACACTGTATATTTTTATTCTTCACACTGATTTACGTTGTTATTTTCAATATTATATTATTATTTTCCTATCTTTTGACGAAATATTGATTCAGTAAATATCAAGAAATCAAATTGAATTGGGAAAATAAACAATATTTTGTCGAAACGATTGCAGGGTTTTTTCTTGAAGAAAAATACAAAGATAATAATTACAACACCAACTTCAGAAAAGAAAGAAGAAGATGATCTCAAAGTGCATATCGATTCACGCTTACAGAGTCCAATAATTTAAAATTTCCATTTTTTGTACTCCTTCAGAGATGGTTGAGGCAGGCTTTATTAAAACTATTTTGAAAAAAAAATCAAGAGGAAAGCACGAACAGAACAGGACCAAATTTCGAAGTAGCGAATCATCTGAACATTTGGAATTTAACAGAAGAAATCACTTTTCCATTTGGACGCTTTTTGATGGAAAATATGTAGTTAGGTACTGGAATGAGTTGACTGATTTTGCGCGTATTTATGGAAATAACGAACGCTATTTCATTTCAATTATATGACCCCATTTTCAACACTGTTATTTTCCAAAAGCATAAGTTTAAAAAAAAACAAAACGAACCGGAATCTGACTAAAATCAAATCGAGAATTTATAACTATCTGAATATTCAACACAACGGGAAAAGTAAACAACGCAAAGAACCGAAAATGAAATTTGAATTCAGTCTGACCAGTTCGAACCGATACGAGTTGACAATGAAAACCTGGCGCATAAATATTATTTAATACCTGGTCGTCGACGTTCTCCCTGTATATAAACAATCCCGCTTGGCGTCTGTTAGCGATTTTAGTGAATTTCCAAGATGTTGAGAAGGTTGTCACAAATGAGTGTCCATATCTTCAAAGTCCCTCATACAAGAATTTCTTTTTGCGAAAGTGGAACGAAAGAAAGTACTCTGATATTGTTTCTTGTATAACTTATGAGGAAATATTATACAGGGTGTCTGAAAAAGGGCCCCTTAGTGAGCCTCAATAAAACTATAAAATCTCACTTTTTTCAAATGGCAATCCTATAATTTTGTAATTCGAATCGATTGCTCGTCAAAAACCAGTTATGGTGTCCCGAACATTTCATGTCTCTAAAATCAGTAATTTTGCCGTTATTCAATAAACAAATCACCCTGTATATAAACAAACCCGCTTGGCGTCTGTTAGCGATTTTAGTGAATTTCCAAGATGTTGAGAAGGTTGTCACAAATGAGTGTCCATATCTTCAAAGTCTCTCATACAAGAATTTCTTTTTGCCAAAGTGGAACAAAAGAAAGTACGCTGATATTGTTTCCTGTATAACTTATGAGGAAATATTATACAGGGTGTCTGAAAAAGGGCCCCTTAGTGAGCCTCAATAAAACTATGAAATCTCACTTTTTTCAAATGGCAATCCTATAATTTTGTAATTCGAATCGATTGCTCGTCAAAAACCAGTTATGGTGTCCCGAACATTTCATTCTCTAAAATCAGTAATTTTGCCGTTATTCAAAAACAAATCACCCTGTATATAAACAAACCCGCTTGGCGTCTGTTAGCGATTTTAGTGAATTTCCAAGATGTTGAGAAGGTTGTCACAAATGAGTGTCCATATCTTCAAAGTCTCTCATACAAGAATTTCTTTTTGCCAAAGTGGAACAAAAGAAAGTACGCTGATATTGTTTCCTGTATAACTTATGAGGAAATATTATACAGGGTGTCTGAAAAAGGGCCCTTTAGTGAGCCTCAATAAAACTATGAAATCTCACTTTTTTCAAATGGCAATCCTATAATTTTGTAATTCGAATCGATTGCTCGTCAAAAACCAGTTATGGTGTCCCGAACATTTCATGTCTCTAAAATCAGTAATTTTGCCGTTATTCAATAAACAAATCACCCTGTATATAAAAAAAACCCGCTTGGCGTCTGTTAGCGATTTTAGTGAATTTCCAAGATGTTGAGAAGGTTGTCACAAATGAGTGTCCATATCTTCAAAGTCTCTCATACAAGAATCTTTTTGCCAAAGTGGAACAAAAGAAAGTACGCTGATATTGTTTCCTGTATAACTTATGAGGAAATATTATACAGGGTGTCTGAAAAAGGGCCCCTTAGTGAGCCTCAATAAAACTATGAAATCTCACTTTTTTCAAATGGCAATCCTATAATTTTGTAATTCGAATCGATTGCTCGTCAAAAACCAGTTATGGTGTCCCGAACATTTCATGTCTCTAAAATCAGTAATTTTGCCGTTATTCAATAAACAAATCACCCTGTATATAAACAAACCCGCTTGGCGTCTGTTAGCGATTTTAGTGAATTTCCAAGATGTTGAGAAGGTTGTCACAAATGAGTGTCCATATCTTCAAAGTCTCTCATACAAGAATTTCTTTTTGCCAAAGTGGAACAAAAGAAAGTACGCTGATATTGTTTCTTGTATAACTTATGACGAAATATTATACAGGGTGTCTGAAAAAGGGCTCCAAAGTGAGCCTCAATAAAACTATGAAATCTCACTTTTTTCAAATGGCAATCCTATAATTTTGTAATTCGAATCGATTGCTCGTCAAAAACCAGTTATGGTGTCCCGAACATTACATGCCTCTAAAATCAGTAATTTTGCCGTTATTCAATGAAAAAATCACCCTGTATATAAACAATCCGGCTTGGCGTCTGTTAGCGATTTTAGTGAATTTCCAAGATGTTGAGGACAATTTAGGGATAGGATTCGGGATGTTGATGTGTCAGGAACAGGCCCCCGATTATCCGGATGAAGTTTGAATCGTAGTCGGCGTTTACGAACACGTAATTACTATTTCGAGGGAGCTCTATTGTTCTCATCCTCAGGCACACACCTCTACAATATGTCACAGCTCTATTCGCTTATCTTGATTCGAATTAATTATATCCTATTCATATTGGTATATTCAACTACATAAGGTATGTATGTATGTACCTACATTTGAATCTATCTACCTACACTTCGATAATATCGATATCTAATGTTAATTTGTTTTTTGAGAATATTTTCGAATGCTTCTTTCATCTATAGATGAAATAATCTCTGATTTCTCGGAATGAAACTAGAAAAATTCAAGAAAAGTCCTTTGCAGGTTGTTTCGTTCAACGAGAACGAGCTCTAAAAAATGACATTCAGCTACATTTGCAAAACAGCTCTTTATTTCACTAAATTGACAAATAAATTTGTGACAAGAGAATTATGAGTACCTTTACTCCGTTCACGAAAGATTGAGCCGTCGGTTGGCCATGGAAATTTGGCATATTCCACTGTATATATTGAAATTTTAGATTATGTTCTTTATTTTCTTGTCAGATTGATACGCAATGTTGTCAATATTGCATAGTGTTCTCTGATAACTCGCAAGCTCGTCGGACGAGACCGGGTACATTCGGCAACGTTGACTTTATTTTACTTTATGACAGCAAATACTGCCAACTTCAGATAAATAAACAAACGCCTACTATCACTGGCGTACCCAGGGGGGGGTTATTGGGGATACAACCCCCCCCATTGGTCAAAAAGAAAAAAAAAACAAAGTAAAATTTATTAATTTTTTACTTTCATAAATTATAATTACCAGTAAACTAGCTAGTAACTAGAGTCGGCTCTAGTTACGCTAATGCCTACTATGCGCTCAACCTTTCGTGAACGGACTAAAGGTACCAACATCAAAATAATGTAATACAACCATGAAGATATTACATTTCTTTTCTATGATATAATCAACCACCACAGAATTAAAGAACATTTCCTTCAGATATTTAGAACTATTTTAATTTTATCTTGTCATCTGACACTCTGAATTTTCGGTTCTTGAATTTGCCTCATATTTTTGAAAAATTGACTTTATATGTGTAATTTCTATGAGTGTAGGAAGCCCCGTTATTTGATTTGAAATACTCAGACTTTTCTCTGATATAGCTATCCCAAATTCCACAAAAATTTGACCTTTTTTGGGAATAGTTGCCTACAAGTATGGATAGTTGTTTTACCATGAAAATACTGGGAAGGATAGATGCCCTTCATACTGTGTTAACCAAAACCCAACTAAATACAATGAGATTTTCTATGCTAAAAACAGCAACTCATTATCTATAACATGGATCGAATTAACACAATTGTGCATTTTTAATTGAATTTCAAAAGCATAATTAACGAAAAGTTGCATTCTTCATATTAACATGAAGCATTATTCCACACATTCATGATAAATTAATTAAATAATAAATCTCAACAAAAATGATCAGGAATCAAGTTTAAAATCAAAATAACATAATGAATCCAAAATCTGCTAAGAAGATGAGGTTTTAGTTAAGATGTCCTAAGGGGCACCTACATATACCTCAAAAAATTAGGGCAACTATCCATTTCGATAGGGATAGATGCCCAAGAATTTTTTTGATAAATAATTAAGAAGAATACAAAAAATATTTGTACTCAGATGTACACTCAATGAAACACTCTATTGACGTAATAAAAAAAATTACTGAATTTATTACCACTTCAAAAGTTATACAGCGGCAAATACCTACCTCTAAAAGTTTGGCATGTTTGTGAAGTTCGCTGCAGAGATGATCGCACACACTAGCGAAAAACGGCTTCACTTTACAATAACCCTTACAAAACTAAGGTCCAGGGTGACTATAGCAGCTCTTTATAAAATTAATGTCTTGATACGTATTTCGGAAGTTAGGTATTTTGAATTGGGGCATCTATCCGGGTTTTACCCTACATCACAAGATTATAAGGAATAAATGAAATATAGGTAATATTCTGATTATTTCCAGTTTTTTTTGCGAAATGACATTGATTCGAAAACCCTATCACAAGTCAGTAGATTTTTGTCACCATATTGAAGATATGGGAGTTTATAGTTTAAGCACTTTTGCAAAAAACACCCTGTATCTCTGAAACTAATAGCCTTATGGGACATTTAAACCCCCAATCCTCATTCAGTTTGAGGACCTCTATCTTCAGTTAGCCGTTGTCCCTTACGTCACCAGTCACCCTGTATAGGTAATATTCTGATTATTTCCAGTTTTTTTTGCGAATTGACATTGATTCGGAAACCCTATCACAAGTCAGTAGATTTTTGTCACCTGTTCACACATTGTTATAGTTATGAAAACCAAAGTTTAGAAAAATATCATCGAAGAAACTATGTCTAAATCATCTCCATAAAAATGCTACGTGAAAAAATAATTTCATTACAAGATCTGAGCGAACATAACGAACCGAATGTGAAGATAAAATCGAGATAGTGATTAGCCATCGAGACTAAACTGCAACAGTCAAAAATCCCTTGAAGGACCATCGAAGCCAATCACATCGGGGCGGTTCTGTGAAGTGCCCTATGTCCTTTGTGGGGGCGCACACATGCCTTCAATCGACGATACTTCAGAGAGTCCCCTTTTCTTAATCAACAGTCTTTACAAAGCTCTTTTGTGTCACGCCACTGTCAAAATACCTATATGGATGCATGAGTTTTTAAGTACCTACCTACTAGGTATTTGAAGAAAAGATTTTTGTTGCGTGTGAAGGAACTGTTTCGATTTGCTTGATAGATGTGTTGGTAAACGATATGAAAGGAATTTTATTTAGGGGAAAACCCGGATAGATGCCCCACTTTTTGAATTTGCCTCATATTTTTGAAAATATTGATTTATATGAATAATGTCCATGAATTTAGGTAGCCCCATTATTTGATTTGGAATACTCAGACTTTTCTCTAATATAGCAATCCCAAATTACACAAAAATTTGATTTTTGTAGAACCTTTTTTTTTTGGATAGATGCCTACAAGTATGGATAGCTGCTCCACCATGAAAATACTGGAAGGGATAGATAGATAGATTCATACTTCGTGAACCAAAAACCCAACTAAATACAATGAGATTTTCTATGCCTAAAACAGCAACTTTATCTACGCAACATGGTTCGAATTAACGACAATTGTGCATTTTTAATTGAATTTCAAAAGCATATATCAAACGAAAAGTTGCATTCTTCAAATCAACATAAAGCATTATTCCACTCATTCATAATAAATTAATGAAATAATAAGTCTCAACAAAAATGATCAGGAATCAAGTTTAAAATCAAAATAACACAATGAATCGAAAATCTGCTAAGAAGATAAGGTTTCAGTTTAGATGTCCTAAGGGGCACCTATACCTCAAAAAATCAGGGCAACTATCCTTTTCGATAGGGATAGACGCCCATGATTTTTTTTTAATAAATTAAGAAGAAAACAAAAAATATTTGTACTCGAATGTACACTCAATGAAACACTGTATTGCCGTAATAAAAAAAATGACTGAATTTATTACCACTTCAAAAGTTATACAGCGGCAAATACTTACCTCTAAAACTTTGGCGTGTTTGTGAAGTTCGCTGCTGAGATGATCGCATACACTAGCGAAAAACGGCTTCACTTCACAATAACCCTTAAGAAACTAAGGTCCAAGGTGACTGAAGCAGCTACTTATAAAATTAATTTTTGATACGTGTTTCGGAAGTTAATTATTTTGAAAATGGGGCATTTATCCTACTGGGGCATCTATACTGGTTTTACCCTATCTTCGTTTCAGAAAAAAATTAAAGAGCGTTCTTTTTTTGAGGAGAAACAGTTACGAAGAATCACTTTAAATTTGCCTATCTACTCAAATAAAAACGATTTCACTTATTACCTTACTCGATTTGATAAAGTACAACATTTGTATGTATGATGTAGTTTATATCCGAATAAAAATAAAAAAGATAAACCGAAGCCATCAATTTCAATAGAATAGCTGAAAAGTTGACTCTACACGTCGAACAAAGACATAAAATCAATACTAGATTATGCAGGTACCTAAATACATTTAAATATTATTCTAGAAAACGGAAAATATAATAATAACTTTCATCCATCAATGAACTTTTTGAAAAGACACATTAAAATATGCAGGATAATGAGAAAATAATGAAAAGACTAAAAATTGTTAATGTTTTGCATTTCAGTTAAATGAAAAGAGATAATAGAAAGAGAATGGAAATAATGGAAAGATTCCAGAGATTGGGTTGAAAATAAAACTAGAATATTTTCACAAGATGGCATAATTGTCACGCAATTACCATCGCTGTTTTCTAACTTTTTATTGAAATTGAAAAATAAATACACTCGCCGGGAAAAAAAATCGGCCATTTCAAGTTTGCTGAAGTTTGTTGTCCAAGAATTTTCTTAATTTTTGACCGATTTTAATTGTTTCTACGCCGAATTGTAAATAAATTTTTTGGTATTAGCACAAACTTCAGAAAAATTTTCCAAAAGTGTTGATAGCCCATTTATATAGAGTGACAAAAACATGTATGTGTGACCTACTTTCTCATCACCCTGTGGAACAGTTCGGGAAATTTATAGAGTTTAGGCTCAGTTTATTTCAAAGTCTACTCTTTGCGCCACCTTACGGATTTCATTTTACCCTGATATCTTAATTTCTTTCGAAGATACACGTATTCAAATAAGAGCCTGGATTTTTTGGACTTACAAGCTTTATGGGCGTGAAGTATCAAATGTTTCGTCTCCTCGAGAACTGTACTTACTAATTCATCATTTACTTTTCTAATTTTTCACGTAAAGACTTGATTTTTGTTCAAAAAGATGATCTTGATGTGCACACACTGAATTTTCAGCAAGAGATTCAAATCCGTCTAGTTAGCGTAGCGTGTGTATCAATCCCAGGCTTTCATTTGAAAACGTGTAGGTATACTCTAAAGAAATCGAGATATCAAGGTGAAACAAAAAAAACTTGAACTTAAATCTACAAATTCACCGAATTATCCAACAGGGTATTGAGAAAAACTCTACAAATTTCCCGAACTGTCCCACAGGGTGATGGGAAAGTAGGTCACACATACATGTTTTTGTCACTCTATATAAATGTGCTATCAACACTTTTGGAAAACTTTTCTGGACTTTGTTTTAACACCAAAGAATGTACTCACAATTTGGTGTAGACACAATCAAAATCGATGAAAATTTACGAAAGTTCTTGGACAACATCAGCATCAGCAATTTTAAGGAAGCCGAGTTTTTTGCCGATGATTGTATGGTTTGCTTTAACAATCGAATACGTTTCACTGAAGATTTGTCATCTAATTAGTCGACAACTACAATAAACCAAAGTGATAAACTTAAATGAACATCAGTGTTTCGCGAATGCTTAATTCCAGCAGCTTCATAAATTGCGCGAAAACTGTGTAAACGTTGGGACAGTTATGAAGTTCTATCCGACAAAGTTCATACTCCACCCTGTCTGCTTTCTCATGAATGAAATCGTGATAAAACATTGCTGGCGATTATGCAAAACCCAGATTTATGTGCCAAGGAGGGAGGACATACAGAGCAAGCAGATGGAAGGACACTCTAACATTCTATCCCTCTGTTCATTTAACTGGTGTTACCCCCTTGCTCTAGGACACTTGAAAAAAGACTGCTTTACAGCCTGTATACATTCGATAACCCTTCGAGCCATATCCTGAAGAGGATTGGGCGGTACGAAACTTTCGAACCATGTCGAATGGGATGATGTGAATATTATGTGTTGATAGTTGAAAATTCGTTCAAATAGTATATTCATTTAGTGTTCAACTCTGAAAATGGACGATTTTATCATTGAATCATAATAGATTTTTGTTTTTTGAACATTTCAATTATTTTATGGTTTTCATCATGCGATCTTCTTGAAATTTTGCATGGACATTCAATAAAGGAATTCGAACCCTCGACATAAATTTCACTCAAATCGGATATTTTGTTGTGTAAATATGAGTATTTTTCTTCTCGATATTCCGATAGAATTTTCTATGATTTTTGGTAAGACTACACAGAGAAAAACATTTCTTTGAAACAACGAAAAATTATTCCAACTAAATAAATATAAGCTTTCAATAGACTGAAATAAACTTGTTTGTTACCTGAAGAATAAGACTTCTTTGGCTTTCTCAAAGAAATACGTGGTTCATTCAACTTAAGTTAAGATTCAAGTTAATGATCAGTTGTTTTCGAAGTGAAGAAATATTTTGTTGGTCTTAACTTTAGTTCAATCTCTTTAAAGTTCAATATAAATAAATTACAATTTAATATGGGTATATAAATAATTTGATTTCGTTTTTCAAATATGTTAATATGAATATATTATCTTTCAACTCAAAAATCGCAATTGGTTTTATTGAATATATGTTGCTTTACCTTTACGAATTTATAGTTTGATTGAAACAAATATTTCTTTGGTTTGATCAAACATGTTTTTGGCTAATAATATGAACCCCTTAGATGAAAATATTAAAATTTCTTCCAAAACTTTATTTGTTTATTCTGATGGAAAAGTGAATGTCATTTAAATAAATATCTCTTTGGAGGAAAATTGAATTTATTCCTGGTAAAAACTAATTTTATTAAATCAAATCAAATATTCAATTCACCTGGAAGAAAAGTGTTAGGAAAAAAATAGTATTCATCATCATTGTTTTAACCTGTGAAAATCCAAAAAACTTTGATTTAATTTTTTTTTCTTCAACACTAAAGATTTCCCAGAGTTCGAATCAAAACTGTACCTGCTATCAGTATACTGTATAGGTAGAGTCATTTGACAAAATATTTTGAAAATCGGCGAGGGGTCGTTGAACTGCATCAACTCGTTATTAGCAATTAAAATAATAGTGCAAATCTTACCTGTACTATATGTATATTTTTCAATCCTCTTAAAAACTTGAGCCGATCTCCAATACTTTTTTACTACTAACTCTTTAATCAGATCTGGAGTCAGGTCGGACCACAGCTCCAATGCGTCTATAATTTGTTCTATAGAATAAACTAGGTCAGTGAATCAAGATAATTTTTTGATAAAATTTAAGTGTTTATTATAGGTACCAGGAGTGTTATTTATACCTAATGAAAAATATTTTAGGAAAAACTCACCTCTGAAATAATCAGTCAGATGACCGATTCCACAGCTTTCAAGAAAGTTACTCAAATCCATAATATCTAATTTTGGCGGAAAAAATGGCCGCCTGCAGCTTCACGCAGTAGTATTTTAAGAGAACCATGTACGCACACGAAAACGGTAAGAGCAATAGCTAAACTAAACGAAAGGGCCACGCGACTGCGGCGACCAATGCGAGCACGATATAACGTACTGTTATTGGCGTCAATTCATCACGTGATCGTTGTCTTAAAGTTTCGAGAGAAGAAAGGAAAAATCTAGAAAAAGTTATATTTATTTCTTTGATTCAAAGAAGTACTGATCTTGGCCAAATAAAGTGTGAGGTCAAATCAAAGAACGAATCAACTAAGTCTGATCATTGAGGCGTAACGCTTCCAAAACAATCATTTATTTGAAAATGACATTCGATAGTCTTCTTTTAAGTGAAATATTATTCCAATCAAAATCTTCAAAAGTTCAAAATTTCAAAACATGCTTGCATTGAATGAAGGAATTACATGTTCCAATCTACGAAAATTTTCAAAACAGATTCAAAGAAAACAACTTCTTACTTCAACGAATGCTAGTTTATCACTACAACTGAAATAATTTTCATTGAAATAAATTTTTGTTGATCGAAGAAAATAAAAACCAAAGAAATTGAAAATCTAGATTCAAAAAAATGTTTTTCTCTGTGTATGTTCACAGAATCTCGTATGAGGTTTTTCAAGAGTATCTTGCATGTGGCTGCAACATTTCATTTCGATCGGTTTTGTTTTCTCCGTGATATAGAGGAAAAGAAATTTTGAATGGCAATATTTTATGGAATATTCTGTACGATTCTTTCTGGAAAATGAACTTAACGGCGGCTTTTAGGAAGCGCACAAATAAAACAAGAGAAGAGTGAAAGAAATTTGCAAGAATAAATATCTACTGAAATGTAGTCACAGTTTATAAATGTGCATAATCTGCTTTATGATAGATATTGCGCCTGAAAATTTCATTATTGATTTATACGAAACAACCGAAGAACCATATAATATGAATTGTTAGTTTAACGTAAAAAAAATAAAGACCAATTAAGGCTGAATAAGAAGAAAATTCTACTTCTCTGGTCGCCATCCCCATAAAAATCAATTTGGAACATGATCGATAGGCATTTAAAAGGTTTTTCTTATTAATAAACCGATGGGTGGGACGGAACCATCCTTCGAAGCATTATTAAAATTATCAAGTAGTGCATTTACCATGGTACCTTGGGCATTTCCTAATGGGTCGGCTACCGGTGCAGCCCGCAGGGTACCATCGGGTACCGCCTCTCTGGCACCCGGCCCATCTCTGGATGTTGAATTATTGCCAACTCTAGGGTAGGATTGTTTCGTTTTAATTAACTCGAAAATATTAAACCAACAAAATCTATCATGATGGGACGGGGGGCCATGGTATAAATCATTTCTTACGTATTCGGATTGATGTGATGAGAAATCGGATACATTATTCTTCGATGCTCCGGACACTCATCATTTATCCGGATCCATGAATATATCAGACGATCGAGATTGATTGCTCTTGGTATTAACGTGATTTCATTTGACAGGAGATGGAAGGAACAAATTTCAACTTTTTTCGTTCGATATATTCTTGAAGGTACTATTATTTTTTAATCAGGTAAAAAAATCAGGAAACAAAATGCCTGAATAATTTGAGTTTAGTTTTTCTCTCGAGAACTCGATTAATGTAACATCTATTTTTCGCAAATCACTGGGGAATTTTAACATTCTTAAGAACAAAATGAAACTTTCTTCTTACTGTGAGGAAATGTCATTATCTCACTCTAAGGAAATGATACACACAGCTGTTGTGTTCTTCTACATGAAGCCTTTTCTTAGCATTTTCGCACTTTTCTCTTGATTTCTTCTGCAATTATTATTAATCAGAAGCAGTATTTACTGCCTCTGAAGTAGTCTCAAGAATGGAAATTCCATTATCTTTTATCATTTTACTTTCGGGACCACCAGCAATTGATTTTGTGAGTTGACAATCCAACCTTAATTAGTTTCCATTGTAACATAAGTAATTTTATTGCTTATTTCAAAGCACAATTTATTTTTGGATGGAATTATTTCTATAGGATTTACAACTGATGATTTTTTCTAGCAACCAGCTGTAGTTCTGGTTGCTAGAAATTGTCCCGTAATTAGACCGACAAACTTCTAGTGGACATTATAGATCGTATTTTAGACAGATTCGACCCAAATCATATAATGCAAAATTGCTTCGTTAAGGAGCTAGTGCCCTTTGAAGATGACGTCCTGTCCACACTTTTTGCCACATATTCGCAAAACGGAGTCACATAAAGTGCTTTTTTTTTAAACATAGCTAAATTGAAAATAGTAATCATCGAAATGAATACAATCTTCAAGAAGGTATATGGGACACTGACGAGGCCTAATAAGGCCGAAACCGGTCTGTCTCTTCCCTCATTGACAACATCTTGAATAAATCATCCCAGTCCGCATGAAGAAGGTTCTGTGAGCCTATAAATTGAAGATTGTATTCATTTCGATGACTACTATTTTCAATTTATCTATGTTTCAAAAATTTGTTAGGTTAGCCTCCTTAAAGGCAAAGAATTTTTTGTTTGTCATTTTTTCTTTATCTTAAAACATAAAGTGCTGACAGTTTACACATTGGCTAATATCAAAAATACGCATCGATTAGATTGAGTGCATTTCTTTCATGTCAAGCACGATCGTATCATTTGGGGGGGGGCGAAGGGTATTTTTAGTTGAAACTTTTTTACCTTTCATTATTTCGCAAGATTTACATCATATTCATCAACTCTGATGTTTTTTATTGAAAAAATATGCTCTTGTATAATTACTCCCAGATGCACCATTTCTGAAGAAAATAGATTCGAAATTTACTCTCTTTTCACTAAGTACTCAATGTTCACTTTTGTTTTGAATAATTGCATCTGGGAGTTATTATAGCGAGAATCTTTTTTCAAGAAAAAACATCAGAGTTAATGAATATGATGTAAATCTTGCGAAATAATGAAAGTTAAAAAGTTTCAACTAAAAATATCCTTCGCCCCCCTCCAAATGATTGTGCTTGACATGAAAGAAATGCACTCAATCTAATCAATGCGTATTTTTCATATTAGCCAATGTGTAAACTTTCAGCACTTTATGTGACTCCGTTTTGCGAATATGTGGCAAAAAGTGTGAACAGGACGTCATCTTCAAAGGGCACTAGCTCCTTAACGAAGCAATTTTGCCTTATATGATTTGGGTCGAATCTGTCTAAAATACGATCTATAATGTCCACTAGAAGTTTGTCGGTCTAATAACAGCACACCCTGTATATCGATTTGAAGAATCCATGATGTTCAATAAGCTTTCTGAATGAAAACGAAACAAACTCGAAGAAAGATTCTAGACACAATATGACGGTATAGATTTAATTCTCAAATATCTCGGTTGAACTGAGCTGCATTCTTGAGATGTTCAGTTTTTTCGTTCATTTTTGGGCTATGAGAAAAATTAATTAATCAATTTTCATTTTAAAAATAAAACTTTTCTTTTCCAACGATAATCACACACTGTAAGATTTGTCTGATGACACAATAATGCTTACAAAAGGACGCAAGTTACCGAAGCTTTCCGCTGCGATAAGCAGTGTAAGCAGCCTGTATATAATCACATTGAGCGGGGAAGTCCGATGATGATTTCGTCGTCGCATGGTAGGCGTCGTACAAACATTCGTCTCGCACGTCCGCCGCCATTTTGCCTGGTGCCAGAGACACATGCAGCCAACGGCGGCGGATCGATGCTTTCTCCTGCTCGCGGAGGGGAATTACACATTTTTCCACCAGACGCTTTTTCCGAATAGACTAAAAAATACGGGAACACTCATTGCCAATGTTGGTCAGAAAATATTTCATTGTAATTCTTGACTATACCTATAGATAATGCATATTCAAATAAACATGGTAAGAAGAAATGCTTTATATATCCATAAATTCACATTAAACTTGATTAAATTCCAATAAATAAAGATCATCAATGTTTTCCATGTGAAGCTGGCTTAATCTTTAGTTAATGCAACGTAAACAAATGAGTTGTTTGAATTTTAGGTATATGATTTTCCTGTATCATTCGTTTTAAGATGAAAAACTGGCCTATATTGAATAGAATTCGTAGGACCTAATAAATTTTCGATAAATAAAAATTAATTGTACAGGGTCTCTCTCTATAAACGATTGTAACAGCGCAGTTGGCTTTGGATCATGCAAACCACAGAATTATGTGATCATGCTATGCTCTGAATGGTTTGAGATTGGTATTCTGCAATCCAGAACCAACTGCCCTGTTACAATCATTTATGAAGACCCTGTATCTTGAGATGACATGCTACATCTAATTGTTCAAACTGTGTAAAGACAATGAAATATGTTTTCGTTGAGTTGATATTGCTGGTTTGACCAATATTATTATGAAAATTGGGATATTTTCCTGTTTTTATTTTCTATTTCACATATGAAGGAACCAGAACGAATGAGCAACAAAATGTTTGCATTTTTGGCAAATCGTCCTTTCACGAATAAAAAAGAATTCTTCAAGTTTAAGTTTTCTATAGGTTTCTTATTTCTTCGACATAAATAATTCCTATGAAAATCACTTCAATATTCAATTATTGAAAACATTGGGGTTTAAAATATCGTGTGTCCAATGATTTGAGAGCTACCAGAACTAGTTCAGAGAGGCCGTATAGAAGGTCAAAAATTACATATTTCCAATTCTTTTCGGATATACATATCATCGCTAAAACCAATCACTTTGTATATCTGATTACGTATCGATTGACCTCCGATGCCCCATCCCCTCTTCTAAACCTGTTTTTTTCCTGTACCACCTATGCACAAAACAAAAGCCGAATCGCTTCGATTCGGCTGCTGTCTTCTCCATTCATTTGTCTTTCGGATATTACAGAGCGATCTCTTATAATTACAGGAATCCCGTTTGTTTGTTTGCTTGTTTTGCCCGTGCGCTACGGCGACGTTCATTTGTTTTGTCCCGGCGAATCGAGAAAACAAATTACGACCCACGTCGCCGCCTTGGATTGGGGTGGATTAAATTAAATCCCTCAGTCGTTCCCTTGTTCCTCCTGTCCGGGTCTCTGTCCTACTTAGTCCTGCTGGTGTGTTCGGAAATTTCTCAGGCTCGGTGATACGCGGCCGCAAGAAAAATATATACCTACTGAAAAAATTTCAGAAAACCCTGACATAACTGAAAATATCAATGGTTCTGATTCCACAATCCTTTTGAAAATTTGCATGATAACTTAACCAATTTACATCCTCAAAATCGAAGGTTTCTTCATGGCAATAGGGGAAAACCCGGATAGATGCCCCACTTTTTGAAATTGTCTCATATTTTTGAAAATATTGATTTTATATGTGTAATTTCTATGAGTGTAGGAAGCCCCATTATTTGATTTGAAATACTCAGACTTTTCTCTGATATAGCAGTCCCAAATTTCACAAAAATCTGATTTTTGTAGAACTTTTTTTGGGGATAGATGCCTACAAGTATGGATAGTTGCCCCACCATGAAAATACTGGAAGGAAAAGATGCCCTTCATACTTTGTGAACCATGAAACCCAACTAAATACAATGAGATTTTCTATGCTAAGAACAGCAACTTTATCTACGCAACATGGATCGAATTAACAACAATTGTGCATTTTTAATTGAATTTCAGAAGCATAAATTAAACGAAAAGTTGCATTCTTCATATTAACATAAAGCATTTTTCCACACATTCATGATAAATTAATGAAATAATAAATCTCAACAAAAATGATCAGGAATCAAGTTTAAAAACAAAATAACACAATGAATCGAAAATCTGCTAAGAAGATATTGATTTCGTTCAGATTTTCTAAGGAGCACCTATATCTCAAAAAATCAGGGCCACTATCCTTTTCGATAGGGATAGATGCCCATGATTTTTTTTTATAAATTAGGAAGAAAACAAAAAATATTTGTACTCAGATGTATACTCAATGAAACACTGTATTGAAGTAATAAAAAAATTATTGAATTTATTACCACTTCAAAAGTTATACAGCGGCCAATACGTACCTCTAAAAGTTTGGCATGTTTGTGAAGTGCGCTGCTGAGATGATCGCACACACTAGCGAAAAACGGGTTCACTTTACAATAACCCTTACAAAACTAAGGTCCAGGGTGACTGTAGCAGCTACTTATAAAATTAATTTTTTGATACGTGTTTCGGAAGTTAGGTATTTTGAAAATGGGGCATCTATCCAACTGGGGCATTTATCCGGGTTTTACCCTATTAGAATTTGTTTTTGACATCAGGACAGACCTTTCAATGGCTGTTTTGACGCAACAACCACAAATTTCTGCGTTATCCTTGATTTGGTATAGAACGTTTTGCCGTAATATTCGATCTTGATCGAATTGACAAATGCTGAATTATTAAAACAAAATGAATAATTTAGAAGAAACATTCAATTATATGGTTCTGATTATGCATGAACATTCACTATAAGATTCTCCACCCTCAAAATAAATTTCACTGGCAACGGATATTATAATAACCAGTAGAAATAATAAAATTTGTGATGAAAAAAAAATATCGATATTACTCAGAAATGTCAAAATCTAGAAAAGAAGTGTTCAGTATGATGAGAAGCAACTGGTATACATAAATGTACAACTGTTGTAACGCCATAATTTCTCACATTATCGTGAGTTCCAAGAGTCCATTATAATAGGGATGTTGACTCTTCTTACGAATTCATATGAATTGAGGTTTTCCTCATAGAAGGAAATTTTTGCAATCCTAAAAAACCATTTTAGTGATCTTATTATTCTCGTTGAATTAAATAAAGCTGATTTAAATTATGTTATTTATTATCAACTATCACGTGACTGCGAACGCCAATCAGAGGTAATCCGTATAGTGACGTCAAACTATCCGTATTGTCATTGCAAATTCGAATGTTCGGTGCTCAGATCAACAAAATACATTCATAGGCCGGGTTCCACAAAACTCCAATCACCTTGATTATTGAAATGTCATCATTTCTCTGCAATTTTCAGTTCATTTTTGACATAAACCATCGACTTACTTCAATATAAACGATTTGATTGCCAATCAAGCTTTGTGAAACCCACGGTTCTGTGACTTGAACCATAGTAAATATATAATATATCATATCTATGATTGGAACTTACGAAGTTGAAAGCTGAAAGAGAACAGAATACCTAGTTCGTTACAAGAACGATAATCTACAATTTTCTTTATAATGGAGATAGGATTCATCAAGGGTAATAGTAGTAACTTACCGAAGATAAATTCCCTTATGGTCGCAAGTTTCTTTTCTGAAAACAAGGATTTTTGTGCAGCGGAGCTTAAAAACGTGAAATTATCTTTGTAAGTAGCAGACTTTTAACTCATATTTATTATTACAAATAAAAGAAGAACCTCATTCAGCATTTACAGACCGACGTATTCATTTTGAAGGCTTAGATTGAACTTTTCCACAAGGGATCGGGCAAAATCAGTTCGCTTTGACAGAAGTCAAAGTATGTTCACTGTATTATGACGTAATCATCAGAACGTGACAAAATTGAGCATTTCCGCGGGAATTTTGAATTGTCTTTTCATTTACTCATTTTTATTGGCAACTACTATATTTTTAAGGAAAAAGTAATTTTTTCGTGTTGTTATAGGGTTTATCTATAAAATAAAATAAATTCCAAAAAGTAGTCAACATCCCTATTGAATGTCATCTATGCTCCGTTATGAAATTTCCTGAACGATGTTTGCTTTAATCATAATGACAATCATCTCATTAAATTTTAAAAAACTTCGTTTCAACTGAAAATACGAGAGATAAGTTCAACAAAGTTACGATGAAACAATGAAGAATATCTTTTCTTTCAACGAAAGTATTTCCAAAGATTTTCATATCTCATTTGAGATTGATCAAAATTTGATATAAAAACTTCATTGTGCATTATAGTAGAAACAAATCATTATCATAGATACATACTTATAATTATTCATATTTCCGAAAAATCCGCTATGAGCGAAGGCAGTAATTCAAGAAACCCCAAAGTGTCCTCAAGTTGTTTAGGCAGTTTGTAGTGTTAAATACTCGAGAAGTAACAAACATCCACTAGAACTTCGTAGACGGTGTGGTTTCTGATTGTTAGAGGGTTTTAAGTGTACTAAGATGGGATAATCTGGAAGCCACAGCTTCCATTCATGTGCCAGGTAAATATTTGCACGGCTATGACGAGTACACCCTCAAACAGAGCCGGCTTCATTCAGTTTAGAAAAAGAAGCTCGGAATAGGTACATGTTATGCGATATGGGCAATCGTTGACATATTCGAAATGCGTTTCGAACACTGTCAAAACAAGGACTAACTTTACTTCTTTTTTACAAGAATAAACCATTAGTGAGTCTTCTGTAATCATAAGAGAGTTTTTAAACGTAGAGTGGAAAATATTTTGAGTACTGAAAATTATCCATCTGGTTTAGAAAAACATCAAGGTGAAATTTTAAAATACGAGACAGATAATCTATATCTATACTAATATTATAAAGAGGAAAGATTTGCATATTCGTGGCGTTGGTACGAGTTAACTCATAAGCTACTAGACCGATTTCAATAATTCTTTCACCCTTAGAAAGCTACAATATCCCTTAGTAACATAGGCTATACTTTTCACCCGAGAATATTAATGAAACCTACTATAACTTCAAAGATAATAAATATGATTACCAAAATCAGCCATGATCAGCTATTTTCAGGTGCGCTGCAAAAACCGTAAGACGTACACGGAAACAATGTATGACGGAAATGTACCTCTTCAATAGTTCTACAAAAAAATCCGCGATAGCATATATCTATCTTTCAAGGTTTACTCGGTATCATCTTTTAAAGGCTTCCGATTGTTTCTCAAAATTATGCATTATTTGGGAGTATTTTTTTATGAATACGCTATTGATCCTTACCCAATTAAATACGTCGTTCATAACCAGTATTTAATTTAGAACGAAATTGCATTTTACATCATTCAATTATGATGAATACATCAAAAGATATGGCAGGTTGAAGATGAAATCGCACCAAAATGCGTCTCCGAGGTAGGCACTAGGCGGGTAGGAGAAGGTACCGAAGTGTGAGGGATGTATGAATGTATTTTGGATTGCCTGATGCCCGTATGTTTATGATCACAAATCAGATCAACAGATGGCGCTGTAGTCGTTATTTAGGTTATTCATCTACTCTACAACTAAACGGCTGGATCGAATTGAATGAATTTTTATGTATACAGAACAACGTCTGTTGGGTCTGCTAGTATACAGGGTGATTTTTTTAAGTGTTTCATTAGACGTTTCCGAGGAAGGAATTGTAATACAAATTCAAGATCTTGGATTTTCGTTTTAGAGTACATGAACTTTAATTGTAAAATATTTTCAAGAGGAATCTACTTCCGGTTTCACCGGAAACGAATGTAACTTCGTTATTTCAAATGCAACACCCTGTATATTTATACATATTCGAATTCTTCGTTCAATTCTACACTGATTTGATGTATGATATGTGCAACCACTCAAGCGGTTCTTGAATTATAGCCTGATTATCAAATTTTTTGAAAAAAAGGTTATCACAAATTAGTGTCCATATCTTCAAAATCCCTCATTACAAGAATTTCTTTTTGCGAAAGTGGAACAAAAGAAAGTACGCTGATGCTGTTTCTTGTATAACTTATGAGGAAATATTATACAGGGTGTCTGAAAAAGGGCCTCAAAGTGAGCCTCAATAAAACTATGAAATCTCACTTTTTTCAAATGGCAACCCTATAATTTTGTAATTCCAATCGATTGCTCGTCAAAAACCAGTTATAGTGTCCCGAACGTTTCATGCCTCTAAAATCAGTATTTTGGCCGTTATTCAATAAAATTCGAATTTCACGATTAAAGACAGGTTTCGCACAGTTTGTAAGCTTGCATTTTTGAAGTAGGCTATGTTAGGAACTGTCATTCTTACTTTTTCTTACAGATCAAGCACTAAGCATAACATGCAATAATAATTTCACTGGAATGATATATCAAGGGTATGTTTTTTATTTGCGGCAAATGTAACAAATTCGTAGAACAAGTAATTAGAAATTCAACGAACGAAATTCACATTTACTGACTTTAACGGAATCAAAGTTCAGGAGGTATCAAAACAATTTTCTCCGTACTGGAAGCCTTAGCCCTAAACAGACACGAGTGAATACAGTAATAGATAATAATGATCTGTTACTGTATTCACACGATTCCGTTTTGAGTTAATGCTTCCACTACGGAGAAAATTGTTTTGATACTTCCTGAACTTCGATTTTGTTAGAGGTGGTAAATGTGGATTTCTTTCGTTAAAAGTTCTGACTGCCCTTTCTTATATTTTGTTACATTCATAATAAATGACGGACATATTCAACACATCACTGTTACTGTAATTCATATTTTGCATAGTGCCCGATGGATCAAAAAAGTATAAATGACAGTTCTCTAAAATGCATTATAAATCAACAGACAATGCCTTCTTGAAAATTTCTATCCTAATAAATGCATGGTTAGACTAAGAACCTTGATTCAATCCTGAAATTCGAATTTTATTCAATAATGGCAAAACTACTAATTTTAGAGGCATGAAATGTTCGGGACACCCTAACTAGTTTTTGACGAGCCATCGATTGGAATTACAAAATTATAGGGTTGCCATTTGAAAAAAGTGAGATTTTATAGTTTTATTGAGGCTCACTTTGGGGCCCTTTTTCAGACATCCTGTATAATATTTCCTCATAAGTTATACAAGAAACAGTATCAGCGTACTTTCTTTTGTTCCACTTTCGCAAAAAGAAATTCTTGTAATGAGGGATTTTGAAGATATGGACCATAATTTGTGACAACCTTTTTTTCAAAAAAATTGATAATCAGGCTATAATTCAAGAACCGCTTGAGTGGTTGCACATATCATACATCAAATCAGTGTAGAATTGAACGAAGAATTCGAATATGTATAAATATACAGGGTGTTGCATTTGAAATAACGAAGTTACATTCGTTTCCGTTGAAACCGGAAGTAATTCCTCTTGAAAATATTTTTTAATTAAAGTTCATGTACTCTAAAACGAAACTCCAAAATCTTGAATCTGTATTACAATTCCTTCCTCGAAAACGTCTAATGAAACACTTAAAAAAATCACCCTGTATACTATAAAGATTCGATAACTGAAATTATCAACATTCTATAGTTCCGATTTCACAATCCTTTCGAAAATTTGTATGATCATTAACTTCACCAATTCACATCTTTCAAACTTGATTTTATATTAATCGAAAGTTTTTTCATGGAAATTTTAGAAATTTTTAGATATAACGATAGACTTTTCCATGCTCGCATTAACGCATCTCTCTCAAATGTTTTCGTACTGCTTTGAATTGGTATTGAACATTTTACAGCAAAATTTCAGTTTTTTCTGCACTTTTGCAGAAGGAGAATGAATATATGAAAATAATTTCAATAAAGGAACTAAAACTATAAAATAAAACTAGTCCAATAGGGTCACTATAGGCTGGACCCGTCCCTGTATCCGATACCAATATCCAAAAGGGCGTCCTGATCCTGAAGGACGACAGTCGGCAAAGTTGAAATAGGCAACTTGAACACGGTGAGAATAATGACTTCATTATGTGAGATTTTCCTTGCGGAAATAAACTTTCATTCAGACTAGAGCAGAAAATGTAAGCGTAGAAGTTCATTCTTGTGGTTGAATGGTGTGCTAGAGGCCTTGTTGACTCGTTTGGGCATGAAGAAGTACACGTCGAATGTTCAATCATGAGTGAAATGCTTTCAAATAAAATTACTAACAGCTCTCTCATGAACATCTCCCCGTTTTTATATGGACAACACACAACATTTTATTATGTTCTTTATGAGAAGAGATTTTGTTTTGACATTATGTAGGGTAAAACCCGGATAGATGCCTCAGTTGGATAGATGCCCCATTTTCAAAATACCTAACTTCCGAAACACGTATCAAAAAATTGATTTTATAAGTAGCTGCTACAGTCACCCTGGACCTTAGTTTTGTAAGGGTTATTGTAAAGTGAAGCCGTTTTTCGCTAGTGTGTGCGATCATCTCAGCAGCGAACTTCACAAACATACCAAACTTTTAGAGGTAGGTATTTGCCGCTGTATAACTTTTGAAGTGGTAATAAATTCAGTTATTTTTTTAATTTCGCCAATACAGTGTTTCATTGAGTAAACATCTGAGTACAAATAGTTTTTGTTTTCTTCTTAATTTATTAAAAAAATTCATGGGCAACTATCCCTATTGAAAAGGATAGTTGCCCTGATTTTTTGAGGTATAGGTGCCCCTTAGGACATCTAAACTAAAACCATATCTTCTTAGCAGATTTTCGATTCATTGTGTTATTTTGATTTTAAACTTGATTCCTGATCATTTTTGTTGAGACTTATTATTTAATTAATTTATCATGAATGTGTGGAATAATGCTTTATGTTAATATGAAGAATGCAACTTTTCGTTTAATATAGGTATGCTTTTGACATTCAATTAAAAATGCACAATTGTTGTTAATTCGATCCATGTTACGTACATAAAGTTGCTGTTTTAAGCATAGAAAATCTCATTGTATTTAGTTGGGTTTTTGGTTTACACAGTATGAAGGGCATCTATCCCTCCCAGTATTTTCATGGTGGGGCAACTATCCCCAAAAAAAAAGGGTTCTACAAAAATCAAATTATTGTGCAATTATGGGATTGCTATGTCAGAGAAAAGTCTCAGTATTCCAAATCAAATAATGGGGCTTCCTACACTCATAGAAATTACACATATAAAGTCAATATTTTCAAAAATATAAGGCAAATTCAAAAAGTGGGGCATCTATCCGGGTTTTCCCCTATGTGTGCTGTTCAAATAGGGACGGTGTTAGAAGAAACCAAATCAATATTTTCTTGTGAACGATCGCAAGGCTATATTTTTCACTTTTTTGATCTTCCACCGAACCAGTCTCTTGAAATTTTTTTAATAATTCGACCAATAGTTCTTCCAGATGGACAGTTGCGTAAACCATAAAATTCGAGTAATTTTCTGAAAACACTCTTCACAGAACTCTGATTTTCACGAAATAATTCAGTAATTTGAATGCACTCTTTAAAAATCAAAATACCTAGACGAATTCAATGTTTCATTTAGATACTAGCGACCCGCCCCGGCTTCGCACGGTAATATCTTCGAAAATATTCACTTAAATCATACGTCTGAATAGTTTGAATTTTGTACCTGCCTACCGTATAAGTTAAGTAGTGTGATGGAATGTCGCTAAGTTTCGATCCAAGTAAAACTGTTGTATAAAGACAGTTGCATCAAAATTTTATCATAAATTCCCTAAATTATGGCGCCTACCGACCCTCTAAGTTAGAAAATAGATCAAATACTAACTTGAAGTCTTAGTAACACTCAGTTAAAAAAAAACATCAAAATCATTTCAGTAGCTATGGAGTCATGCGCTTCTTGACACGATCACGCTAGATTTCCGCGGGAATGAGGTATTTTCCCGCCGTAAAAAGTAGCCTGCGTCCGTGCCTAGGATCCTATCTTTATATTAACCAAGTCTTATAAAAATACGTTCAGACGTTAAGGCGTGAATAAGATAAACTTTTAAACAAACGATTAAAAATCACTAACTTAATTAGTTTTCTGCCTACTGCCTACGCCTTAAGTACGATAGCATGAATATTAATAACCCATATCCTTTTCTAGGTTACTATCTATCACCCAACTAAATTTCATAAAAATCCGTTCAGCTGTTTAGGCATGAGCAAAACTCCCAGCAAAAACCATAAAAAAATCACTAACTCAATTCAGTTTTCTGCCTACTTCCTACCCCCTAAGTACGATGACGTGATCATTTTGATCTTATATCCGTTTTTAGGTAACCATCTATTACCTTACTAAATTTCATCAAAATCTGTTCAGCCGTTTAGAGGTGAAAGAGCAAAAGTCCCAACAAAAACGACTAAAAATCACTAACTCAATTTAGTTATCTGCCTACCTCCTAAGAACGATGGCGTGATTATTTATAGCCTATGACCATTTCTAGGTTATCATCTATCACCATACCAAATTTCATCAAAATCCGTTCAGCGTGAAAGAGTAACAGACAGACAGACAGAGTTACTTTCGCATTTATAATATTAGTATGGATTATTAAAAAAATCTCGCCATTTGAAATACTCGAGGAAACACCTTTCATAAAGATCGCATGACATCAAATGTAACGTACTGAGCATATCGTACGTATACATTTTAACAGTTTCTTGAATATTCCCATAAGAATAATTTCCGTAATTACGACAGCGTCTGAAATTATGAAAATAAACTCCCCTTTTCATTCAATTATTCGAATATAATTGAGCGCTCGTTCTACTTAGACGAGTGCTATATCGTTTTGCCCAAATGTCTGTAATTTTCGAATTTTGAACCGAAAATGGTCTCAAACGATAGGGTTCGACTCTCTGATGGAAAATATGAGGTCAAATCAAATTCTGTAGGGCCGGCCGTCCGTCCGTGAGCACAATAACTCTCGAACGGATTGTCCTAGAGACTTGAAATTTTCAGGGTGTGTTCAGCTCCCAAATAGCTCGGTTAAGTTCGTTAACCAGAAAAATCGTACAGGGTGTTCCATAAAAAGTGGCCATTCAAAATTTTTGTTCCTCAATATTTCACACAAAACGAGGGCAAACGGAATGAAATTTTGCAGCAACTTGCCAGATGCTCATAGTGAGCCTCTCGCAAAATTTTGTGGCCATAGTATTAACAAAACCATAGAAAATTCAATTGGAATATTGAAAAGAAGAATTTCTTTATTTCCGTAACCAACTTTTCGATTCAAATGAAATTCATTTTGTAAGTTGAGACTGATATACTGAATGTTTATGCAAAATTTCAAGAGGATAGCATCATCAGAACCATAGAAATTCCAATTGGAATGTTGAAGGAAAGACTCTTTATATTTCCATAACAAGATATCCGAATCAAGTGAAATTATTTTGGAATTGAGATTTATATATTGAATGTTTGTCCAAAATTTGAAGATCATCGCATCATCCGAACTATAGAAAATTCAATTTGAATATTGAAAAAAAAATTATATTTTCATAACAAGATATCTGAATTGAGTGAAATTTATTCCTGGTATAAAGATTGATATACTGAATGTTCATGCCAAATTTCAAGAGGATCGCATCATCAGAACCATAAAATTTAATTATTTTAATTTTCAAGTGTGACCATAGAATTGAATTTTTTTAATTGTTTATATATAAAGTATCAATTTCAAGTCATATACAGAATTTTGAGATGATAGTCCTATTGCTCCACCAGAGAACGAGCGCTCAGAAGCTCCTGCTCAGGGCTTGCTTCCATTTTTATTTTGACTTAATCCTGTATTCCGTTCAAAACACGATATTAAATCACTCAAATTAAAATTTCGTTATTACAACGGCACGAAACAATCTTTCATGGCTGGCATGATAAATGAACGTGGTAACTAAACAAATGAATAACGAAACAATGGCTGCCATTCTCCACCGGCTCACAATAGAAAGAGCGACTTTTGCCATCGCTAGTATTTTTGTTTTTTTTAATATCTAAGGTAGTTGGTTGTAATCCGTTTAATGAGGTTTCGCAACGATTGAGATCAAGACGGTTCGATTGTGCCTACATGATTATAGATAAAAGATAATTTCCTCTCCTCAGTTTTTGTTTTTGAGGTTTTTTACGAGTATACAGGGTGAGTCTTTGATTAGTACATATATTTTAACCGTAGGTTCCTGAGGTCAAAAGAAACACTTTTTTCCTCTACCATTTTTTCCGATTCGGCCTGGTTAAAAAGATACAGGCTATTGAAAATCCATGAAAAGCATAAATTTTCAGTAATATCTAGAAAACGATTCTTCAAATGAAAAGATTTTTCAAACATAGTTTTTCATGAATATGATTAATCTTTACCGAATACCAAATTCCGAGTAATTCGATGTTGAAAGAAAAAAAAATCTTAGAATTTCGAAAAATTGGGTACTTTGGCTGAATGCAACTCTGTCGAAAATATTCACAGAATTCAATTTTCCCTATGTGGTCACTTTGACAAATTTCAAGAATAATTCGAGAATTTGTTATCTGGAATGATGAATGGTAAGAGAACTAGCGGATTTTATTTAAAAATGGGGTTACAATGAATAAGCTCACCTCTATACTTCTTCAGTGTAAATCCTTATCTATTCAAGCAAATTTCCACACCACTTTCGAAGAACCTATTGCAATTTTGTTTCGTTGAGCATACGTTGACATACGTTGATCCAAATTTACATTACGTTAGAATACGTTCATTTCTCATTTATTCATCATATTTATTACTACTAAAATGACCTTAATAAGTAATTATTCATGAAGTCGTATGATTTTGAAAAACAAACTAACCACAGAACACCGATGTCAAAGAATCTAGTGTCACGTCTGTGACTTTCACCATGCGGACCATAGAGAAAAGTTTGTTCTATGATGCGGACACCCCTTGAAATTCAATCGCCCCAACTGGTGTTTATGAACCAGAAATGTCATGCGTGTTATGGTTGAGTTGTTGTTTTGATTTCGAAAACTCTTGCATGGAAGATTTCAAGAGATATTGGAAATGAATGCTATAGCTAGAATAGGTGGTTTAAAAGTTAATCCGAAATAATCAAAAATGAAGTATACATCAAGAAGAGATTATTCTGCTTTTCATCACTAGCAAAATTTTGGATGAATCAATCATTGCATTAGAAAATATACAACTGGTATTGAAAAAGTGAGTTTATATTTCTTTCTTTAATACAGCAGCTTATTTGAAAATTTCGAATGGTATATCTACTCGTTTCTTTGAAACAATAGCTTATTTCAAAGGTTTGCATGCTATATCTCGTACTTTCAAAAATTCAGTGGTTAGTTTACCAGTGGCGGCATAGCTCATTCTGAAAATAAAAAAGGGCCATATCTTCTTATTTAGGCCGAATCGGAAAAAATGGTAGAGGAAAAAAGTGTTTCTTTTGACCTAAGGAACCTACCGTTAAAATATATGTACTAATCAAAGACTCACCCTGTATACTTGATCGATATGTTAGGTATGTGAAAATCATATTCAAGAAAATTATTGTGATTGCTATCAAGGTCGTCAATCCGATTACTTCCAAAAGGAACTTTCAGGATAGGTTTGAGATTGGAAAAGGATTCATGAATGAATAGAATGAAACCAAAGACCCTTTAGGATTTTCAAATTGGATTTATTGTTTTCCTAATACGAACGAGCGCGCAAAAGCTTTTGATTTCACGTCAGCGCTTTTTGCAATTATAATTGAATTATTTCCTATTTTTTCTTGAATTTCCTTTGATCTGATTTGTATATTTACATATATGCAGATTCAAAGACTCAAAACAAAGTTTAATTTTACCATTTAAAATAGATAAAAAAATCATAACTTTGAATAGAGAATATTTTTTCACATTATGTGCAATATGGTCGTTAAGAAAATAACTGCTGTGTGAGATTTTATTGAGTTAGTATATCAACTCCTCAATGTATTTGTATTTATACAACAAACGATAAAGCAGATAATAAATTTATAGGTCCCAACCGAGAACCATTTTGAAAAAGGGTGTAACTGGATAGTAGAAGGGTGAATTCAGGATCACACCATTACATCGTGCCAAGCGATCATTTATCTATCATAAATATTATGAACATTCTTTATATTTATTAGGTATATTTTTATCAGATGCTATTTTCTGCAATCGGTGAATATCTGGATCAAATTACTAATTTGAAATAAGTATATTTAAAGGGTTCTTATTGAGGTCGTGAAAATTTCAGCACTTACAGAAAAGTATGGTTGAAATAATTGAAACTGGCAAATGATATCGGAGCCCGAAGTTCTTTGAGTTCCAAAAAAAGCTAGTGTTTTTTGTCGTTATCTAAACCGAAATCTTCCCTTAATTCCTTTTCGATTTCTTTTCATTGTAGTATCTGTCACAGATATCCAAGTTCCCTCAAACAGACCACAACAAATGAAATTCGATGCCATTTAGGTTTCACGAACCGCCTTCCAACATACAAATTGCCATTCTAGTATTCAATAGCAGTATCCCGAGGTATCATGCACTGAAGATCAGGGTACGTTCCTTGATTGCCTGTATCCGCTTCAAATAATTTGATGATTTTTTTTTGGGTGTTATTGTGTAATGTTTCTATTCACCGAGGAGGGCCATGTGAATCAGGAATGGTTTGGACTAGTTACCAAAATGTAACAGAGATGAGATATACTTCTGCAAAATTTGCAAATCGTGTAAAAGAAAAACATGGTACGCGAATTGTTATTGCCGAAATTACACTACTGGAAAAAATTAAAGGATCAAAAAAAAATTCCAAATTTTTCGGCAATTTTCAACATGCCGTAACTTTGAGAGGAATGGTCGTACAAGGAATTTAAAAAAAAGAAATTGTAGCTCCAAGTGTCTAGTTTTTGGATTAGAACTTCAAAAATTTTAAGTTTCAGTGGTTTTCGAGAAATGATAGAAAAATCAGCAACAAAAAAATTCTCAAAATTTTACCGCTTTTTTTTTCTTGACTTCGAGCGTGGAAATTTTATTTTTGCATAATCGTTATATTGATGGGATACTTTGTTAATTCAGCTTTAATTTATTTTTTTATTGACCTCAATACGTCCACTCCTCGCCGAGATATCGGTCTTCAAATGGAAAAGGATCCATTTGTCTTTGATTATCGATTTCTCAGCAACCAATGATCGCACAGAAAATTGAAGGACGGTTTCAAGACCTTAAATGAACTCCCATTAATGAACAACCATTGCTTATTCATAGAAATTTTTTTTTCTTCATGTCGCATCAATATAAAAATTCAACTAAAAAAGGGCGTTTGGTGGTTTCTTGGAAAATCTACCGCTGGATCGAAAATGTTGAGGAAACCAATAATGTTAAGTGTGACTTTCACAGTTCAATATGTTGATAAAAACCTTACGAAGAGCCAACTCAATCCAGCGAGCCGTTTTTTTGTTTGACTCGATTGAATTTTTGAAAAAAATAAGGATCACGTTTTTTGCTCTGAGAAGCTCATAATCTTTAAAAAAGGCAAAAAAGAATTTTCTCGAGCTCTTTACACATTTTAATTGCCGATAGTGCATAAATTTCAAAAAAGAAAAAAAAAAATAAACTAACAAATAAAATTTTTATTAATTTAATAATCAAAGACAAATGGATCCTTTTTCATTTGAAGACCGATATCTCGGCGAGAGGTGGACGTATTAAGGTCAATAAAAAAATAAATTAAAGCTAAATTAACAAAGTATCCCATCATTATAACGATTATGCAAAAATAAAATTTTCACGTTCTTAAACAAGAAAAAAAAGTGTAAATTTTGAGAATTTTTTTGTTGCTGATTTTTTATCATTACTCGAAAACCACTGAAACTTAAAATTTTTGAAGTTTTAATCCAAAAACTAGACACTTGGAGCTACAATTTCCTTTTTTAAAATTCCTTGTACGACCATTCCTCTCAAAGTTACGGCATGTTGAAAATTGCCGAAAAATTGGAATTTTTTTTGATCCTAATTTTTTCCTGTAGTGTATTAACTAAACTTATGTAAATACTGTCTTAGGAAAATCGTTATATTCATGTGATTTCAAATATTCCCATTAATAAAATTGTAGGGGGCTAATGCTCAGTTGCAGGAACGTCCATTAAAATTTAAAGATCCATTAAACCCTTAATCCTCCATTAGTTCCTTGTAATAATGGAGGATTAAGAGTTTAATGGACCTTTAAATTTTAATGGACGTTCCTGCAACTGACACTAAGTCATGCGAATGCTCTGCTGAAAAACCCAGAGAACCTCAAAAAGTAAAAACTTCTGAATCATGAAGACATAACGGTCAGAAGTCACTGAAACTATCTGTTCGTTTTCGAAAAAATATGGACAATTAACCGAACTCGCGATATAGTCCAGTAGATTTGTGCTCAAAAGAACCCCTAGCAGGAAAGTTCTGGGGTAGTTTTGATTTTTTTCGATTTTTTATGTTTTTGGGGTGCTGAATCCGAATCTGAGGTTTGCTAACAAAATTTCGTGGGGGAACATTGAAAAAAATACAAAAAAAAATCTCATTCTTTGGCAGTTTTCTGCTTATAACTCGGAAACTATCAACTTTTCGTGAAAAACCTCTCAATACAAAATGAAAGTACATAAAACTTCCTACAAATTGTACTGCCACAGCTTGTTCTGCGACCACCTGTTCTGGCTCAAATTATAGTTTTAAATGAGGTATTTTCTGTGACTCAATAAATGAAAAAACCTTGAATTCTATGGTTCCGATGATGCGATTCTCTTGAAATTGTGCATGAACATTCAGCATATCAGCCTCGATTCATAAAAAAAATTCACTTGAATCAGATATCTTATTATGGAAATATAAAGATTCTTCTTTTGAATATTTCAATTGAATTTTCTATGGTTCTGCTCACACTATAGTCACACAATTTTGCATCAAGCTTATTATGACCATCTTGCATATTGCCGCAACATTTCATTTCGACTGGTTTCATTTTGTCTGAGATATTGAGAAACAGACATTTTGAATGTCCGTATTTTGTTTCATAAAACGAGACCATTCTAAATTTTTGTTCCTCAATATCTCAGACAAAATGAAACCAGTCGAAATGAAATGTTGCGGCAATATGCAAGATGGTCATATTAAGCTTCATGCAAAATTGTGTGACCATAGTGTGAACAGAACCATAGAAAATTCAATTGGAATATTGAAAAGAAGAATCTTTATATTTCCATAACAAAATGTTCGATTCGATTAATTTTTTTTTGTGAATCGCGACTGATATATTGAATGTTCATGCACAATTTCAAGAGGATCGCATCATCGGAACCATAGAATTAATTTTTTTTCATTTATTGAGTCATAGAAAATACCTCATTTTCAACTATTATTTGAACCAGAATGGATTGTCGCAAAACAAGCTGTGGTAGTACAATTTGTAGGAAATTTTATGTACTTTCATTATGTATGGAAAGGTATTTCAGGAAAAGTTGATAGTGTCAGAGTTATATGCAAAAAACTGACCAAGAATGAGATTTTCATTCTTTTTTTGTATTTTTTTCTATGTTCCGTCTAAAAATTTTGTTAGCAAACCTCAAATTCGGATTCAGCACCCCAAAACTTTCCTGCTTAAAGCACAATTCGACTGGATTAATAATGCACACCAAACAGTGACACGTTGTTTAGTTCTCTGGAGTTTTCAGCACTCTAGAACAGTCGCCTTAGTGAGCACTTTGCAATTTTTTTGGGATATTTAAAATCATATGTTATGACCATCGTGCAAATACTCTTGCCCACTTATTGAGCATTCCTTTTTTTATAGCCAAAATATTCGACAAAATGCTGGACAGAGTTGTCCTTTCCGACATCGATAATAATGACATCATTTGCCTGATACAATCTTTAAAACTATCTAAACGTAAATTTTAAATGTTATACTTGATGATGGAAATGCAATTAAATGGATATTTGCATGAGTTTTTGTCGAATTCAATTTCTAAATCCGCAAGTTTCTCTGCCTCGCCCTGTATGTCAGATTATCAAAAATAGGAGTGGTATCAAAGCTCGTTTGAAAACTAAATCCATCCCTGGTTGATAATATGTTTATAGTGCAGGGTTTTCTGTTGTGAAAGCTTGAAAGAAACGTTTATAGTCAAGCATCATCCCCTTCGGTTTTTAGCGTAGCGTAGAGGGGTTAGAGTAGAGAATGTAACCGACAGGGTACCGACGACGATACAGAATGGCGGATTATGCAGCTCTATAAACTTAATCGCTTTATTTTCTATGTATACGATGCGAAATCTGAGTCGATTCTCTGTCATGGATGACGCCTGATGATGAGCCAGCTGTTAGATTCAATTCTCTGATCATGTCGACGACGCCATCTTAGTTCGGCCTCTTTTTTTAACAAATGGGTTTGTTGGAGATAATCGCATCGGATTAATCGGGGAATATACAGGATGTCTAAAAACCGAGGCAATTCGGACCATGAAAGGAGGTTTTCAGAAAATGTTCTCTTTGAATTTCTGAAGCGTTTTGATCTGGTAGTAGCTATTCTCAATATTTTACAACTCTATTAAATATTCCGCACAAAGTTGAGATCTCTATAAACCCATTTGAAGTCCAGACGGCTTTTGGGTTGATTCTATTTAATCATGAATTAATTTTACCATTTCAAATCTTGAATCTATCCAAAAGTTTCGAAGTCGGTCTTTCCGGAAGTTATCGTTTTACGTCTACCGTGAACGTTCCCAAATCTAGCGTGAAAATTTCAAATCCATTAGGTACTCGAGACCTACAGCGATCAGAATTTTGTCAGTTTACTACACACAGACAATTTTTTTTTCAATTTCTAAGGGCACAATCCTCACGAAATTTTGCAGAAGTATGCGCTTCTCCCTCAAAATACCAACTTTCGAAATGATGGGATGTATGGTATCGGAAATATCAGTTTAATATTGTAAAATTTCAAATGTCAATAGCTCAGAAACTACCGGATTGATTTGGCCTGTTAATTAACGAATACGAACCCGGAACCAACTCACAAAATTTCAGAACTCTAACTTTATCTTTCAAGAGTTATCGAGTATACACGGACGAGCAGAATCTTCATTGACCACGGATTCTTCATCAGTGAGTTGAACCGAGTCGTTTGAGACCACTCCCGGTCCAAAATTAGAGAAATACAGACATCTGAGCTAACTTATAGCACGCAAAAACTCAGGTGATGAAAATTATTCGACGGTTCACTCGAGTCTTCCCAACTCAATATATCAATCAAATTCAAGAAGCCAAACAATGATAAAAATGATTTTATAATCTAGGATAATTGTAGACGATCAAATATATCTTTGTTCAACTGTCAAAAAAGTTGACTTTTCATCACTTTGAATACGTGAATGATTACTTTTTTCACCGTTAAAAAAACTCAAAAAAACTCTTTTCCGCCGACCTCGTAATAAAAGGTGATTTTAATGTGTACGAAATTGATCATTAATGACTCGTTTTAATGCTCAATTTTTTGGCTATTTTAATATGCAATCCTCATGGCAACCGTTCACAAAGTATTCAGAAGCACTACTAGATATGTCATAACTCTAATGGAACATAGATACATAGAAATTTTATTATGACAAATGTATGTCTTGTGCAGAAAGAAAATGTATTTCAATCAAGAATTTATACACAATTCACATTGAGATCGTTGGAAAAATCTTGTAATCAACTCGGTTATTAATCGAGCGACTAATGGTCTCGAACTATTAAATCGTTCGCTCCGCTCACGCATTAAAATATCTTGACCAGAAGTCGCTGTCTTTAATAACCTAGTTGATTAAATAACTATTTTTAACGGTGAAAAAAAGTAAAAACTGTACGCATAGAAAAATTATATTCTAAGCATTGTCTTCAATCATTTTATATTTCAGACGATGTAAATTCACATTCACAGTTGAACAAAAAATGTTGTTTGTATTTCGTGCGTATAAAATTCGTGTTTTCATGGCACATTCGAGTGATTTTAACACTCTCATTTACCATGAAAAAAACACTCATTTCACGCACTTAATACAAAAATAACTATTTTTTAAACTCAATGAACCAAAACAGAATATTCCAATAACCAAAATTTATTATAACCAATCAATATCGAAGATTCCGGTAATGTAAAGAAGCTGAAAATATCCAAGTTGGCAGGCCGGTTGCATGTTGTTGTTGATCTGGTAGCTGGATATCAAATTTCACATGAAATTTCGAATTGTTACCTGACATGATGTTTTATATTCTCAAGATGAATCGAAAAGATAAGAGAGGGAATGTCCCCGATGTAGGCGTTAAATGGAGATAATACAAAACAGTTTGTTTTATGTAGAAGCTGAAAGAGACATTCTGATCAAGCGCCGGTTTTATATTACACCTTTACTGTCTCTTCTATCGATTATTTATTCGATTTTTTCTATTCCTCACTTTTTCTTTCCAATGAAACACTTCATATCAAAGTGGAATTGATATGTTCGATAATTAGGTATTCTTTTCGAAATAGAAACTAAATATTCATTTACATCTTCCCTTTGAGCATTAAATTTTTAACGCACATTCAAATAAATACTTGAATAAGAAAGATATATTATTTTTTCTACAAGCGTGCACTTTCATTCTCTTTCCCGCGCGTATTTCAATTCGTAACGAGTCACATTGCCAAACAGTGTGGGAAAAACCCCTGCTATTCCATTACCGCACGCAAATGCGTGTGTGGTAATGGATTAGCAAGGGTTTTTCTCGCACGCTTTTTCTAAAGAATAAACTGAATAATGATATATATCTATGCCACCGACGACGTTACTATGGAAACGGCATGTGAACGACTTGTCAGAGACTTTTGTCGTTCATGTGTATTTAGAATGATCAATTCACATTTGAATCTGTGTGTTGAAATCGATCTCGTATAAGCGCTTGTAGAGAAAATATTGCTCCTAACTCGTGCGGAAGTGTTTTTCCCGCACTCAACTGCTTACCCAAACTCCGCTTCGCGTCGTTTGGGTAACGGCAGTTTCGTGCGGGAAAATATCACTTTCCGCACTTGTTAGGAAAATAACTATTTTTAGTTTCATCTTCATAAACGATCAGTCTGCTTTTAAATCATTGCATTTCAACATTAAATAATGATATCGGTATAATGGTTCAAAATATACTGATGGACAAAATTAGCGCACCACCTAAAATTTCGTTAAATTTGAACAATTGATATCTCCCAATCTTTAGTCGGATTTCAACGTTTTGTTCTTTCAATAGTAGCTATGTTATTGTCGAATTCCCTCCATTAAACAGAAGTCCAAAAACTGAAATCTTCATGTTGTACAGGGCGTTTAAATAATGTCATGTTTTATAGTCAAATTTAACGTCTTCTGTGGGAAATGCCAGGTTGCTAAGGCATATAAAAACAATAAAGCGTTGTAGCCTATATCTCTTGAGTATTTTGTTTTTTTAAAAACCAATTTATCTTGAAGTCGTCCAGAGATATTCAACTTTTTATCAACTCTTGTATTTTATGCATTAGCCATGAATATATTCGCAACCATTTGTCCGATTTGAATGTTTTTCTTTAGTTGTAGCTCTTTTATTGGCGAATATCATACTACAATGAGATGTCCATAAGTCAACGGAGACAACAACCAAAGAAAAATAAATAAGAATTAACTTTCAACACAAAAATAAACGAAAACAAATTAACAAAAACAAAAAAATGCAAGAAGTTATAAAAATGTGAATATCTCTGGAATGGTACAAGTTATATTGCTTTTTAAAAAATCAAAATACTCAGGAAACATCAGGCTACATCACTGTATAGTTTTTAGAAGCCTTATATATCTGATATTGCCCACAGAAGGCGTTAAACTGTAATGAAAAAAACCCGAAAATTTAAACGCCCTGTACAGCATGATGCATTTTTTTTGAACATCTCTTTGTAGTATGATATTCGCCTATAAAAGAGCTACAACTAAAAGAAACATTCAAATCGGACTAATGGTTGCGAAGATATTCATGGCTAATGCATAAAATACAAGAGTTGATAAAATGTTGAATATCTCTGGACGATTTCAAGATAAATTGGTTTTAAAAATAAACAAAATACTCAAGAGACACTAGGCTACAACGCTTTATTGTTTTTATATACCTCAGCAATCTGGCATTGCCCACAGAAGACGTTAAAATTTGACAATAAAACATGACATTATTTAAACGCCCTGTAAAACATGAAGATTCAATTTTTTGCACTTCTGTTTAATGGAGGGAACTCGACATTAACAGAGCTACTATTGACAAAAAAAACGTTGAAATCCGACTTAAGATTGGGAAGATATCAATTGTTAAAATTTAACGAAATTTTAGGTGGTGCGCTAATTTGTCCATCAGTATATAACAATTTTTTCAGATAAGACGATCATTTCAGTCTGTATCAGCTGTTTTGAGGTAATAGCCTTATTGCTACACCAAGGAACGATCGCTCAAAGGCATCTGCTCAGGGTATTTCTGATTTTTTTCTGAAAGAAATCCTAATAACTACTTTATTCAAACTTCAACTACTTTATACTTCCCAAAACATTAATAGTTGAACCCATGATACCATCAACCAACGGATATAAATGTAAGAAGCTGAAGGGAAGAGCCTAGCACCTATGATGAAACCACACATTCAAGAACCATTTATTTGTATTTATGGTGCCAATAAGAGTTGACGTTCAAATAAAGGTGGCAGCACACGGTTCGTAAAATGACAATAGTCCCAAACTAAAATAAAATATAAAAGTTGTCATACGAACAAGGGATGATAAATTAGATACCCGAGTTGGGACGTGAAGTCAAGGCCTACCCGTGAAATATTGGGCTTTCTCTGAAATTCTCTCTTTTGGCTTTACGAAATGTGCGCTAGTAATGGATCGACAGGAATGCAACTGAAATTGAAGAGATTTTGTTGAGTTTGATGAGGCTTTCTAGGTTCTATGATGGTTATGATTTCACAATCCATTTGAAAATTCGCATCATCATTCATTTCGCCCATTTATATCCTCAATACCGATTTCATTTCAATCGGAAGTTGTCTAATGACATTTCAAGTATTTTTTCGATATTACGATTATGTTCCCATGGTTGTAGGTAGGGGAAAACCCAGATAGGTGCCCCACTTTTGAATTTGCCTCATATTTTTGAAAATATTGATTTTATATGTGTAATTTCTATGAGTATAGGAAGCCTCATTATTTGATTTGGAATACTGAGACTTTTCTCTGACATAGCAATCCCAAAGTGCACAATAATTTCATTTTGTAGAAGCCATTTTTTGGGGATAGTTGCCCCATTATGAAAATACTGGGAGGAATAGATGCCCTTCATACTGTGTGAACCAAAAACCCAACTAAATACAATGAGATTTTCTATGCTTAAAACAACAACTTTATGTACGTAACATGGATCGAATTAACAACAATTGTGCATTTTTAATTGAATTTCAAAAGCATATTATATGAACGAAAAGTTGCATTCTTCATATTAACATGGAGCATTATTTCACACATTCATGATAAATTAATTAATAAAAAGTTTCAACAAAAATGATCAGGAATCAAGTTTAATATCAAAATAACACAATGAATCGAAAGTCTGCTAAGAAGATATGGTTTTAGTTTAGATGTCCTAAGGGGCACCTATACCTCAAAAAATCAGGGCAACTATCCTTTTCAATAGGGATAGATGCCCATGATTTTTTTAAATAAATTAAAAAGAAAACAAAAACTATTTGTACTCAGATGTACACTCAATGAAACACTGTATTGGCGTAATAAAAAGAATTGATGAATTTATTACCACTTCAAAAGTTATACAGCGGCAAATACCTATCTCTAAAAGTTTGGCATGTTTGAGAAGTTCGCTGCTGAGATGATCGCACGCACTAGCGAAAAACGACTTCACTTTACAATAACCCTTACAAACTAAGGTCCAGGGTGACTATAGCAGCTACTTATAAAATTAATTTTTTGATACGTGTTTTGGAAGTTAGGTTAGGTATTTTGAAAATGAGGCATCTATCCAACTGGGGCATCTATCCAACTGAGGCATCTATCCGGGTTTTACCCTATTAACGGAACTCTCACAAATTCGTATTGAACATTTTACTGCTAAATTTCAGTTCCCGATCGGATATGTTGTTCATTCGGAGTTTTAACTTTGTGTTTTAGTTTGTGGTGATCGTTTTGGGTGGTTATAGCCTTCACTTCAATCTTCAGAATAATACCGAAACGGTAGAATGAACACGCCAATTTTTCGAAAATAAATTACGAGTAGATGAAGTCATGCTTCATTATGTTGATCAGATGTTATCGGTTTAGGTGCAGTACCACATTCGAACAATAATTAATATTACAATATTATATTCATGCATTATACTCGTACTAGCGTACGTATACAACGTTGAATTACAACTAGCATAAATATAAATCATACTTGACGACAAACAAATTGATTTACGCTAGTTATAATTTCACTTCTAATTATTCAGGATATTTCTAAAATCGTGAGAGCACACTCGCGAAGTTTATTCCTAAGCCAACTCGGATCTCGTTTCAGCGAATTGTTCTGAAGCATGTTTACCTTAAGAATTTGACGTAATAAATTAGGTTCGAAATTTTATTAGTTCAACTTTTAATTTTTTATGCCCATCTTGTTTTATGAACCATTAAGATGATTTATATTGGGATCCTTCAAGGTTAATGACTTCACATCGGTAAGGTTTTGTTAGCTTTTGTTATTTGTCGATGGGAAGATATTATAACGAGTTATTGATACGGATTTTCGTCCAACGAAAAATCTATGTGACAAGGCCTTTGAAGATAGATGTATAGACTAGTGCGTTTCGTATAGCGAATAATCCATACTAATATTATAAATGCGAAAGTAACTCTGTCTGTCTGTCTGTTACTCTTTCACGCCTAAACGGCTGAACGGATTTTGATGAAATTTGGTATGGTGATAGATGATAACCTAGAAATGGTCATAGGCTATAAATAATCACGCCATCGTTCTTAGGGGGTAGGCAGTAGGCAGATAACTAAATTGACTTAGTGATTTTTAGTCGTTTTTGTTGGGACTTTTGCTCTTTCACGTCTAAACGGCTGAACAGATTTTGATGAAATTTAGTAAGGTAATAGATGGTTACCTAAAAAAAGGTATAAAATCAAAATGATCACGTAACGTACTTAGGGCGTAGGAAGTAGGCAGAAAACTAAATTGAGTTGGTGATTTTTTTTGGTTTTTTTGCTGGGAGTTTTGCTCTATCATGCCTAAACGGCTGAACGGATTTTGATGAAATTTAGTTAGGGGATAGATAGTGACCTAGAAAAGGATATGGGATATTAATATTCATGCTATCGTACTTAAGGCGTAGGCAGTAGGCAGAAAACTAATTAAGTTAGTGATTTTTAATCGTTTGTTTCATAAGTTTACCTCATTCGCGCCTTAACGTCTGAACGGATTTTTATGAGACTGGGTTAATATGAAGATAGGATCCTAGGCACGGACACAGGCTACTTTTTACGGCGGGAAAATACCTCATTCCCGCGGAAATCTAGCGTGATCGTGTCAAGAAGCGAATGACGCCATAGCTACTGAAATGATTTTGATGTTTTTTTTAACCGAGTGTTACTAAGACTTCAAGTTAGTATTTCATCACTTTTCTAACTTAGAGGGTCGGTAGGCGCCATAATTTAGGGAATTTATGATAAAATTTTGATGTAACTGTCTTTATTTAACAGTTTTACTTGGATCGAATTACCGTCGCTAGTAGAAAATAATTATGATTTGAAATTTGGTTGAAAACAATGTGACTGAAAACAGAATAATTTTTCAATTATTTTCTGTGCCTAACTTAGTGAAAAATATTGTATAAAACGGACAACAGTGGATGGAAGTTTTACGAACGACAAGAAAAAAAATTGCGGATCACGATCCATAAAGTCATCTTGACCCATAAGATCTAAATCTTAACGGCGAAGACAGGACTTAATACGATTGCCTGGCTAAAACGGTGACTCTAAAGGCCACACGTCCATAAACAAGAGTAGCTTTTCATGGAAACTGCATTCATTAATTATTCTCTGTGGCATAGGCGATTTATATTGTAATAACTTGTTACTATTTCGAAAGAAGTGACATATTGCTCTGTGTATTTATGGACCATGTCTCATGGATTCTGCTCTATGGTTAATGAAGTTAAAAATCAGGGATTTATTATCGAATGCCTTTTTTGAACGTGTATACATTGATTTTTTCGAAATTATCTGAATATATTTTTTTTAATACTACCAAGTGAAACAATTAAAAGGGTGTTTCAAATTTCGTGTTTTTTAATAATGAATGCAGAAGGCGCACTTAACCTCAATTATATCAAAAGTGACTGAAAAATTCAACTAAAAAGTTTAAAGAGGAGACCGTTGGTTTTTCGTACATAAATTTTTTAACTGATGCTTCAATAAGGATGTTGACTCATGTACGAATTCATATAATTGAGGTTTTCCTCATAGAAGGAAGTTTTTGCAATCCTAAAAAACCATTTTAGTGATCTTATTATTCTCGTTGAATTAAATAAAGCTGATTTAAATTATGTTAATTATTATCAACTATCACGTGACTGCGAACGCCCAATCAGAGATAATTGACGTCACTATCAGGTATTGTCATTGCAAATTCGAATGTTCGGTGCTCAGATCAACAAAATACATTCATAGGCCGGGTTCCACAAAACTCCAATCAACTTGATTATTGAAATGTCATCACTTCTCTGCAATTTTCAGTTCATTTTTGACATAAACCATCGACTTAATTCAATATAAACGATTTGATTGCCAATCAAACTTTGTGAAACCCACGGTTCTGTGACTTGAACCATAGTAAATATATAATATATCATATCTATGATTCGAACTTACGGAGTTGAAAGCTGAAAGAAAACAGAATACCTAGTTCGTAACAAGAACGATAATCTACAATTTTCTTTATAATGGAGATGGGATTCATCAAGGGTAATAGTAGTAACTTACCGAAGATAGATTCCCTTATGGTCGCAAGTTTCTTTGCTGAAAACAAGGATTTTTGTGCAGCGGAGCTTAAAAACGTGAAATCGTCTTTGTAAGTAGCAAACTTTTAACTCATATTTATTATTACAAATAAAAGAAACACCTCATTCAGCATTTATAGACCGACCTATTCATTTTGAAGGCTTATCTTGAACTTTTCCACAAGGGATCGGGCAAAATCAGTTCGCTTTGACAGAAGCCAAAGTATGTTTACTGGATAATGACGTTATCATCATAACGTGACAAAATTGAGCATTTCCGCGGGAATTTCGAGTTGTCTTTTCATTTACTCATTTTTATTGGCAATTACCATATTTGTAAGAAAATTTTTTCGTGTTTGTATAGGGTTTATCTTTAAAATAAAATGAATTCCAAAAAGTAGTCAACATCCATATTACCAATAGAAAATGTGGAAATACTCTTCAAATGTAATCCTCACCTTACTACATTATTATGTATTTTCAGTATATTATACTTCATTCAGTATGACAAAAAGAAGAGTTGTTTACAAATAAAAGCTGTGAGAATCCAAACAAGAGATGTTCGAAGGCCGGAAACTGATTTAAGCTTTTTACGTTGTGTATTTGACAGCTGACAGAACAATACATCTTCTTTCTTCTTCTGCGTCATCTTCTCTGTCCCGAGCTGACTAATCGATGTCTTCTCTTGACGCCGGTTTAGATTTAAATGCTACGTTATCGAAATATACGATCTCGGGATATCAAATTGATTGGATTAACTTGAACGATTTGCATATTGAATGTTTTTTATTGTCTTATGTTCAATGCAGATACGTACGCATTTTTCGAGAACCTCAAGATTATGAAATAGGTTTTGCATGCTTGTACCTACGAAAGAGAAACAATAAAACAGATACTATTGACCAAGTATTGGAGTTTTTTCGACTGAAAACAGTTTATATCCAAATGAATTTTTAATTCGAATTGTCTATTGAAGTTTTTTCGCAAAATTGGCGGAGAATAACATGAATAAGATGTTATATTCTTTCTCTAAAGAATAATATTTCTTGATCTAAAGAATAACACTTTGTTGAAAACAACTTCTCTCTTCACTTTTATTTTCTAACTTATATCTATCTGACAACTACATACTATTTTAATTATTCTTTTATAAGTGAACATAGAACATTGGTTTCTTTCTTTCAATATGAATTTACATAATTCAACACTTTCCCTTGTAAATGAATGTTGAAATGAAAGATGAATAAAAAACATAAAGAAAGAATGTCACTATCCATCCAATTGGCCAGTCACTTCTACAGGGTCTTTATAAATGATTGTAACAGCGCAGTTGGCTTTGGATTGCAGAATACTAATGTCTAACCAATCAGAGTATAGCATGATCACAGAATTCTGTGGTTTGCATAATCCAAAGCCAACTGCGCTGTTACAATCATTTATAGAGACCCTGTATTTACATAAGCCTCATCTTCTCGCTTTCCCTGAAATGAAGGTTGTAATCTTCCAGATGTCTCGGTTTCCTCAAAATTTGATCTATCCCTCAAACTTCTTTGTGATATCTCCAAATTTTCTTTTCTTTGAATGTAATTCTTCATCGTTTTCTTTGTCTTCTCTCTCTTCAATTTCTTCTTGATTTTCGTTCTCTACATCTTCCATACGTAGCTTAACCTTGCTTTCACAATCTCTCAGTTTTTCTTCTATATCTCTTATGAGCTTAACAGTAATGCCCAACTCTCTCTTGAGCATCTCTCTTACGTGTCGCCTGTCCTGATGACCCCACCTCTCGTGATATAACTGAAGTGTGGAATTTTCCGCCTCGACATTGTTGACCCTCTCCATTTTCTCTTGAATAATCGGTTCAATTGCCGCTTTGTATAGAATTCCACCTTCTTCTCTATTTCCATAAAGAACTGTTTTTCCATCTACCTCCAGCCAACACTTGGTTGAAGTCGAGTAGAATCTGCTATTTTTGTTTCTATCTTGGGCAGCTAACACAGAAAATAAATTTTTAGATATTTTTGGAACGTACCATACATCATTCAAGGTCATCTTCAGTGTATAATCTTCAGTGAAGGATGTTATTTTTATAGTTCCTTTCCCAATGGCCTTGAGAGCTTCATTTCCAGCAGCTTTGATAACGCAGGGGCTTTGAAACTCTTGAAAGTCGACAAACTGGTCCAGACAATTGGTCACATGCTTTGTGGCTCCGTTGTCAATCCACCACACTGATGTTGTACTGGTCTCACAATCAGTCTTAAGCCAATCTTCACTACTAGTACAAAGGGCTACATTGGTATCCAGGGCGTTGCTCTGAGGAGGATTCTTCTTCCGCAATGGTCGTCCATCAGCAATCCACTTTCTACATGTCTTCACCCAATGTCCCTTCTTTTTGCAATAATTGCAAATATCATTTGCTTTTTCCCTCTTGAAACCTTGGTTCTTTGATTCATCACTTTTAGCAAATAATGCTTCTCCAGTTGCATTTTCTGTAGGTGTGGATCTGAAGTTTCTTTCATACATGCAGAGTTGAGTCACTAACTCGTCAAAAGTTCTCTCTTCATTTTTCGACAACAACATCCAACTTGACTTGAAGTTCTCGAAATGGCTAGGTAAGATTTCCAATACTTTGCAAACAAGAATTAAATCTGGTAAAGTATTTTCATTCTTCAATTTCAATCTATTGTTGAGTTCATTCCATAAACTTCTTAATTTTGCAACTTGAGTTGAAACATCCTCTCCAATAACCCAACTAAATGCGAAAAACTGTGTGCATATCTTGAAGAGCTGATCTTTGAAGATGCCTCAAAATTTAACTTCAATGCTTCCCACGCCTCATACGCTGTTTCTTTATCCATTACTTTCTGATAAACTGCATCAGTCACTGAACTCGAAATCATTGACTTTGCGTAGCTATTTGCTTTACGGAATAAATCTGATTCTTTCTTATATTTCTTTATCTCACTATCTTTAGCATCATTTCTAATAGGTTCAGGTTTCAGTAACTTGCCATCAATCACATCTAGGGCTCCTTCATGATAATCCAGCAAGTCTCGCATTTTCTGCTTCCAAATTGGCCAATCTGCCTCACCAGCCAAGGATTTTATGTGTTTTGCAAACTCCATAACTTTGAAAGATGCTTTGCGTCAACTTTGAAATATGCTTTGCGTCACTCCACACTAAACCCTGTCTCAATAGTCCTTTTTAATTTTTCGCTGAAACTTTCGCGGTTACTTTCACTCAATCAACTCGCGAATCCTGCGAACCTGGGCCCATAACCTGTTATATTCTTTCTCTAAAGAATAATATTTCTTGATCTAAAGAATAACACTTTGTTGAAAACAACTTCTCTCTTCACTTTTATTTTCTAACTTATATCTATCTGACAACTACATACTATTTTAATTATTCTTTTATAAGTGAACATAGAAATTGGTTTTTCTTTCTTTCAATATGAATTTACATAATTTCAACATAAGACTTTTTAGTTAATTCTTAAATGAACAGAATGATCCTAACCCTTTTGAATTATTACATTTGAATTATTGCTTCCAGCTCCACTTTAGTACTCAATTTAACGCAATTTTTATTGTGTTGATTATTTTCAGTAATTTTTCACTATTTTCCATGTATGGTAGGTCAAGATCTTCTGAAACTTTTCTGTTGTAACCTAAATAATTTCAAGACATAACACAATTTAGAAAGCACGTTCTCATTGTATATTTTAGTGGACAGATGCCTGTCTGTCAGAAGATGGAACACTTGTGTAATTCAATATGGAACTGTGTTATTTCAATAAACAAGTATTTCAGTTGTTGTTTCTGTTTTCAACATCTGTTCCATCACATTTAACTAACAATTATCAACCCAGCAAGTCATCACATCACAATGGAAATTATGGCACTTATTTCAGATATACAGGGTGTTAGTAAACGAGTGTGACAAACTTCAGGAGGTGTTTCTACATGAAAAATAATGTTATATATTTTTTATTCGCAAACGCAAACGAGATGTTGAGAGAGTTTTACTTACTTTTAATGTAAAAATAATAAAACATTTTGACGTAGCGTCGCTACCACACGTGTGAAGTGAAGAACGACAAATTCCCGTTGAGATATTTAATTTTTTTGCATGAAACTGGCGACTTATATGAAGAATCTATAGATAGTTCGACGAATAAGCTGCTGATGGACGATTATGTAAACAATATATTTCACGAAATGTTCTTTGGCGAAAAAAAAATGAAAAACTCCAACAATTTGCATACGACGTTTCTGCGTGAGTCTTTTCATGATTATTTTTCAATGTTTACAGAACAGAAAAGTCAGAACAACATGGCTTCTACCTTGTGTCAATTAAGTGCACAGTTATTACTATTGCAATTATATCACTCTAAAAAAATATCCCTTCATCTGGTATTGCATAAGGTAAATAAATCGACCCTTAATTGGTAAAAATTGAAACGAATTGTACACTAGGTACTGGAAAAAATTAAAGGATCAAAAAAAATTCCAAATTTTTCGGCAATTTTCAACATGCCGTAACTTTGAGAGGAATGGTCGTACAAGGAATTTCAAAAAAGGAAATTGTAGCTCCAAGTGTCTAGTTTTTGGATTAGAACTTCAAAAATTTTAAGTTTCAGTGGCTTTCGAGTAATGATAGAAAAATCAGCAACAGAAAAATTCTCAAATTTTTCTTTTTTCTTGTCTACGAGCGTGGAAATTTTATTTTTGCATAATCGTTATAATGATAGGATACTCTGTTAATTCAGCTTCAATTTATTTTTTTATTGACCTAAATACGTCCACTTCTCGCCGAGATATCCGTCTTCAAATGGAAAAGGATCCATGTTTTATCCGTTATTAAATTAATAAAAATTTTATTTGTTAGTTCATTTTATTTTTCTTTTTTTGAAATTTATGTACTATCTGCAATAAAAATGTGGAAAAAGCTCGCGAAAATTCTTTTTGCCTTTTTTGAAGATTATGAGCTTCTCAGAGCAAAAAACGTGATCCTAATTTTTTTCAAAAATTCAATCGAGTCAAAAAAAAAAAAACGGCTCGCTGGATTGAGTTGACTCTTCGTAAGGATTTTATCAACATATTGAACTGTGAAAGTCACACTTAACACTATTGGTTTCCTCAACATTTTCGATCCAGCGGTAGATTTTCCAAGAAACCACCAAAAGCCCTTTTTTTGTTAATTTTTATATTGATGCGACATGAAGAAAAAAAAATTCTATGAATAAGCAATGGTTGTTCATTAATCGGAGTTCATTTAAGGTCTTGAAACCCTTCTTCAATTTTCTGTGCGATCATTGGTTGCTGAGATATCGGTAATCAAAGACAAATGGATCCTTTTCCATTTGAAGACCGATATCTCGGCGAGAAGTGGACGTATTGAGGACAATGAAAAAATAAATTGAAGCTGAATTAACAAAGTATCCCATCATTATAACGATTATGCAAAAATAAAATTTCCACGCTCGTAGACAAGAAAAAAAAAGTGGTAGAATTTTGAGAATTTTTTTGTTGCTGATTTTTCTATCATTACTCAAAAACCACTGAAACTTAAAATTTTTGAAATTCTAATCCAAAAACTAGACACTTGGAGCTACAATTTCCTTTTTTAAAATTCCTTGTACGACCATTCCTCTCAAAGTTACGGCATGTTGAAAATTGCCGAACAATTGGAATTTTTTTTCGATCCTTTAATTTCTTCCAGTAGTGTAAGTAAAGCATCAGCAAGTGAGTCTGTTTCGGTCTGAGACACGTAGAGAAGAAAGAGCAGACGGTGGAGAGAAGGGTCGAAGCTGAGGGTCAAAGGTCGGTCGAGAGAGTCCCTCACCCACGCCAACTACGGCAAAGGTATGCTCGGCATCGAAGAAATATCCCATGTGAAATTTTGTTGATTCTCCTCGAGCCCCGAGACTGTCCGCCGTGCTCGAATCATATTTCACATAAACCGATAAACCAAATTTGACAACAAATTATTTCTGTTCGTGTTACACTCGCCTCTTCGTACCACGAGAAAACTCGTTTTATTTTTTTTAGTGTCCGCGCGATTTGAATTTTGATAATGGGCAGTGGGTTAGTCGCCTTTCCTGAGATAAATGACGACGAAGTTGCTGACGACGAAAACATGGGGGTGGGTTTTTTCTTTTCGCCAGAAGTGAAAAGGTGACTCATGTTCTGATCAGGTATTGAAATTTTGGTACTAAATATGATCGTTGTAAGTTTTCGAAGAATCGATTGAGATACTTATACTTGATAACTTCAATGACAATGACTTGTGTCAATAAAAATTCTGTCGAACCGAATAATGTTCACTGTTTTTAAATTCAACCACCACCTGAACAGTTTCTGAGTAACTAAATAAATGGTATTTATGGAGTCTGCAGTATTTTTAATACATAATCAGAACAGTGGCATGTAGAGACTAGTTGTGAACATAAAACAAAAGAGCACAATTCTCACTATAAAAATGTTACTAACATAGTTAGATATCCCCATAAAATAATCACAGGGATTAAATCAGGGAAATGAACTGAAAACCCTAGGAAGGAAAAGCTCCTGAATCATGTAGACAGAACAGTCAGAAGTCACTGAAACTATCCGTTCGTTTTATTCGAAAAATATGGAATAATGATTCCAACTCGGGATAGTGCAAACCGAACTTTAATCTGGAGTTTTCGGCACTTCAGCACAGTCGCCATATCTAGTTCCCTGCAATTTATCTAAAATCACAAGTTTATAGCAACCGTCCCAGGACTCTGGCTCACTTGAAGAAACATCTTCGCTTAGCTATCAACATACCCAACGAAATGCTGGACAGAGTTGTAAAGCAATGTACCTAATGACAATTATGAACACAATTTGTCAGATATCTTTGAAACTGTCTCAATATAAACTTTAACCGTTGACTTCACAAAGCTTGATTGGGCAATCAAATCGTTGATTTTGAATTGAGTCGATGGTTTATGTCAAGAATGAACTAAAAATTGCACAGAAATGATGACATTTCAATAATCAAGCTGATTGAAGTTTTGTGAAACCCGGCTAAAATGTTGTATTTGATTATAAAAAAATAAATCGATATTTGCATATGTTTTCGTTTGAACTACATTTCTTAATCTGCAATAGACTAACTATATTAGATGCTCATTCAATTCATCAAGAATATTGTAAACATCACGAAAGTTTTGGAGTTTGGATCACAGAGGATACTGTATATTCGAATATTTTCCAAACCTCTTTCTTCGGTTTCCATTCAACACAAATTTAGGTATCACGTCTTGAGTCATAGCGCAGAAATGTTCGTCATATATCTCCATTACTTTAATCCACCATAAATCAATTCGGAGGTGTTGAATAAGAGACCCTTTGAAAAGAGATTAACTTTCAAACTCCGAAGAATCATCTGAGTGCTTTTAAGGAGGCTTCGTCTTTTCAGTTATGATTTGCCTCCCTTGCTGATTTCAATACTGTCTCTAGATATTTCAGTAATGGGCTATTATGCAGCCTCTTTTTGGGAAAGGTAGCCTTTCGAAATAGGTATAAGATTATACAATCAATTACTACAACAATAGTTCTAGAATCATAAGGAAGTTATGACTCATATTGATATCAATTGTTCAAGAACAGAAGAATGGCTTGAATATTGGTTTTTCATGAGATTCAACCTTACCCTTATCTTAAGTAGAAAATAGTCAATTGTTTACCGGTTAGAAAAACCTTAACATTTTTGGACGACTGTGAAGATTGCTAACACATAGTTCAGGCTTTCATACGTGGTAAACATACTTCTTTCCGCAAATCCTTTAAAATTCGACAAATATTGATTAATTAAAAAAAATCTTGAATAAATGTATTCACAAATGAATGGTGATTTGAAATGATATTTTTTGAGCAATATCGCCTTAGTTACCATATGTCATAACACTCATATTTCCCAAGGGAAATATGAAACGTCAAGTCATATTTTACTAAAATAGCTATTATTACAACTAGGGAAATATGAATACTATATTTCCCGAGGTTGTCCTAGTTACATCCCGAGGGCGAAGCCCGAGGGATGTATGAGGCAACCGTGGGAAATGTATTCATATTTCCCGTGTTGTAATCAATAGTTTTTTTCTGATCGATACAATATCGTTCTTGAAATGGAAAAATTAATATTATATTGTAATTATTGATTCAATTGGATTTTCAACGTTGCTATGGGCTGTGTTTGTGAGAATCATGGTTGACTGGTTTTATTTTGACGTCTTGTCAGAAATAAAATCATTGAAATAATGTCGAACTACGTCGAAACTCAAGCGGCGAAAGCCCGTGAATTTTTGATTCCGGCCAAATCTAAAGCTGCTCATAGTAAAGAGTATGAAGGCTTTCGAGAGTGAACAAGAAAAAGTTTGTTGGACGGTGTCAGCGAAAATATTTTGCTAGCATATTTTGAAGATTTAGTATGTTGCTCTGATTCTTGTTCTTTTCAATGTATGATTAATTCATTCGATCTCCTGTTGCAGGAATATTCACCAAAACACGTTATGGCCAAAATTATCTATGTTTGCTGCATTTGAAGGAAGAAACGAATGTCAAATTATACGAAGAAGTGGAAGTATTTGTTAAGAACAAAAATAAAGGATCCGTTCCCAAAAAATCAGCAGTGTTGTCCCGGGAGCAGATCAAGAATTTTTGATAGAAGCACCAAATGACTTTTTTCTGATGTATAAGGTTGCATAATACTATTTTGAGTAAAATATGACTTGACGTTTCATATTTCCCTTGGGACAATAAGACTTGACGTTTCATATTTCCCTTGGGATATATGAGTGTGTTATGACATATGGTAACTAAGGCGATATTCCTCATTATTGATTCGATCAGAAAAAAATAGTATATTATGCAAATTTTCACCTAATACATCAGAAAAAAGTCATTTGGAACTTCTATCAGAATTTCTTGATCTGCTTCCGGGACAACACTGCTGATTTTTTGGGAACGTAACCTTTATTTTTTGTTCTTAACAATTGCTTCCACTTCATCGAATAATTTCACATTCGTTTTTTCTTCAAATGAAGCATGGACCTTAACATAGATAATTTTGGCCCTAACGTGTTTGGTGAATATTTCTGCGACTGAGATCGAATGAATTAATCATACATTGAAAATAAAAAGAATCAGAGCAACATACCAAATCTTCAAAATATGCTAACAAAATATTTTCGCTGACACCGTCCACCACCGTTCCACTTCTGAAAGCCTGATGCATACTCTTTACTATAGGCAGCTTAAGATTTGGCCGGAATCAAAAATTCACAGGCTTTCGCCGCTTGAGTTTCGACGTAGACATTATTTCAATAATTTTATTTCTGACAACACGTCAAAATGAACCAGTCAACCATGATTCTCACAACACGGCCCATAGCAACGTTAAAAATCCAATTAATTCAAAAATTTACAATCTAATATTATTTTTCCATTTTAAGAACGATATTGTTTCAACCAGAAAAAAACTATTGATTACAACACGAGAAATATGAATACATTTCCCACGGTTGCCTATACATCCCTCGGGCTTCGCCCTCGGGATGTAACTAGGACAACCTCGGGAAATATACTGTTCATATTTATCTAGTTGTAATAATAGCTATAACTAACAAATATTAGTTAGGAATCTCAAATTTTCCTAGCGTTTCGCAAAAAACGATATTCTTCGAACCGTTTTTTGGTGGAATACTTGATGGAGATGAATCTCTAAGTTATTAAAAATCTCCACCAAGAAATGAAATCGTCAGTTAAGAAACGCCAATCATCACCCACAAGAACAATTTCAGGACCCACCTAACATATTATAATTCTGAGTAGAGAATAAACTGACTCACCTCAGCCGTGACGTTAGACATAATAAAAAATTGAGTTCGAACACAGGTTGTTCAACGAAACTAATTCAAGAATTTTCAAGTCATAGTTAGAACCATCAATATCGATCAACTCTGTTGGTCAGACAGTCAGACAGTGTGTATAAAGATTTATATTTTATGACCTGGTTTAAAGCCTGTGGAAAAATATGATATAGGTACCTGATCATTAATAAATTATTTTTCTTCGAATGGAATCACTTCATTGGGAAAATGATAAGTGCGACAAACTTCAAAGCATTCTACATAAAAAAGTAATTAGGTTATGCTATACCAGGGTGGCCGGACGATTGACGTCCAAAAGAAAAAAACAGGTCCCTCGTCTCATGGGGTATTCGAATCACCCCCATGTATGTTATGCGATTTTTCACGGTTTCCGAGTTATGAATTTTTTTATGAACTTTTGAGAATTTTCAACTTGACCATATTGAAAAAGATATTGAAAAAAAGTACAAGAGTTTTCTGATATATTTTTTTTGTAAATAAATCGCCATGAAATGTACTTTTATACATAAAATAACCAGCATCGTAAATTTGATAAAAATTATAGAAATGTTGGTCTCAAGTGAAAAAGTTACGTATTTTGGATCATGATCTAAATTTTCAAATTTAAATTGAAAATGTAAACAGGCTACTTCATGGTTTCTCAGTAGGCTTAAAAACTGCGCTCAACACTAAGCTTTCTGAATCAATAATAAAAAATGGTACCCAACAGTCTACTTTTGCTAGAATTAGTCTTCAAAGTCAGCGAGGTGGAAAAAATCAAAGAACTAGACGTTTACTCAAAATTATTTTTTGCCATTTTAACATTTTTCTGATCTACTATCTACTAAGAAACCATGAAGTAGCCTGTTCACATTTTTAATTTAAATCGGAAAATTTAGATCGTGATCCAAAATACGTAACTTTTTCACTTGAGACCAACATTTCCATAATTTTTATCCAAGTTACGATGCTGGTTATTTTATGTATAAAAGTACATTTCATGGCGATTTATTTACAAAAAAAATATGTCAGAAAACTCTTCTACTTTTTTTTAATATCTTTTTTAATATGGTCAAGTTGAAATTTCTCAAAAGTTCATAAAAAATTCATAACTCGGAAACCGTGAAAAATCGCATAACATACATGGGGGTGATTCGAATACCCCATGAGACGAGGGACCTGTTTTTTTCTTTTGGACGTCAATCGTCCGGCCACCCTGTATAACTTTTTGCCCCCAGTTCGAATGAAAGTGGAATAAAAATAAAACGATCTATATTTCAAGATTTATTCACACGTTCAGCAATTCTTATTGTTATAGGTTTAGAATTCTCTTTGTAGTATGGACATATCGTAAAAGCCCATTTGTCATCATTATAAATTGGGATTTATGTTGGTTATAATACTTCCGGGTCAACCAGGAGTGGTGAAATTTTATAGGGCGAATTTATGTGCGGACGTGCGAAATAATCCATCGATCATCGTTGTCTGGTTCCTCTAGGACCAGATGAATGAATGACAATGGAACTGCTGATATTTTTTTGAAAATTTCTGAAATCCGAAAGAGGCAATACACTACTGGAAAAAATTAAAGGATCAAAAAAATTCCAATTTTTCGGCAATTTTCAACATGCCGTAACTTTGAGAGGAATGGTCGTACAAGGAATTTAAAGAGAGGAAATTGTAGCTCCAAGTGTCTAGTTTTCGGATTAGAACTTCAAGAATTTTAAGTTTCAGTGGTTTTCGAGATTACTCGATTTTTCTATCATTAGATAGAAAAATCAGCAACCAAAAAATTCTCAAAATTTTACCACTTTTTTTTTGTTGTCTACGAGCGTGGAAATTTTATTTTTGCATAATCGTTATAATGATGGGATACTTTGTGAATTAAGCTTTAATTTATTTTTTTATTGGCCTCAATACGTCCACTTCTCGCCGAGATATCGGTCTTCAAATGGAAAAGGATCCATTTGTCTTTGATTATCGATTTCTCAGCAACCAATGATCGCAGAGAAAATTGAAGGGGGTTTCAAGACCTTAAATGAACTACCATTAATGAACACTTATTGTTTATTCATAGAAATTGTTTTTTCTTCATGTCGCATTAATATAAAAATTTAACAAAAAACGGCTTTTGGTGGTTTCTTGGAAAATCTACCGCTGGATCGAAAATGTTGAGGAAACCAATAATGTTAAGTGTGACTTTCACAGTTCAATATGTTGGTAAAAACCATACGAAGAGCCAACCCGATCCAGCGAGCCGTTTTTTTTGTTTGACTCGATTGAATTTTTGAAAAAAATAAGGATCACGTTTTTTGCTCTGAGAAGCTCATAATCTTTGAAAAAGGCAAAAAAGAATTTTCTCGAGCTTTTTCCACATTTTAATTGCGGATAGTACATAAATTCCAAAAAAAGAAAAATAAAATAAACTAACAAAAAAAATTTTTATTAATTTAATAACGGGTATTGCCACCCCTGTTTTCAATAACGGCTCTCAAACGTTCAGCCATGTTAATCTATTTGAAGAGCGATATCTCGGCGAGAGTGGACGTATTGAGGTCAATAAAAAAATAAATTAAAGCTGAATTAACAGAGTATCTCATCATTATAACAATTATGCAAAAATAAAATTTCCACGCTCGTAGACAAGAAAAAAAAGTGGTAAAATTTTGAGAATTTTTTTGTTGCTGATTTTTTTATCATTACTCGAAAACCACCGAAACTTAAAATTTTTGAAGTTCTAATCCAAAACTAGACACTTGGAGCTACAATTTCCTTCTTTAAAATTCCTTGTACGACCATTCCTCTCAAAGTTACGGCATGTTGAAAATTGCCGAAAAATTTGAATTTTTTTTTGATCCTTAATTTTTTCCAGTAGTGTATATTCTTCACGAGTTATAGTCTATTTTTCGAAAAATATTACCGCTTCTTTCACTATCAAATTTATGCGTAGTTTTACTCCAAGAATACGACGAATTCATTTTCTGAATAAATGTTAATTGAACATTTAACAAAATCGAAAGATAAGAATCAGTACGTTATCCTCAGGTTGACACCCCGAAATGAAAAGAAGCGTTCCTAACATATTTGTTACATAATTTAAAACACCGAAAAATGCCAGTGGTCAGTTTTGACTGACACAAAGGCCGCAGGTAAAAAACATAAATTCAGGAACATTTGCCAGTCGACCACGACGTTCACATGTCATACCTACGGCTGGCCCACAAGAAAAAAAGATGAAAAAATAGTAAATTTCGAGTTTATTATAGTTTGTTGTCGGATTCGCCGCAGCGAGGGTATACTATTCTTTCCTTTCTTTCCATTCTTTTAACCTCATGGCCATTATTCACCGATTTTTGGAACAGAGAACTCGTTGGTGTGGATGAAATTTGATAAATGATGGTGGTTCTTGAAATCCATAACCCCCTAGTTAAAGACGGTCCTCTGAATCGTAAATTAGATCTCAAAGCATCCGAATCTCTGCTCTTTCTGGTTTTATATGTTTATCTTCGAGGTCCAGGGCTACTATAAAATCAGAAGCAGTGAATTTGATACTCTAGGATTCCCAAATTTCTAGCCTTGAGATTAATTGGATGGGGAATAAAAACCTAATCAACATTCGAAATTTCGTTTTATGGGAAATTTCGGTTATTTTTATACAGGTTATTTCATGGTGAAATGTTCTAGGAATATGGCATCTGAATATTTTTATGACCACAGTGTTGATAGATCCATAAAAAATTCAATCGGAATATCGAAAAGATCCAAAGAATTTTGAAAATATTAGTACCTAATGGATTTTTCACTCATCTCATTTTTTGAAAAATTTCCAAAATATAATTCTGATCGTGCTAAGATTTGGCATTCATAGGTATATTTAGTATCAATCTCAAGTCAAAATGTACAAAATTTCGAGGAAATAGCCTCATTGCTCCACTATTGAACGAGCTCTCAAAAGCACCTGCTCAGGGCTCTTTTTGAATTTTTGAACTTTGGAAATAATTTCCGAATCACCAAGGTTTTGTGTTGTAAACGGAGAATTTTGTCAATATTTCACGAGATTGCGCCAACCTAGGATTCATACCATGTTGTTACTTTCCAATCGGATTATAATGAATCTAGAGTTTCCATTAGTCCCATCAGATTGATGATGTCCAAGAAGTTGCCATAGTTGTCTGTCTAAATACACTGCCGATATCATATTCTTAACAGAATCTTTGAACGATGACCGCTCAAAATTATGAGTGGATTATTGATTGATTTTCATCAATGCATATATTTAATGCTCTTTCATTGACATTCGATCTGTATTTCTCTGAATCTACATTACTGGAAAAATTAAAGGATCAAAAAAAATTCCAAATTTTTCGGCAATTTTCAACATGCCGTAACTTGAGAGGAATGGTCGTACAAGGAATTTAAAAAAAGGAAATTGTAACTCCAAGTGTCTAGTTTTTGGATTAAAACTTCGAGTAATGCTAAAAAAATCAGCAACAAAAAATTCTCAAAATTTTACCATTTTTCTTTTGTCTACGAGCGTGGAAATTTTATTTTTGCATAATAGTTAAAATGATGGGATACTTTGTTAATTCAGCTTTAATTTATTTTTTTATTGACCTCAAAACGTCCCTTCTCGCCAAAATATCGGTCTTCAAATGGAAAAGGATCCATTTGTCTTCGATTATTGATTTCTCAGCAACCAATGATCGCACAGAAAATTGAAGGAGGGTTTCGAAACCTTTAATGAACTCCTATTAATGAACTACCATTGCTTATTCATAGAATTTTTTTTCTTTATGTCGCATCAATATAAAAATTTAACAAAAAAAGGGCTTTTGGTGATTTCTTGGAAAATCTACCACTGGATCGAAAATGTTGGGGAAACCGATAATGTTAAGTGTGACTTTCACAGTTCAATATGTTGATAAAAACCTTACGAAGAGCCAACTCAATCCAGCGAGCCGTTTTTTTGTTTGACTCGATTGAATTTTTGAAAAAAAAATAAGGATCACGTTTTTTGCTCTGAGAAGCTCATAATCTTCAAAAAAGGCAAAAAAGAATTTTCTCGAGCTTTTTCCACATTTTATTTGCAGATGGTACATAAATTTAAAAAAAAAATAAAATAAACTAACAAATAAAATTTTTATTAATTTAATAACGGGTATTTCCACCCCTGTTTTCAATAACTAATGGATCCTTTTCCATTTGAAGACCGATATCTCGGCGAGAAGTGGACGTATTGAGATAAATAAAAAAATAAATTAAAGCTGAATTAACAAAGTATCCCATTATTATAACGATTATACAAAAATAAAATTTTCACGCTCGTAGACAAGAAAAAAAAAGTGGTAAAATTGTGAGAATTTTTTTGTTGCTGATTTTTCTATCATTACTCGAAAACCACTGAAACTTAAAATTTTTCAAGTTCTAATCCAAAAACTAGACACTTGAAGCTACAATTTCCTTTTTTTAAATTCCTTGTACGACCATTCCTCTCAAAGTTACGGCATGTTGAAAATTGCCGAAAAATTTGGAATTTTTTTTGATCTTTTAAATTTTTTCAGTAGTTTAGATGCATACATATTTGAAATGCTCTTTCATTGACACTCGATCTGTATGTCTCTGAACCTATATTATCTCGTTATTCTAGCAATTCTAATAATTCCTTTTTTTTCCAGGAGAAAAACCGTTCAAATGCGAATACGCCGGCTGCGATCGAAGATTCGCCAACTCGTCAGACAGAAAGAAACATTCTCACGTACACACCTCAGACAAACCTTACAATTGTCGAGTGGCAGGCTGTGATAAATCCTACACCCATCCCTCGTCTCTTAGGAAACACATGAAAGTTCACGGAATGTCCGGGAGATCCCCCAGGAGTTACGACAGCGACGGAGAAGAGTCAAACACCTCTTCGGTTGGCAGCATTTCGATAGCGGCCAGTCCGCAAGTGACGCATCCACCAATAAACAATAACGCCAGTTTGGGAGATTGGTATGCGAATTATCAACCCGGGAACGCGACCCCAGATCCTTTATCCGGACTTGGCCCGTTCGGGAATATTCCACCGCCCTACTGACAATAGTTGATGTCCTTTTTTCAAGACGATTGTATATACGATTGTATATTTTGAAGAAAACCCATAGAGTATATTTATATTTTGTGATAAGGAGGAAGACGGAGTTCGCTTAAAGTTACCTTGTTGTATCTCATTGATGAAAAAGGACAGTGTGTTTCATTGAAAGGATGGATTAACGTATTCTTACAGGATGACATTTTCTATTACTTTTTATGTATTGAGGACGCACTCAAGAATTTGTGATTTTTTCAAGAAATGTCCCATAAATATCCATTATGTACAGGGTGTTCTGATTTGTTTCCGACAAACTGAAATGGGTGGATAAATCACATCATTTTAGGAAAAAAAGTTTCTATGAACATGGGTCCGAAAATGCTTCGTTTCCGAGATACAGGGTGTTAAAGTTGAAAAAATAATTCGCGTTTTCTTCAATATGTTTTGACTGCTTCGAAATCCTTTCATGAAATTTCGTATACAGGCGTTTTTTGGGACGATAAATTCAAATTTGTGGTTCATTCAGTTGTATTTTTAGAGAGCGCCACCGGCAACCATTTCAACCCATGTAAACCGTTGCAACTTCTTTGTGCTACCCTGTACAACGTTTTGGACTTAAAAGATCGATTCTCTCATCCTTTTCACTTGAAAAAGGTACACTTCTTTGAAGTTGCTAGGATCAATCGTTTCAGAGAAAAATGTATTTAAAGCCAAAGGGTCCCAAAACCTCTCCGAAAATTATTCCCATTCAAATATTCAATTTAAATTCATTTTGAACATTTCTAAGGCTGAATGCATACGGATTTTCTATTGCCCTCTCACAAGTAGAAGTGTAGGCTATGTAATTGTTGTTTTTAAGTGTTCTGAATATTCTGTTTCCTGAAATATGTTGTTGGGACAGATATAAAAAAACGCGAATTATTTTTTCAACTTTAACACCCTGTATCTTGGAAACGAAGCATTTACGGACTCATGTTCATAGGAACTTTTTTGCTTAAAATGATGGAATCTATCACCCATTTCAGTTTGTTTCGAAACAAATCAGAACACCCCTGTATATCAAATGAGTAATGTTCTATTTTCGCTTCCATTCTGACTTCAGTTCAATTCATAAAACCTTTCAGATAGATTCATGTTATTATTGTTTTTATCCGAAAAAAATAATTGACATAATCTGTTACATAACTCAATAAGGGACCACGACAAAAATCTTTTTTTGTAACACTGTTATAAAAAAAATTCAAGTTTCAATAACACTGGAACCACTATAACGACGAACCAAATGAATCCATTTATGTTTAAAATGGAACCTAGCCAATTTTTCCAAAATAACTGGGTGATTCCTCAGAAAAGTTCATGAAAAAAAGTTCCCATGAATGTATGTAAATCCTGGATGTAATGATTCTAAAGTACATGTTTATTTTCATGTAGAATCTTGTATCTTGAAACCAATGCATTTCCAGACCTACATTTATGAAAAACTAGCTTTTACCCGCGACTTCGTCCGCATAAGTTTTTTTGTTTTCTCCCGGCTGTAAGTCCCTCTGCAACAATGTCCCACTATCGTGTTCCAGTCCTCAACTTCACATCAAAATAATATCATAAATTCCCTAAATTATGGCGCCTACCGACCCTCTAAGTTAGAAAAATGATCAAATACTAACTTGAAGTCTTAGTAACAAAATTAAAATAAAAAACTTAAAAATCATTTCAGTAGCTATGGCGTCATGCGCTTCTTGACACGATCACGCAAGATTTCCGCGGGAATGAGGTATTTTCCTGCCTTAAAAAGTAGCCTGTGTCCGTGCCTAGGATCCTATCTTTATATTAACCAAGTCTTATAAAAATTCGTTCAGACTTTGAGGCGTGAATGAGGTAAACTTTTAAAACAAAAGATTAAAAATCACTAACTGAATTAGTTTTCTGCCTACTGCCTACGCCTTAAGTACGATAGCATGAATATTAATAGCCCATATCCTTTTCTAGGTAACGATCTATCACCTAACTAAATTTCATCCAAATCCGTTCAGCCGTTTAGGCATGATAGAGCAAAACTCCCAGCAAAAACCATAAAAAAAATCACTAACTCAATTCAGTTTTCTGCCTACTTCCTACCCCCTAAGTACGATGACGTGATCATTTTGATCTTATATCCGTTTTTAGGTAACCATCTATTACCTTACTAAATTTCATCAAAATCTGTTCAGCCGTTTACACGTGAAAGAGCAAAAGTCCCAACAAAAACGACTAAAAATCACTAACTCAATTTAGTTATCTGCCTACTGCCTACCCCCTAAGAACGATGGCGTGATTATTTATAGCCTATGAACATTTCTAGGTTATCATCTATCACCATACCAAATTTCATCAAAATCCGTTCAGCCGTTTAGGCGTGAAAGAGTAACAGACAGACAGAGTTACTTTCGCATTTATAATATTAGTATGGATTATTTCATAAAATGATCTGAGGAATCACCACCATAAATCTTTCGCATCAATTCAGAAACACCTTGTATATTCAAAACAATTTTCATAGTCCATAATCTCATTCTTCTTTTATTTGTTTCAAATTGTAATTATTTCAACTTTTATAATCCATCATGCAAGAACTGTGATAATTTTAAACTTATTCAAAATTGTTTCAGTGCTTAAAAACAAAACAAATATTATTTCAATGAAAAAGGTACATAACGAATGATAATTTGTGCAATTTTTTTCATTCCGATCATAATTTTCCTCTGCTTCTTTGTATGGTTAAGAATTGTAAATAATGATGTATATATGTAATTTATAAATTTATCAATTGGAATTATTATTAACAAGGAATCAAAATAGTTGAATACCTCTATCATGCGATTCGGCATGTTTGGGTGTCTATATTTTGTGAAATGTACAAAGACTATGAATAAATGTAAATATCTATATTGATCAGGGATCTCTGTAAATCTTTTAAATCCGAATCGATAATTACTATTTTAATTCAAAACGATTCTGAATAAATAATGAATCTGAAAATGTGTTATGTTTTCTTTACTACACCCCCACAGTTGAAATGAATGAAATTATTCAGAAATCACTGTTTTATAATAGTCCGGTCTATTTAGACATTCGAAGTTACATAAAGTCCCAACAAGCTGAATTTCTGTGAAGTTGTTCAAAACATAATTATAAACAATGTCTAAAAGTTCCTCATCATTCCCCTGTGAGGAAAAAATTTTATTCGAGGTCAAATGTCAAAAAAATGAGTTTTTCGCGATTTTCAGCAAAACGGTAAGTTTTATCATAAAAGTACCTCAGACAAAAATTGTAAATCATAAAATTATCTATAAAAAATGTATCAATACTTTTTTTCTTACGAGCCACCGTTTCTGAGATATAACGATTCAAAAAGTCATAAAAGTAGTTATCGTCATAATATGCACACGTTACCATGACACCTATGAGGTAGTGTACTTAGCGCGTAGTTATAACTTTTTGAATCGTTATATCTCAGAAACGGTGGCTCGTAAGAAAAAAAGTATTGATACATTTTTTATAGATAATTTTATGATTTACAATTTTTGTCTGAGGTACTTTTATGATAAAACTTACCGTTTTGCTGAAAATCGCGAAAAACTCATTTTTTTGACATTTGACCTCGAATAAAATTTTTTCCTCACAGGGAAATGATGAGGAACTTTTAGACATTGTTTATAATTATATTTTGAACAACTTCACAGAAATTCAGCTTGTTGGGACTTTATGTAACTTCACTCTCATTTTTTGGTCTAAATAGACCGGACTAATTGTAGAAAAAATGTAAATTCATAACGACGCTGTTATTTTTGAAAAAAGAACTTCAAACTTCATTCACGTTGAAAAATAAACGAAACATTGAAATTTGATTCTTTTCAATTTGAGAACTAAGTACCCAAGTTGGTTTGTATGGACCAGACACTAAAAAGTACATTCTTATACAGGGTTGGGATAAAGTTTGGCACCAAATTAATATATTTAAAACGGAACGGACGATAATTTTGAAATTTGGCAGCTGAGTGTAATGGACCACAATGCATTTGATGAGCATATTTTCATTAATGAGATACTTCCGGTTTAACCGGAAATGACCAATTTTTTTTATTTAAATGGGACACCCTGTATATTTCTGCAGATTCTGAAAGAGCACTTTGTTTCGGATCTGTCCATACCAGGTTCCATGTAAAAATTATCTGTAAAAAGAAGAATTGAGACAACGGGAGAAGTCTTGAAAAAAGTTACTCAAGAATTTGTTAATAGACTGGCATATTGTCAGGAGGTGAATGACAAGCACTTCAAACATTTAAAATGATTTTTTTTAAAATCTCCTGTATTTCTTCTTTTATAGATTTTCATAAAAAATACGTCATGAAAATCAGAAAGAGTTATCTACTACAAAGTATTTCGTTTTATTTCTCACTATTGATACAAATAACAACGATTTATTTTTTTGAATGGATTTTTTCTCAAATGTACAAAAAGACTGAATTTCTTCTTTTTACAGAGAATTTTTACATGGTACCCGATATGGGCAGATCAGAACAAGGTGCACTTTCAGAATCTGCAGAAATATACAGGGTGTCCCATTTAAATAAAAAAATTTTTGGTCATTTCCGGTTAAACTGGAAGTATCTCATTAATGAAAATATGCTCATCAGATGCATTGTGGTCCATTACACTCAGCTGTCAAATTTCAAAAATGTCGCCCGTTTCGTTTTAAAGATATTAATTTGGTGCCAAACTTTATCCCAACCCTGTATGTTCATAATGAGAGTGTAAATCCTCATACTGAGAAGAATTTTCGAATTTTATTCATCAATGGCAAAACTACTGATTTTAAGGACATCAAATGTTTGGTACACTTAAACTGATTTTTGACGGACAATCGATCGGAGTAACAAAATTATATGGTTCCCATTTGAAAAAGATTTCATAGTTTTATTGAACTCACTTTGGAGCTCTATTTCAGGCACCCTGTATAATATTGCCTCATAATTTAGACAGTGCGCATTATCAATGTACTTTCTTTTGTTGCACTGTTGTGAAAAAAATTCCTTACAATAATGGATTTTAAAAATATAATCACTAATTTGAGGTGATTGCGTATATCATGTATCAAATCATTGCAGAATTAAACGAAGAATTCAAAGATGCAAAAATATACAGGGTGTTACATTTGAAATAACGAAGTTTACATTTTCCGGTAGAACCAGAAGTAGTTTCCGCTTGAAAATATTTCACAAATTGAGTTTATGAACACTAATACGAAAATACAAAATCTTAAATTCGCATTACAATTCCTTCCTTGAAAACTTCTAATGAAACACTTAAAAAAATCACCCTGTATATTAGATCTTGTAACGTCACTGCATTTTGACTTGCTTGTCAAACCCTTTTGGGGTTGGATGGTTAGCGCTACTGAAAAAGCACCACAGAATCCAGCTAAACCACAGAAATCTGGGATTTTTTAAGGCCGCTGTGTTTTAGGGTGAACAAATAACAAAAAAATATTCTGGGCACTCGAATTTACAGGATTCTGGAAAGAATAGAAATGATACTGAAATGAACAAGAAGAAAAATCGAATTACCTCCATTACCTGCCTAGTGCACTAATGATAATGTTATCGACTAGAAAATTAAGATGAGTAACTGTAGAAATGTTGAAATTATAGTATATATAATAATTTTATTCTACAGAACCACTTCGAAACAGATAAATGGGACCATTAGCCGTATCTGATCGAGTAAATTCATCATAAATATCCATCAAATAAAAAAAAGGAAATTCGAAGGTGTACCTACATAAAATTAAAAGAACATACTACAAAATATGAAAAATATATTTGTAGAATGAATATGTTGTCCTTTTTAATAGGCGCATAAGTTTTAGTTAAAATTTATGAGTGGTTATATTTGAATATTTATAAAGAAGGGGCAAGCTAGCATCGTCTACCTGGTCCATTCTGGACATATTTCAATGTGTTCAGAATCCCAGGAATGTCAGCCGTGTGTCTGCTGTGTATTAATTACCGTTTCCTTACGTCAGGTGATAATATGGATCACCACAAAAACATTTATAACTATGGCATATATGGAAATGAGTCATGGACAAAAGGGAATTCATGCTTTCGAAGATTGTTCCGTTGAAGCTTCCTAAAAATTTTTTCGAGAATCTTAAAGTCGAAAGCTTTACTGTGCTTGTTTACACTGCTCAACAATTGATAGGGATCACTTACTTGTTCTAAATTTATTTCTGAAATATTCGCTCCAAGATTATAAATTTAGTCAGATATCAGAGTATTTTCAGTTGATAATATGGTTCACTTGAGAAAAGAATGAAAAAATGGAAAGTTGGAGAGAAAAAAGACTTTATTAGAAACACTCAAAATTCTGTGTTTGAATAACATAAAAATTTTATGATGGAACCACGAGAAGGCTGAAGTTTCGGTTAAGCTAGAACCTAGTCGGTCCCCCACGAGCTAGTCTCAAGCATTCTACCCTACGAGGCATACTTTCGATCAAACGATTTATAAAATTTTGGGGCAAATTCATCCAAATATCCCGTAAAGCGTTAGAAAGGTCCTTCAGGTTATTGATCGGTTGTTCTAAGGTTGACAATTGTCTAGACATCTCAGACCAGACATGTTCGATGCAATTCATGTTTGGAGAGCGAGCTGGCTAGTCCATCCTATCAATAGCATGAGTTTCTAGCGCTTCATTAACCAGACGACTACGGTGTGGACGGGCATTATCGTCCATTAAAATGAAATTCTCGCCCACCGCAGCCGCAAACGGAACAATTATGGGTTCAATAATCATATCGTGATATCTCTGGCTGGTCAACTCTGTGCGTTGGTTCAAACAAATGCCTTCCCATACACATATAGAACCTCCGCCAAAAGCTGTTGTGGGTAACATAAACTGTCCTGCATACCTTCGACCTCTTTCCCTCCAAGCATACGTCCATCGGAGTTGACCAAACGAAATCTACACTCATCCGTAAATAAACATCGGCTCCAATCTTCAAGTGTCCAATTGCGTTGCTCCTCAGCCCATTGCTGTCGACGAACCCGGTGTTACCTATTCAAACGGGGATGTTGTACCCTTCTACATGCTCTCAAACCACGAACATGTAGTCGTCGTCTTACAGTCTGGTTCGAAATTAGAACTCCTGTTGCAACTCTCAGTGATGTATTGAGCCGCGACGCCGGGTAAGTGGGATTTCTCCTACCATTGAGGATCAAAAGACGATCTTGGGCAACTGTTGTACTGGGCTGCCGACCTCCCCCATGAACATAAGCTACTGAGTCGTTTTGGATGAACCTTTTCCAAGCTAGCTACCTGGTCCATTCTGGACATATTTCAATGTGTTCAGAATCCCAGGAATGTCAGCCGTGTGTCTGATGCTGTGCCCCGTGTATTAATTACCGTTTCCTTACGTCAGGTGATAATATGGATCACCACAAAAACATTTATAACTATGGCATATATGGAAATTAGTCATGGACAAAAGGGAATTCATGCTTTCGAAGATTCGTTGATTTTTTTCTACAAAATTTGTTTGAGAATCTTGAAGTCGAAAGCTTCACTGCGCTTGTTTATATTGGAAAATCCGTCTTTTGTTTCCGAACATATACAGGATGGATGAATTAGAAGACGCATTATCGATGTATTCTTCACTACTCCCAGAAAAAAATAAAAACATAATTAAAGCAGAATTTGAAATATGGAAAATGTCAATGAACTCCATTTCAAAATCGGCATTAGAATGCTTAGATGAGTGCAATCAGAATATGTATCCGAACATCTACATCCTTCTACAAATTTTAGCTACGATTCCAGTATCTACTGCTACTCCAGAAAGAATTTTTTCCAGCTTGAAGAGAATTAAAAATTACCTGCGCAATTCTTCCAGCGAAACTAGATTGAATGGGTTGGCGCTTATAAATATTCATTATAGTGTGAAAATTGATGAAAATGAAGTGGTTGACCAATTCACTAGAAAAAAATGACGGATAGACTTTAACTGAAGGAATTCACCATAAAAAATATTGTTTGTGTTTTCTCACTGTTTCATTTTTAATAGGTACCTATTCATAATATGTTGTTGGCACTATTTTGGAGTAAAACATTAAAAAACTCTATTTAGTTTCAATGAAAGCACACATCCACACTAATTTCATATTGATTCATCCTGTATGTATTGTTTGGGAAATAAATATTGTTTTTTAAGTTTTTGTTTGACTGAATAAAAATTAAATTCTGAAGTATATTTGAAAAATAGGTTTGCCTAACCTAACCAGGAATATTTATGTTGAATATTGTTTCCGAAGTAGGAAAAGGATTATTGAATTCTTAAAAACAACAAATACTTGCTACAGAAAGCGACCCTCACAATTCCCGGCATCTACAAAGTCAATTGGCAAATGTCAAACCCCCCCCCCTTGCTACGCCCTTGGACAGAGGAAATCAGAAATCCAGTTATTTTTGTATCATTAAGGTCAACATCTGAAGTTTATGTTTAGACAGTTCTGAAAATGATGTCACTGCGTTATTGATTTCAAAATGTCGGACAATTTTATCCAGCATTTTATTGGGTATGTAATGTTGTTCTTCAAGTGGGTCAGATTCCTAGCACGATCGTTATAAACAATTAATTTTATATTTTACCCTATAAAAAATCGCAGGGGCTTTATCAAGCGATTGTGTTTGAGTGCAGAAAACCATAGAGAACTTTACGAGCGGCCCCTCCTCCGTTTATAACGTGTCACTGTTTTGTGTGCACTATCGTGAGTTGGAATAATTGGGCAATTGACCCATTAATTTTCGAAGAAAATGAACGGACAAGTTTCAGTGACTTTTGAATGTTATGTCCATATGATTCAGGAGTTTCTCCTTCGTGGAGTTCACTTGATTTTTCAGGGTTCCAGCACATTCGCCCGATTTAGCCTCCTACGACATTTTCAGGGGGATCTTCAAAGTTACATAAATATGTAACTTTAAAGAACTGAGTTCTTTAGAACAATCTTCGTTTAACTATCCAACGAAATGCTGGATAGAGTTATCCGACATTTCCGAAATCGATTAAAGCAGTATATTGACAATAATGGACACCATTTACCAGATATCATCTTTAAATCAGTCTAACCATAATCTTCAAATGTTTTACTCAATTGTGGAATCGATATTTGCATAAATTTTTGTTTAATGTAATTTCTGAATCAGCGAGTTCTACTCCCCCACCCTGTATATTGGACTTCAATCCATTAGACGAAGCGGTGTTTTTCCGATTGTTTTCGTGATTATGTGAAATGAAATATCTCGATTTAATATAAATTGTTATTTCAAACTGTTATCAAATATTCAAGTAGCACTTCATTTCAAAATTTTCGATGATAATCAACATCCAGATGTCAAAAGTATTACCTATGATCCGCGTACGCCTCTCCATTTGATGAACTTAAACAAAATTATAACTGACATCACAAAGTCTTGCCTATCAGTATTTTTTTCTTTCAACATGTAAGGAAAAACCCGGATAGATGCCCCACTTTTTGAAATTGCTTCATATTATTGAAAATATTGATTTTATATTAGTAATTTCTATGAATGAAGGTAGCTCCATTATTTGATTTGAAATACTGATACTTTTCTCTGACAAAGCAATTCCAAATTTCACAAAAATTTAATTTTTGTGGAACCCTTTCTTTGGGGATAGATGCCTACAAGTATGGATAGCTGCCCCACCATGAAAATACTGGGAAGGATAGATGCCCTTCATACTTTGTGAACCAAAAACCCAACTAAATATAATGCGACTTTCTATGCCTAAAACAGCAACTTTATCTACGCAACATGGATCGAATGAACAACAATTGTGCATTTTTAATTGAATTTCAAAAGCATATATCAAACGAAAAGTTGAATTCTTTATATTAACATAAAGCATTATTCCACACATTCATGATGAATTTATGAAATGTTATGTCTCAACGAAAATAATTAAAAATCAAGTTAAAAATCGAAATAACACAATGAATCGAAAATTAGCTATGAAGATAAGGTTTTAGTTAAAGTGCCCTAAGAGGCACCTATACCTCGAAAAATCAAGGCAACTATCCTTTTCGATAGGGATAGATGCCCATGAATTTTTTAAATAAATTAAGAAGAAAACAGAAACTATTCATACTCAGATGTACCTACACTCATTGAAACACTGTATGGAAGTAATAAAAATAACAGAATTTATTACCACTTCAAAAGTTATACAGCGGCAAATACTTACTTTTAAAACTTTGGTGTGTTTGTGAAGTTCGCTGCAGAGATGATCGCACACACTAGCGAAAAACGACCTCACTTGACAATAACCCTTACAAAACTAAGCTCCAGGGTGACTGTAGCATCTTCTTATAAAATTAATTTTTTGTTACGAGTTTCCTAAGTTAGGTATTTCGAAAATGGGGCATCTATCCCACTGGGGCATCTATCCGGGTTTTACCCTATCGATAAAACTTTTTCATAATCAAAATCATACATTTTTCCCTTCGAATCTCTTAGTTTTTGACATAATCGCATATTGAAATCCCACAGAGATAAAAACTAGATTCAAACGATTTCAACAATTGAAAATACTTTTCTATTCGATGGTCTTAAATTTTCTTTCATTAGTCTTTGGTACGTGCGAGCCCTCCACTGTATCATATTTCTGAATGGGTAAATAATCCTAAAGAAATTTCAGTGATAACCATCACTAAGCATCCCAGAGTGAACGTAAATTCGAGTATAGTGATTTAGAATGAGTCAAAGACCACGACAGTTGAACACCGAATTATTGAATGAACAGTGTTCGGTTTACTCGGGCTCTGTCTGCTAAGAAGAAGAAGACCAGTTGTTGGTTCATTGAGTCGAGATTTTGTATGATATTTCAGATGACAAACGTTGTCGTGCTCATGGAATGCCGACTGGCGTCTAAAACTTTCGTCTGCTATCTGCTATCTAGAATATTCATCTTTTACAGGTTCATTTCTGTTTATACGTATTTCGATTTCTTAGATATAAATACATAAAATTCATAGCTTGATATTCTGTTAACAACTACGAGTTGAGTTCATTTTATGGATTTGTGGGATTTTTTTCAATTGGTTGTTCTTATGTTTCATTTCACTGTTCAACTCAATTGAAATACTAAAATGGCTTTCGTATATTTTGGCATATTGTGGCAAAAACAGAACTGGTTTTTCGGGGGAGATACTAATTTTGTTCTTTTTCAAATTTCATGATTATTTCATAAGAAAATTTGATGACAAGACTGCATTTCATACTGTGGTAGTCATTTTTGATCTTATACAGGGTGCGGCAGCATAACTTCCTTTTTTTAAAATTCAATAAAATGCATTGTATGAATGAGAAAGATTTTATTCGTTTTTTATAATATAGGCACATACATAAAGTTCTGTTTTACCCAGTTTTGAAGTTAAAATCAGGTAGGTGACGTTCCCCATTCTCCATACACTGAGTAAACCGATTTCTGGCGTTTGTCATGACTCCAGCCAGTATAGCAGGCGTTATTTTGGCAATTTCTTCCTGGACGTTGTTCTTCAAATCTTGTAGGGTCCTTGGACGGTTCGCATAAACACGAGATTTCAAAAAATCCCATAGAAAAAAGTCACAAGGGGACAAATCGACAATTGCATCAAAGGCCTTTGCATTCACCTAAAGTCACAGTGTGGTGTGCAATTTACTCAAGTGGAATTATTGGTCCCTGGTTCTTTGAGGAAAATTAAGTCACAGTGACAGTGAATTCGGACCGGTATGTAAACATGTTACAGGAATTTTTTTCCCACATCCAGGAAGAAATTGTCAACATAACGCCTGCTATACTGGCTGGAGTCATGACAAACGCCAGAAATCGGTTTACTCAGTGTATGGAGAATGGGGGACGTCACCTACCTGATTTTATCTTCAAAACTGGGTAAAACAGAACTTTATGTATGTGCCTATATTATAAAAAACGAATAAAATTTTCTGATTCATACAATGCGTTTTATTTTTAATTCACAATCAGTATAATAGTTATATCTACTGACGTAATCATCTTGGGAAAATTCGGTCTGATAGTTTAAAGGTTTTGTTCCACTGACAATCTAGGAATAAAGTCAGTAAACAAGGAAGTTATCGTGAATCTGTTTTATCGAAGTTTGAGTGTATAAATCAATTGGTACCTATTACAGATAGATACATATGCAGATAAATATTCTCTGTAAGGAACACTACAAAACTGGTGACTCAAGTACTGGGAATACCTATAAAATTAAAGTGCTCGAAATAATTTTCATAATTAAACTTTGAAGATAAGATGAAACAATACAAACTCGAGATTTTGTCGGAAATTCACATCGATAAAAGTATCGATATATAACCTGCAAGGTTTCATTTTTTCATAAGTCAGTTAAACTAGACACGATCCAGCAGTTAAAAATGTCGAAATTCTTTTCAATTGCCATTCTCCTCTATACACTTTCTGTCGTTTACGCAGAAGTGGAAGTTTCAACAAAATTGACTCTTTTGGAAAATGGATCCAGAGTACTAAGACTCGATGGTGCCTCAAAAACCATAGAAAAAATCAATCTCCCAGCTGATGATGGAACAGGCAATTGGGGTGACCAAATTTACAAAAAGAGACAAAACGATGACGTTCTACTGTTGAGAGATATAGTGGTGTATCCTGTAGTGAGTACCAGGGATCAAAATTTGAAATATACAGTGTCTTTCAACAACGTAAAGTCAATTACGTCAGTGCGTTTCTTGAATGTTGGAAGAGAAAGGGCGTTCGCCTCTGAGATTGACGTATCAAGCGACGGTGCTGAAATTTATTTCACTCTTCCTGGTTATACAGATCCCAGAGTTATCATCGAAGTTTATGGTTACAAAAAGTGAATTTTTATATTTTTAGAAAATTATGTGATTTGTACCTAAATATTGAATTGCAGTGATTTGTTTATGATTACAATATTATGTTGTTGAATAACTTGGAACTGATACATATTTATTATATAGTTTTAATAGAGTTTTGATATCTTTAATTGGGGATTTTTTACATATTTCATATTTTGAATGTAATTCCGATAGTGCTAAGATTCTGCAATCATATACTTAGCATGAATCCTAGATATGAAAACTTTTGAGATCTAAAAATTCAAGAAATTTCAAAATCACCTGTTCATGGCTTCTTCTAAATGTTTCCACTTTTTTATATTGGGTACGTTCAGAAGCACTCAACTGTTGGCAACAGTTGAGTAAGTTGAGAAAGCGATAGCGTTCAGCAAAATCGCTGACAAATCGATGTTTCTCAGCAGATGTCGATTTCTGGCAGCGCTAAAAATTTAAACTTTATAACTCATCTGACTGCTGAGACATGGGCATTTACCTATTATTTTGTGATTTGTTTATGTTTAGGGTTTTTAGTTGGAGTTTATTATTGTTGTGAGTTAAAGTTTATTAAGGAGTATTTTGGTTATTCCAATACACTCACGATACACTTACACCGGTATGCCGACGCGCATCGAGATATGACGTCACTGCGGAGCATTTCCATTGCATTGGCGGGATGGAAGTGTTAGAACTCCAAAGAATGATTGGAATAATGCAATTAATCGCAAGTTTCATTGATAATTCAATTGACTAACAATTTCAATTGAAATTTCTCCGATATCTTTATTTGTTGATTCTAAAATATATCAATGAAATTGTATAAATATGGATGGAAGTGAAAAGTATTTATTTGTTAATGCAGAATAAATTATTGAAGGTTCATTGAAAAACTTCGAGTAAATGAAAATATTTTTATCATTTTTAGGGAAATTTCAATGAATTTCACTTATAATTCATGAATTTGAAAAGTTTTTTGTCCACTTTTTTCTTCATATTCTGAAAACTGATCTTCTTATTCAGATCCCTGTCCTAAGTTGGTACGGATTGTGCTCAAGCAAAGAATAACATCGAATGGAATCTGAATGTCATTTTTCAGTTTTGCAACCGTGTTATCTTCTAACACTTTGAAAATATTTTTTCCTCAGATAATGAAGTACTGACGGGATACTTCCGACTTCGGAAAGCAAAAGTACCTTATTTCGGTTCCCTTTTAACTCTTCTGTAATTCTCACAGCCAAAAACTGAATTCAGGTATTATAACAATAATAATATAACTCCACTTTTATCTCTGCTCCTCAATGACGTAGATGAGCGCGCCGGACGAGTTTAGACTCCGAATCTGGCATACCGGTGTGAGTTTATCGTGAATACACTTCAATTTATAATCTGCAAGTACAGTCACAAAAAAGTTTCTCAAGTGGGTATCAAAAAATAAGGTTATATATCATGATATGTCAGATTTTTAAATCACTCAGCGAAGCGTTCAGAGAATTTTCATCCGCTGAAACTCAATTCTACCCAACTGATTTTTTGATCCAGTCGAATTGTGCTTTTAGCAGGAAAGTTTTGGGGTAGTTTTGATTTCTTTCATTTTTTATGTTTTTTGGGGTGCTGAATCCGCATTTCAGGTTTGCTAACAAAATTTCGTAACGGAACATAGAAAATAATACAAAAAAGAATAAAAATCTTATTCTTGGTCAGTTTTTTGCTTATTACTGGGAAACTATCAACTTTTCGTGAAAAAGCTTTCCATACAAAATGAAAGTACATTAAATTTCCTACAAATTGTACTGCCACAACTTGTTCTGCGACAACCCGCTCTGGCTCAAATTATAGTTGAAAACGAGGTATTTTCCTTGACTTATAAATTGGAAAAAAAATGAATTCTATGATTTCGATGATGCGATTCTCTTGAAATTTTGCATGAACTTTCAGTATATCAGTCTCGATTCACAAAATGAGTTTCACTCAAATCAGAGATCTTGTTATGGAAATATAAAGATTCTTCTTTTCATTTTCCCAATGAATTTTCTATGGTTCTGTTCACACTATGGTCACACAATTTTGCACAAGGCTTATTATGAGCATCTTGCATTTGGCCGCAACATTTCATTTCGATTGGTTTTGTTTTGTCTGAGATATTGAGGAACAAGAATTTAGAATGGCCATGTTTTATGAAACAAAATATGGTCATTCAAAATATTCGTTCCTCAATATCTTAGACAAAATGAAACCCACTGAAATGAAATGTGCGGCCATATGCAAGTTGGTCATAATAAGCTTCATGCAAAATTTTGTGACCAAAGTGTGAACAGAACCATAGAAAATTCAATTGGAATATTGAAAGAAGAATCTTTATATTTCCATAACAAGATATCCGATTCGAGTGAAATTTTTTTTATGAATCGAGACTGATATACTGAACGTTCATGCAAAATTTCAAGAGTATCGCATCATCGAAACCATAGAATTTAATTTTTTTTCATTTATTGAGTCATAGAAAATATCTCATTTTCAACTATAATTTGAGCCAGAACAGATTGTCACAGAACAAGCTGTGGTAGTACAATTTGTAGAAAATTTAATGTACTTTCATTTTGTATGGAAAGGTTTATCACGAAAAGTTGATAGTTTCCGAGAAATGAGCAAAAAACTGACCAAGAATGAGATTTTTCATCTTTCTTTGTATTTATTTCTATGTTCCGTCACGAAATTTTGTTAGCAAACCTCAGATTCGGATTCAGCACACCAAAAAAGATAAAAAATGGAAGATATCAAAACTACCCCAAAACTTTCCTGCTAGGGATTCTTTTAAGCACTAATATACTGTAATTACAGTTGAGTGCTGCTGAACGTACCCATTGATAACTTCAGTAAAATCATCGTTCGAGTCTCAAATTATTAGTGTTTTGACTATTTTCTCCCCTTCGCTGATTTCAACAGGTAATCCATCCATCTGCTAATAAACCTAGTAGCGCTTTTCTTCTAGAAAACCCCATTTTTTTCTACATAAGGAAAATGTTCATTAATATTTACCTGTTTAGTTCTAGGATAAGTGCACACCTTAATCCCTATTAAGAAACAAGCATGAAATAATCAACCACCACTCCCTTATGAAGTTTCTGCTTGTAGCAACATTCGAAGCAGTAGTTATTTATCGTGAATCGATTCCCAGCACCGTCGATATAAATGTTAACAATCGTACGAAAGCGCTTCTTGGGAAGGTGAAACAGACCAATAACCACTTATGTTTATTATAAATGTTGTTGCTCTCTGGCGCAAATGGTCCCGCCGCTGCATTTTACCGAACCACCAACCGGTAAACATTTTAACCGACATCATGAACAATTTCACCATTAAAGACCGATCCCCAATTACTGCTGAAAAACGTGACAAATACTATTTTGATTGGATTCGATGCTCCAAACCATAGGCGTTTCTTAAAAAATAAGAATAAGAGAAATGTTGAGTCCATTGGGTTCGCACATTTATTGAACTTTTAAGTTTCAATTGTCTTTTTCCGTCGATCTCGAAATAAAAAGTGATTTTAAGGTGTACGAAATGATCATTAATGACCAATTTTAATGCACAATTTCTTCTATTTTAATGTGCAATCCTCAAGGCAACCGTACACAAAGTATTCAGAAGCGCTACGAGAAATGTCAAAACCCTACTGAAACATAGATACATAGAAATTTTATTATGTCAAATGTAAGTCTTGTGCAAAATGAAAATGTATTTCAATCAAGAATTCATACATAATTCATATTGAGATCGTCGGAAAAATCTTGTAATCAACTCGGTTAGTAATCGAGCGACTAATAGTCTCGAACTATTAATCTAGACCATTAGTCACTGTCTTTAATAACCTAGTTGATTAAATAACTATTGAATAATAACAGTATGGATGAAGTTTAATTTAAATGTAAATCAAATGAATTCTTCGGGGTGAATTTACCAAGCCCGTTTCGAGATTTTTATGTAATATTGCCAGGTTTTTTCAGTTTCATAAAGCTTCGTAAAGTAACAGAACAGGAATCTGTCTTAGATATTATGCGAAGACATTGTTCTTAGCCGAGGTGCTGGGGCATAATATTGATAACTTTTCATAACTTTATTCCGAATTACAATGATTCGAATTGAAAAAAATTAAGAAAAGTCCTTAGCAGGTGCTTTTGAGCGATCATTTATTGGTGGAGCAGAAAGACTATTACCTCAAAATTTTGTACAGGATTTGAGATTGATACCAAATACATACAGGGTGTTCTGATTTGTTTCCGACAAACTGAAATGGCTGATAGATCACATCATTTTAAGCAAAAAAGTTCCTATGAACATGGGTCCGGAAATGCTTCGTTTCCAAGATACAGGGTGTTAAAGTTGAAAAAATAATTCGCGTTTCTTTTATATCTTTCCCAACAACATATTTCAGGAAACAGAATATTCAGAACACTTAAAAACAACAATTACATAGCATACCACTTCTACTTATTAGTGGGCAATAGAAAATCCGCTTGCATTTAGCCTTAGAAATGTTCAAAATGAATTTAAATTAAATATTTGAATGGGAATAATTTTCGGATAGGTTTTGGGACTCTTTGGCTTTAAATGCATTTTTCTCTGAAACGATTGATCCTAGCAACTTGAAAGAAGTGTACCTTTTTCAAGTGAAAAGGATGAGAGAATCGATTTTTCAAGTCCAAAATGTTGTACAGGGTAGCACAAAGAAGTAGCAACGGTTTACATGGGTTGAAATGGTTGCCGGTGGCGCCCTCTAGATAATACAACTAAATCTACCACAAATTTGAATTTCTCGTCCCAAAAAAACCCCTTATACGAAATTTCATGAAAGTATTTCGAAGCAGTCAAAACATATTAAAGAAAACGCGAATATTTTTTCAACTTTCACACCTTGTATCTCGGAAACGAAGCGTTTCCGGACCCATGTTTATAGGAACTTTTTTGCTTAAAATGATGTGATCTATCACCCATTTCAGTTTGTCGGAAACAAATAAGAGCACCCTGTATATTAATGCAAAATCTCAGCACGATCGGAATAAGATTCTGAAAAATTATTTTAAAAATTAAATATAAAAAATTTGATAACTCAAAATATCAAAATTTTATGGTTGTGATTTCACAATCCTTTTGAAAATTATTTGATTTGATTATTCACTTCGCCAAGTTACATCCTCAAATTCGATTTCATTCCAATGGAAAGTTGTGGGAATTTTAAAAATTATTCGAATTACTATAGACTTTTCTATGGTTGTATTAACGCAACTTCCACAAATTTTTGGGTACTGCTTCGAATTGGTGTTGAACATTTTACAGTAAAATTTCAGTTCGGTTAAAATTGACAAATTCTGAACTATTCGCAAAAATGGATAATTTGCAGTGTAAGATTCCTCAGCCTCAAAATAAATTTCACTCGAATCGAAAATTTTGCTGTGGAAATATGTATAAGGATTTTTTTTAATATTCCGATTGAATTTTTTTATGGTTCCATTGACTCTACGGTCAAAAATTTTCGTATGGGGCTTCTTATGAGTTCCTATCTTGGTTGTGACTAATGCAAAATTTCTTTTCCATCGATTTGATCGGTGGGAGATTATGGGGAATAAAATTTTTTTCCGCCGACCTCGAAATAATTTTAAAGTGTACTAAATTGAGCATTAATGACCCATTTTAATACTCAATTTTTTGGCTACTTTAATGTGCAATCCGCATGGCAACCGTTCACAAAGCATTCAGAAGCACTACGAGAAATGTCAAAACTTTACTGGAACATAGAAACATAGAAATTCCATTATGTCAAATGTATGTCTTGTGCAAAATGAAACTGTATTTCAATCAAGAATTTATACACTATTCATGTTGAGATCGTCGGAAAAATCTTGTGATCAACACGGTTATTAATATAGCGACTAATGGTCTCGAACTATTAACGCGTTCGCTCCGCTCACGCATTAAAATATCTTGACCATTAGTCGCTGTCTTTAATAACCTAGTTCATTAAATAACTATTTCCGCCGACCTCGAAATAAAAGGTGATTTTAATGTGTACGAAATTGAGCACTGACCCATTTTAATGCTCAAATTTTTAGCCATTTTAATGTGCAATCCTCATGGCAACCGTACACAAAGTATTCAGAAGGACTACGAGAAATGTCAAAACTCTACTGGAACATAGAATTGTGTATGAAGTATTGTTGATTGAAATACTCTCTCATTTTGCACACGACATACATTTGACAAAATGGAATTTTCATGTTTCTATGTTCCAGTAGAGTTTTGACATTTCTCGTAGTGCTTCTGAATACTTTGTGTACGGTAGCCATGAAGATTGCACATTAAAATGGCTAAAAAATTGAGCATTAAAATGGGTCATTAATGCTCAATTTAGTACACATTAAAATTACTTTTTATTTCGAGGTCGGCGGAAAAAATTTTTAATGGCCAAATTTTGTGTAACATTTCTGACATTTTTACGAACACAAAAATCAAAAACTTGAGTGTTTTCAGAATTGAAAGCCATTTTCGAATGTCATTCTGAATTTAAATGAAAATATTGATTTCAAGTAGTCGTTGGATTTTGCTTTTCGCATCTAATTTCCATTTTTATCTTTCTAACTAAAAGGTAATTACATTTCCAGGGACAAACTCTAGATCTATCCAGATAGGTCATCGTATACATTCCAAAGTGCACATAAAACCCCGAATAAAATGGTATCCTACGTCCCTGGACGGCTGGCGCCATCTCATCTTATTTTATTTCATTTTTTCAGTCCTGCCGTATGAGCAGGGATCAAATTTATCGTGCTACGTCATCATAAAATAAAATCAAATTAATACGAAGCTTATCTGCCGATATGGATAGGTTATAAAAATCCGAAGAATGCTGTTTAGTGAGCATTTTGAATTTTGTGGGCAGTATATTGTGATTCTATTGGGGTTTTATGTTTTAATATTTCAATAAAAATTTCTATTTTGATAAGTCGGTGTCGACTTCATTAAGAAATGTTTATTTTTTAACAAGGGTTGAATAAGTGGCCTCTCATTCCAGAGACAGACACTTTGGATGCAGTGGATGATATTCAATTCTTTTGATTTTTGGTTGAAATTATTTGATTATATATTTACGATGATAAGACGCAAAATTTTCAGATGGTTTTAATCACCAGATTTGAAATGCTGGAATATCAAGAAGAAAACCAACATGAATTTATACAGATATGAATTTATCGTTTTGAAATTTTGAAAAAAACTGTTATTTGAAGAGATGCCATCTTCACCAATAGTTTATGTCCACTCATTCTTAACATTCGATTTTGAATATTTTTATTATAACTGTTTCTTCTTGGTTATCACCAGCACACTAACGAATAATTGTAGATATTTGAAATTTCAGAATTTTAGCATTCAGAATATTATTTTCACTATCGATTCATTTTATACAATAGGTACCGGGTTTTTAACTATAACTTGACCCCCCTTTAACTTTGTTACTAAAGGAGGTACAAAAAAAAGTTTCGTATAAAAGTTTCACGAAATCAACTGAGAATTTTTGATATGACTCTACAAACTGAAATATATACAGGGTTGCCAACATATTGATGGAAACTTAATTTTTTCCAATGGAACCCTGTATATTTTTCCACATTTGGTTAGTTTTATTTCCTGATTTCGAATATGTAACAAATGTTGATCTATCTTTCTTATTCTGAGCACCACAGAGTTTCAAATTTCAATAATCATCTGGCATAGCGTTTTGGAAGTTCGTGAATATTTAAGTGGCCAATATGATTTTTGGATTGGTAATGGCGCACCCATATTATGGCCACCAAACAGTCCAGATTCAACACCGTTGGATGCGTTTTCATAGCCGTTCCTGAAGGAAAAAATTTACTTTATCAATAATGACAATCAATGAAAGCGGAGAATAATATTAATGATATAAAATCAACCAATATTAAACCCATAATTCGGAACTAATCCCGTCAACGCACAAAGAATAATGATAATATTTTAATGATTAAAAACAAATTTTGAAGCTTTAATTTCTTACTTGAATCAGAGCCATAATAATGCTATCAAAAATAGTCTAAACAACTTGAGACAAATATATGAACTGTATGTATTGAATGGTGTTCATTTTGAGCAATGTCTTCAGTTGATGTTATTCTTACCATACTACCATAGTTTATCATTTTTCATTGGTTAAGTATTCATTCTAAAATAATACTTTTAAGTAGATTGTTTGGATACAAAGAATTTCGTAGGTATTTCACATATTTTTTATTAGGTGTCATCATTGCAAAACTTTGAAACTCTGAAAATTGAAGACACATCCTCATACGCATTTATAATCAAGATCAGGAGGAAATAGCCTATCAAAAAAAGGAAGAATATACAGGACAGGGTGTCCCATTTGAAGAAATATAATTGCATTCAATGTTGTTCACCCTGTACTATATATTCCCTTGACGTTATAATAACTCCAAAAATGAGCATTTTCAGTAAACGCACTCTGCCACTTGTAAAATGATTACAGATCTTGGCAGGTGGTTCTTAAAATTTGAAACTCTGTGGTTCTGAGAATAAAAAAGATAGACCAACATATATGTTACATATTCGAAATGAGGGGAAAAAGAGCAAGCCAAACATGGTAAAATATACATTCCATTTGAAAAAATGTTGTCATCAATATGTTAGCCACCCTGTATATATTTCATTATGTGAATTCATATTGTAAAACCTCATACGGTTTCGTGAAATTTTTGTATGAAACATTTTCCTGTATCTCTCTTAGAAACAGAGTTAAAGGGGGGATTAAATTATAGTGAAAAACCCGGTACCTACTCCAAGAAAATATGTACCTAATATGAAATTCTATATATTATTTTCACTATAATAACAGACTTTTTCTGTAGCTGTTAATTATGTAAAATTTTTTTCACTACATATGTGTATGTGTGTATTGTTAAATTGATTCCTTTACTCAAGAAAGGTGCTACCGCCCACACTGTAGATAAGAATATCCCAATTAATTAAGCTTGTGTCAACTCGAAACCAATACACCTGTTTCTTTGAGTCGATTTCTGATAGCCAGCACCTTTAAAAAGGGTTATTATGACCAGTTGGCGATTCTTATTTCCGTACAATAATGTAAATTTGTCAGACACACAGATAACATTTCTTTCAGGCTTCAGTATAATCTCAAATTAGCATTATTATTTATTACGGTTTAATTTCGACATTTTCTAATACAGGGTGTCCGTAATTAGACCGACAAACTTCTAGTGGACATTATAGATCGTATTTTAGACAGATTCGACCCAAATCATATAAAGCAAAATTGCTTCGTTAAGGAGCTAGTGCCCTTTGAAGATGACGTCCTGTCCACACTTTTTGCCACATATTCGCAAAACGGAGTCACATAAAGTGCTGAAAGTTTAAACATTGGCTAATATCAAAAATACGCATCGATTAGATTGAGTGCATTTCTTTCATGTCAAGCACAATCGTCTCATTGGGGGGGGGCGAAGGGTATTTTTAGTTGAAAATTGTTTACCTTTTATTATTTCGCGAGATTTACATCATATTAATAAACTCTGATGTTTTTTCTTAAAAAAAGATACTCTTGTATAATAACGCCCAGATGCACCATTTTACATTGAGTCATGAGAACTTAGTGAAAAGAGAGAAAAACTTCAAATCTATTTTTTTCAGAAATGATGCATCTGGACGTTATTATACAAGAGCATCTTTTTTCAAGAAAAAACATCAGAGTTTATGAATATGATGTAAATCCGGCAAAATAATGAAAGGTAAAAAAAATTTTAACTAAAAATACCCTTCGCCCCCCCCTAAATGATACGATTGTGCTTGACATGAAAGAAATGCACTCAATCTAATCGATGCGTATTTTTGATATTAGCCAATGTTTAAACTTTCAGCACTTTATGTGACTCCGTTTTGCGAATATGTGGCAATAAGTGGGGGCAGGACGTCATCTTCAAAGGGGAACTTGGTTTTCCCTTTCGATTAATTAATGAACAGATTTGAGAAATTGAAAGTAAAATAATTTTCTGCAAATCGCTAGGGGAATTAGACATTCCACTGTAATTTCGACAACCTATTTCTTTTCACTTCTGCGTTGCCTACAAAGGAATTTGTTTATTCGAAGGTAAGAATTTATGCAAAACAAGCCCTGTATAGAAAAATATAAAAAACAAACTGCTTTTCTTGATTTATTTGAATGTTCAATAAGTCTATATGTCATTTTGACATAAGTTTGTCACACGTTTTTTTATCATTATTCCGAAATTGAATTCGATATTTAGGGTGAAATACCACTCCTTGAATCTATGGGAGATGATTACCCTCCAATAGGGTCCTGTAGCGGTCTTAGAAGAACGGAAGATTCGAAAATCATCACTTGGAACGCCAGACCTGGTTTAAAACACCCTCCTGGCCCAAGAGCATCAATTAAGTGTTTTGTGTCTAAATATTGAAGGTATTTATTCGAATAGTTTTAAGTTTCAATTTTGTAAAAACGGCGAGGCAGGGTTTTTTCTACTGAGGTTTTTCCCTGTGCTCTGGTATCATACGACAGAATAGTATGGTACCCCGTTTTGCACCAACCTCAGCTAGGGACTTTTTTGTTTCATAAATTGTATTTTGTTAGCTCTCAATTCAAAAGAATATATATATATATATATGTCCAAAAATAAATATCTGGTCGAAACTATAGAAGAGATAATTCTGATAGAATATGTTTCCAGGACAAGAGTGTATTTATCATTCAGCTGGCGCAGAAAGGTAGTCTTATGTCGTAGCGAATAGAGATCGTCGATAAGTATTGACTTATTTGTGGATTCTCATCCACAGATGGTAAACTAAGAGTTATGCCATGTTCTTTGCCTTTTGATGCCGCGATTGATAACGAGTTTCTTCGGCAAAATCATCTCCAAATCTGAAAAGGAATCTACAAGGTGGGGCAGAGGAACTTTCTGATGTAGAAATTCAATTAATCGGAAATTATGTAAATATGAATTTTATTTTTTTTCCATCATCAAGTACAACATTTGAAGTTTATGTTTGGGCACGGATTTGAAGATGATATCAAGCAAATGGTGTCAATTATTGTCATTGATTTTGGAAATGTCGGACAATTCTGTCCAGCATTTCGTTGGGTAAGTCAAGGAAATGTTATTTTTCAAGTGGCCTAGAGTTCTAGGACGATCGTTATAAACATGCGACTTCAGATATCCAATAAAAAAATCGCAACGAGCTAAATCAGGCGGCTGTTCTTGCATTTACAACGTGTCACTGTTTGGTGTGCACTATCGCGAGTTTGGATAATTGGCCCATATTTTTGGAAGAAAACAAATCGACAGTTTCAGTGACTTCTGACCGTTATGTTCAAAAGATTGAGTTTTTCCTTCCTGGAGATCTCTGAGGTTTTCAGCGCTGCAGCACAGTTGCCGGATTTATCGTCCTACGATTTTTTGAGCGCTCGTTCTACTTAGACGAGTGCTATATCGTTTTGCCCAAGGTCTGTAATTTTCGAATTTTGAGCCGAAAATGGTCTCAAACGATAGGGTTCGACTCCCTGATGAAAAATATGAGGTCAAATCAAATTCTGTAGGGCCGTCCGTCCGTGAGCACGATAACTCTCGAACGGATTGTCCTAGAGACTTGAAATTTTCAGGGTGTGTTCAGCTCCCAAATAGCTCGGTTAAGTTCGTTAACCAGAAAAATCGTACAGAGTGTTCCAAAAAAAGTGGCCATTCAAAATTTTTTGTTCCTCAATATTTCACACAAAACGAGGGCAAACGGAATGAAGTTTTGCAGCAACTTGCCAGATGCTCATAGTGAGCCTCTCGCAAAATTTTGTGGCCATAGTATTAACAGAACCATAAAAGATCCAATTGAAATATTGAAAAGAAGAATTTTTTTATTTCCGTAACCAACTTTTCGATTCAAATGAAATTCATTTTGTAAGTTGAGACTGATATACTTAATGTTCATGCAAAATTTCAAGAGGATAGCATCATCAGAACCATAGAAATTCCAATTGGAATGTTAAAGGAAAGACTCTTTATATTTCCCTAACAAGATATCCGAATCAAATGAAATTTATTTTTGGAATTGAGATTTATATATTGAATGTTTGTGCAAAATTTGAAGATCATCGCATCATCCGAACTATAGAAAATTCAATTTGAATATTGAAAAAAAAATTATATTTTCATAACAAGATATCTGAATTGAGTGAAATTTATTTCTGGTATGAAGATTGATATTCTGAATGTTCATGCCAAATTTCAAGAGGATCGCATCATTAGAACCATAAAATTTAATTATTTTAATTTTCAAGTGTGACCATAGAATTGAATTTTTTTAATTGTTTATATATAAAGTATCAATTTCAAGTCATATACAGAATTTTGAGATGATAGTCCTATTGCTCCACCAGAGAACGAGCGCTCAGAAGCTCCTGCTCAGGGCTTGCTTCCATTTTTATTGGGATATCTTAATTCACGTGTTCATAACAATTGTCCCAAGACTAGTTCAGTATTCCTTCGGTTATCGCCAATATACCCAACGAAAAGCTGGACAGAGGACGATTAACTCAGTGTATTAACAATAATTTGCTAGATACCATCTTCAAAACTGTTAAAACATGAGTTTTAAATGTTTGACTTATGGAAGAATAATTTGATTTAGTTTTTGTTTCATCGAATTCCTAAATCTGCAAGTACGTTTGACCCACCCTGTATTTTCTGCGATTGAGCGGACCAGATTAACAATAACAATAACAATACCTTTATTCCCTGAATCCTGAATAACAATCCAAAGAAGTGGGAAACCGTCAATTACAGAGAAAAAAAAATACACATTACATCCTACATTACAATAATTCATAAATTCTGAAATTGAATATGGTTCAATTGTTATAATAAATTCTGTTAAATATTTCTTGAATTTCTTTAAATCAACTATATCTAGTATATTTTTGGGTAGATTATTATAAAATTTAATACACATATACTTGGTATTCTTCTCAGTCAGTGTCATCTTATGTAAAGGAAAGTGAAAAGGAATTGTACGTCTTGTGTTATTTATATTTCTCAAATCTTCAAAATAATGTGGACTTGTTTTAACAAAAAGAATGCACTCCAAAATGAACAACCCAAAGAAAGTGAGAATTCTATTCTGTCTGAAATGCCCTCTGCATGAGTCTCTATATTTTAGACCAATCATAGCTCTTAATGCAAACTTTTGAAGAACGAACAGTTTACTGCAATTATCCTGCATACAACTCACAAGCAGTGAGTTAACAGGATCTGGGAGCAAAAACAGTGAGCATCTTTCCCTTTCTGTAAACGCCAGCCTAACCATCTATCATTTCCTCTTTTGCACACATGAACGGGGTGCTGCTAGTGCAACTACTCATACGTCGTATGAATCAACAACATCAACAAGGAAAACGCGTTCTAAATCCCTCTTCAGGGCACCCACCATACGCCAACTTAATCGTTTGTCCCATTTATTATGAGTTATGGGGTGTGCAAAGTCAAGGAGCGTGCGATTCTACTGATTATATGTGCAGTGTATTGCGGGGGGTGGCGCCACATATTATACCCCAGTATCACCCTCTTCCGTTTCTACCAAACAGCGGACATACGCTCTTGCGGTATTTGCAATCTGGCCTGTATTCTTTCGCCTTCGATTAATTTCGTTTCGAGATGCGTGATGCTTTTATCATTTTGGGGTGTGATGGTTATGATTTTTTCCTCGAAATCTTTTCCGTTCATTATTATGATTCATAATGTTTTTGTTGGCCATTGGTTTTGATGATGTATATGGGGGTGGTTTCTCGAAGATACATTTTCGTATGAAGAAAGTCTACAAAATGTTACTCGTGAATATGCAATAAGGATGTTGACTCCTTTTTGAAATTTATTTTAAAGATAAACCCTATACAAACACGAAAAAATTACTTTTTCCTCAAAAATATAGTAATTGCCAATAATAATGAGTAAATGAAAAGACAATTCAAATTCCCGCGGAAATGCTCAATTTTGTCACGTTCTGATGATTACGTCATTATCCAGTAAACATACTTTGACTTCTGTCAAAGCGAACTGATTTTGCCCGATCCCTTGTGGAAAAGTTCAATCTAAGCATTCAAAATGAATAGGTCGGTCTGTAAATGCTGAATGAGGTGTTTCTTTTATTTGTAATAATGAATATGAGTTAAAAAGTTGCTACTTACTGAGACAATTTCACGTTTTTAAGCTCCGCTGCACAAAAATCCTTGTTTTCAGCAAAGAAACTTGCGACCAAAAGGGAATCTATCTTCTGTAAGTTACTACTATCACCCTTGATGAATCCTATCTCCATTATAAAGAAAATTGTAGATTATTACGAAATGAAAATTCATGCGTTTAAGAGTAACGCAGGTATAATATAAACAATGAAAGCAGAGAATAATATTAATTGATTAAAATCAACCAATATTAAACCCATACTTCGGAACTAATCCCGTCAACGCACAAAGAACAAACATTGAAGATTATCTTTCTTGTAACGAACTAGGTATTCTGTTCTCTTTCAGCTTTCAACTTCTTAAGTTCGAATCATATGGATATGATATATTATATATTTACTATGGTTCAAGTCACAGAACCGTGGGTTTCACAAAGCTTGATTGGCCATCAAATCGTTTATATTGAAGTAAGTCGATGGTTTATGTCAAAAATGAACTGAAAATTGCAGAGAAATGATGACATTTCAATAATCAAGGTGATTGGAGTTTTGTGGAACCCGGCCTATGAATGTATATTTTGTTGATCTGAGCACAGAATATTCGAATTTGCAATGACAATACCTAGATAGTGACGTCAATTACTTGTGATTGGCGTTCGGAGTCACGTGATAGTTGATAATAAAAACATAATTTAAATCAGCTTTATTTAATTCAACGAGAATAATAAGATCACTAAAATGGTTTTTTAGGATTGCAAAAACTCCCTTCTATGAGGAAAACCTCAATTTATATGAATTCGTAACATGAGTCAACATGACTTTCCTCTATCTATGGGGGGATTCCTCGAAGATACATTTCCGTATGAAGAAAGTCTGCAATATGTAACTTGTGTTGTGCTGAAGCCTTGTGCTTAGTGCTCGTGAAAGCACTTTAGTGCTCATGAGCATACTGTGCTCCCGAGCACTAGATTGAACCGGTGCTTAGTGCTTGGTGCTTCGAGAATTTTTTGAGAGGGCTTAGTAATTGGAACAAATGCTTCTGTGCACTGTAAATGGCGAAACCTATTTAAGGAAGATCTACGGAACAATGCGAGCTATTTCTACTGATCCTTTGGCACTACGTGAAGAATACACAGGCTCGCAAAGGCATTATGTAACTAAGTGAACTTTTCACTCTGAGGGAAATCTACAATCGTCAATTTCTGATAAGCCAATTCTCGTCAAATGCTTCCTAAGGCGACAATGTCCTGTCAGAAAGCCAGTGTGGAGGCGTTACTTTTTCAAACTGAGATCCAAATACTTCTTGGACCTTAGAGTTTTTTCTTGGAGTAATCTATTCCTGGAAGATTCTTCCAGAGTTCTTCTCTTTCAATTCCACCCTTCTCCAAAAACTCTTTAGTTTCATTTCATATGTTCCCAGTTATAGTTGAAATAACAAAACGTGAGGCAAACAACAAAAAATTCACTTGATCCCAGACCCAGAATGTCTTGATCGAGTTACCACTAGAGTCTAGACCTACTTACCCATCATCAACATTAGAAATAATGGGTGATTAGAAAGAATACGCGAGAAAGGTCCACCAATATATCCCAACTAGTTAATCGTTAGTAATAAATAGTAAGAATGTGGGGAATGCGAGGCATATTAACATATTCACCTAATTGCGGATAGGACACGTGCTGGTTTCGAGGTCCATCCAGTGGACCCACAGACTGCGGGTGGTGTAGGTCTGCCGCCCTCAGGGGTCCCTCCGTACTTTGCTGCTTTCTAATTAATTGATCGATCGCGACCTATACACAACGATTCTTCTCTTATTGTTTTATTCTCTCAATCACGCAGATTTCATTTTGTTGTTATCATTTCGGAGATTTATATGTTATGGTATACAGTGTATCATTTTTCAAAGGGTTTAATATGCAGGGTGCCCCTTTCACCAACTAACACAGTCACCATTTCTCCATACTCATCCCACACGATAATATTCAGGCTGATTGACTTTCAGGAAATCTATAATATAAAAATGAATCGCAAAATGTGTTGGTAAGCGCATAACTCAACAACGCCTGGACCAATTTGGCCAAATCTTTTTTTAAAATGTTCGTTGAAGTTCAAGGATGGTTTTTACGGCGAGAAAAATTAGAATTATTGCTGGAAAAACCCTAAAAATAGCCCTTCTTTTTCCCATACATATTTTTTTGACGTTTCTCAAAATCGATTTTTTTTTCCGATGTCATTCACATCGGAAAATTAGACAAATGTCAGATCTATTAACGTGAGGGAAGTGCTCGAGAATATTGGTTCATTGTGAACGAAATGGGGCAGATCCAAATGAAACAAGGTATGAATATCATTTTTTAATCCTTTTATAACGTTTATTACTAAAGGTTTCTGTTCTAGGAACGATTGAATTAAAAGGATAAATGGAATAAGATCGGAGTAAGTGACATTTGTCAAGCGAGTTTTCAGGTCAAAATGGTCAAAAAACCTCTAGGATATTTGCAATTTTGTGAAGGAAAACCAACAGATTCGAATGAAAAAAGGTACGAATATCCTTTTTGAATAGTTTGCGAACGTTTATTGATAAAAATATTAGTTTCAGGAATATTGAAATTACGAGAAAAAACCAAGTTCATTCGTGGATAACTGAAGACCTATCACAGAGGAATTTGATGAAAGCAATTAATGTATTTATTGTTACAATTGGATTTTATTATAAAGTCAGTATGTATTGGTGCTTTATATAGATCCTTCCACGATTTCCATAACTGTTTCAATAGTTTTAAAGTGATGATTGTTATTGACATGTCCTGTCAGTGGTGATTGAAGGAATTTGAATGTCACCGATGTGAATAAAAGTAAGTACTTGAAGATTGCATTTATTGATCTGTTTAAAAAGGTAGATCTATTGGCCAAACTGATGTGCCATTTGAGTTTAAACGACTACAGTTTCCAGTGCGGCTTGCTTTTGCTATGACTATAAACAAGTCCCAGGGGCAATCATTAAGTGTTTGTGATATTAATCTAGAAAACCCATGTTTCTCACATGGTTAATTGTATGTTGCCTGTTCCCGTGTTGGAAAACCATCAGATTTGTTTATCTATGCGCCAGGTCATCAAACAAAAAACATCGTATACCACAAAGCACTACAATGATAATAATAATAATTATGATTCACATGATTAACAATAAAGCGATTACTTACTTTTAAATCCTTATATATGTTTTATTTAATTATTTTTTATTCACAACGCACTATCACCAGGGTGACGGTTCTGTTCAGGAGAATTTTTTAAAATACGTAGACACAAAAACTGCCACATTACAAATCTTTTTGACAGGACGAAGTCTGTCGGGTCAGCTAGTATACTCATAAAAATGGGAGGGGGTCGAAACGGGCAAATGCGCTAGGAAGAAAAAACTCCTGAATCATGTAAACATAAAGGTCAGTAACCACTAAAACTGCCCGTTTTCTTCGAAAAAATATGGGCCAATGTCGTCCCATCTCGCTATAGTGCACACCAAATAGTGACACCTGGTGGGCGTACAGGCCGATCGTGAAGTTCTTCGGAGTTTTCAGCACTTCAGTCTACGTAAAGAACAACATTCGTTTGGCTATCACTAACATACCCAACCATTTTTTGGTCTGGATTGACCGGACTATCTACCCTTGATCCGCGATCGTTTCGTTTCGTTTCATCGGCAAACTGCACATATTCGGGTTAATCGGGAAGCGGAAAATAGCGAAATTTCACTCTGGTTTGGGTTTATTGGGTTTGTGCCGTTCTTGGTACCACGTTTGCTGGTAGGTTTGTTTCCTTAGTAGTGTTGTGTGAATTCTTTCCACAAGAATTTTCATTCTGTTCATTGACTTTGGTTATGGCTACCAGAAGGCGAAATGCCTTTAGCAAAACAAGTGAGTCGTTTCAAATTCCAAAATAGATGCAGTACTCGTGATATTGCAGATTTTTCAATAAAACAGAAACAGTTTTTGAGTCATTCCTATGAATGTAAATTATGTACAGGGTGGGCATATTTCGATGTTTTAGTACTACAACTTTTAAACCAGAGGAGATAGACAAAATCTGATACCCACTTCTCGATCTCTTTTTCTGAGAAACTAACAAGAGTAGTATTCATTTTTGGCTACCTTCTTTTGTTTTCGAGTTATAAGCGAAAATTGGAAAACTGGCAATATCGAACAAAATTCATATCTCCGCTAATACTGATGATAGAGCTCTGAAATTAAAACATTATGCAGGCACTTTTTTACGTAGAATCCAGTGGCGTACTCGCCTTTTTTGCGCCATTTCTAATTACGGAGCTATGGCCCAAAGTTATGTTTTTTTAAATAGAAATACTATATTTCGTGGCATTTTATAAAAGCTTAATTTTTTCTGATTTCAAAAATATATAACATTGTATGGTTTGTATCAATATGAGTGAAGAAAATGGTCAAAAACCTAGTTTCATCTGAGTCTCAATATTTTCTATGTTTTCAACTGTTGATGAGCATAGAAAAATGGAGCTTCCTATAACAAGAGCAGTCTTCTTCTGTCAATCTCCTTATTTAAGCTTTCAACGAATTTCTCCAAAATTCGAACATGGATATATTTCATAAAAACTTATATCTTGAAATGGATTTGGAAATAACAAAAAGATCCACATGATCCTCCGTTTCAATCGGTATACTTAGTTATAATGAGATGGATGCAAAAGAATATTTTTATTGCACTCCAGAATAAATACGCACAAGTGCTAAGTAGTGTATTTCAAATCGCATATGAAATAATGCATATAGATATTATTGTTATCAATTCAATTAGAAAAGTTATAGAGAAAAATATTTTTCAATACCTAATAGTGATTACAATAAAAGGTCAGTAGGTTATAATTATGATGTCTTATTTTAGACATCTTAGTTATAACTTAGAATGAGGGATCAAGTTTCACAGCAGTCCATCTTGGAGGAATTGAGTGAATAGCATAGAAATGAAAAGAATACTGAAAAGATATTGTGGTGATGCTAAATTTTTCGGTGCTCATCAACAGTTGAAACCATAGAAAATATTGAGACTCAGATGAGAATAGGTTTTTGATCATTTTCAATACTTATATTGATAAACATACATAATGTTATATATTTTTGAAATCAGAAAAAATTAAGCTTTCAGAAAATGCCACAAAAATCTAGTATTTCCATTTAAAAAACGTAACTTTGGGTCATAGCTCCGTAATTAGAAATGGTGCAAAAAAGGCGAGTACGCCACTGGATTCTACGTAAAAATTGCCTGTATAATGTTTTAATTTCAGAGCTCTATCATCAGTATTAGCGAAGATATGATTTTTTTTCAATATCGCCACTTTTCCAATTTTCGCTAATAACTCGAAAACAAAAGAAGGTAGCCAAAAATGAATACTACTCTTGTTAGTTTCTCAGAAAAAGAGATCGAGAAGTGGGTACCAGATTTTATCTATCTCCTCTGGTTTAAAAGTTGTAGTGCTAAAACATCGAAATATGCCCACCCTGTACAGAGCGATCGTGAAGTTTTCAGCACTCCAGCATAATTGCCTGCTTTAGACCCCGACAATTTTTTTATTGGTATATCTATAATCACATATTTAGAGCAACCGCGCATCAGAGTAGACTTTGATCTACTTAAAGAACAACATTCGTTGGCTATCACTAACATACCCAAGAAAATATTGGACAGAGCTGTCCGACATTTCCGAAAACGATTGACGCAGTGTATTGGCAATAGTCGACATCATTTGCAAGATTTTATCTTTGATACTGCCTGCACACAAACTTTAAATGTTGTGCTTGACTATTGAACCAAGATTGAATCGATATTTGCATAAGTTTTTGTTAATTGAATTTTAAATCCGCAAGTTCCGCTGCCCCACCCTGTATAACCGAATACAAAATAATAACCAAATCTGATTTATAGTTTTGCTATAAACTACTGGAAAAAATTAAAGGATCAAAAAAAATTCCAAATTTTTCGGCAATTTTCAACATGCCGTAACTTTGAGAGGAATGGTCGTACAAGGAATTCGAAAAAAGGAATTGTAGCTCAAAGTGTCTAGTTTTTGAATTGATACTTCAAAAATTTTAAGTTTCAGTGGTTTTCGAATAATGATAGAAAAATCAGCAACAAATTCTCAAGATTTTACCACTTTTTTTCTTGTCTACGAGCGTGGAAATTTTATTTTTGCATAATCGTTATTATGATGGGATACTTTGTTAATTCAGCTTCAATTTATTTTTTTATTTTTCACTTGTACATTATATGTTTATTTTACCTTAGAAACGGTTGCTATAAATACACTCATTATGCCCGTGGGCATTTTAGCGGGCATTATGGATCATAACGCCCGCTCACAACGAAAACAGTAATGACATTCACTTAATAAAATGATGACAGCAATAACGAACTTCAAAATATTACCAAATGCCATGGTTACTACTGAAAGTTAAATGAAAAAAAAACATAGGAGCAATCGAATTTTATTGTAATTAAATGATATATTCGTGAAAAATAAAATCTTGTATGCACCACGAGCGTTATTAGATCCTAACGCCCATCGGGCAACATTCATCCCTCGGGCCAAAGGCCCTCGGGCCGAATGTTTCCCTCCGGGCGTTAGGATCCATATAACGCACTTGGTACATAAATAACTATTATTGACCTCAATACGTCCACTTCTCGCCGAGATATCGGTCTTCAAATGGAAAAGGATCCATTTGTCACTGATGGTGGGTTACACAGAATCGATGATTGAAGGATTCACAGAAAAATTGTTAGTTTATTTTATTTTTCCTTCATTGAAATTTATGTACTATCTGCAATAAAATGTGGAAAAAGGTTGAGAAAATTCTTTTTTGCCTTTTTTAAAGATTATGAGCTCCTCAGAGCAAAAAACGTGAACCTTATTTTTTTTCAAAAATTCAATCGAGTCAAACAAAAAACCGGCTCGCTGGATTGAGTTGGCTCTTCGTAAGGTTTTTATCAACATATTGAACTGTGAAAGTCACACCTAACATTATTGGTTTCCTCAACATTTTCGATCCAGCGGTAGATTTTCCAAGAAACCACCAAAAGCCCTTTTTTGTTAAATTTTCATATTGATGCGACATAAAGAAAAAAAATTCTATGAATAAGCAATGGTTGTTCATTAATGGTAGTTCATTTAAGGTCTTGAAACCCTCCTTCAATTTTGAGATTTTTTTTGTTGCTGATTTTTCTATCATCACTCGAAAACCACTGAAACTTAAAATTTTCGAAGATCTAATCAAAAAACTAGACACTTGGAGCTACAATTTCCTTTTTTTAATTTCTTGTACGATCATTCTTTTCAAAGTTACGGCATGTTGAAAATTGCCGAAAAATTTGGAATTTTTTTGATCATGTAATTTTTTCCAGTAGTGTATTCCGAAATTGTGGAATTATCAAACTTTTTCACCTCTCAACAAAATAAAGTATTCGGTAAATCTATTCAGTAAATTCAACGAAAAGCGAACAAATCAACACCCTGTTTTTATATGGTCCAACGACCATAAGGATTAAATGACTTATTTGATAACTAACTTGAACGACCTTCCACACAGTAGAATGTGAAATTCTTAAGTCAATATCATGAAACGATGACTTCGATACAACACACTGAAAAGAATGAAAGTGATATTTGGTGAGTAAAGTTCATCATCCCTAATGCGCTTATAACAACAATAACCTAAGTTGAATAGATCGATTTAACTAGAAAAGAAGATCGAAAAAATGTAGGGATTGTTAGGTCCTATATCTGATCGGCGTCAAATCAGCACACAATAGAATTATAAACACTCATGTTACTCAGGGATAGTGTAGCATTTTAAGGGTGAAAGAATTCTTGAAATCGGTCTAGTAGCTTATGAGTTAACTCGTATCAACGACACAAACCTAAAAATCTTTCCTCTTTATAATATTAGTTTATCTAAGGAAAAAATATTTTCAAAATGTTAGCTAGCAGATAACACGGTTGCAAAACTAAAAATGGTATTCAGCTTCCATTCGATGTTATTCTTTGCTCGAGCAGAATCCGTACCAACTTAAAACACCGAGATCTGAATAAGAAGATCAGTTTTCAGAATATGAAGAAAAAAATGGACAACAAACTTTCCAAATTCACGAATTATAAATGAAATTCATAGAAATTCCTAAACATGATAAAAATATTTTCATTTATTCGAAGTTTTTAAATGAAACTTGAATAATTTATTCTCTATTAACAAATACTCGTAAATACTTTGCACTAACATCCATATTTATACAGCTTCATTGATATATTCTAGGATCAACAAACAAAGACATCGAAGAAGTTTCATTTGAAATAGTTAGTTGATTGCATTTTCAATGAAACTTGCGATTAATTGCATTGTTCCAATCATTCCCTCGAGTTCTAAATGGAAATGCTCCGCAGTGACGTCACATCTCGATGCGCGTCGGCATACCGGTGTTTGTGTATCGTGCTCGGAGACGCATTTTGATGTGATTTCATCTTCAACCTGCCATATCTTTTGATGTATTCATCATAATTGAATGATGCAAAAGGCAATTTAGTTCTAAATTAAATACTGGGTATGAACGACGTATTTAATTGGATGAAGATCAATAGCGCATTCATAAAAAAATACTCCCAAATAATGCATAATTTTGAGAAACATTCGGATACCTTTAAAAGGTGATACCGAGTAACCTTGAAAGAAAGATATCTGCTATCGCGGACTTTTTTGTAGAACTATTGAAGAGGTACATTTCCGTCATACATTGTTTCCATGTACGTCTTACGGTTTTTGCAACGCACCTGAAAATAGCTGATCATGGCTGATTTTGGTACTCATATTTATTATCATTGAAGTTATAGTAGGTTTCCTTAATTTTCTCGGGTGGAAAGTATAGCCTATGTTTACTCAGGGATAGTGTAGCATTCTAAGGGTGAAATACTCCACATATCCGCAGGCGGGCCCTAACTTTGAAAATTTGGAATAAATTTAATTCTTCTACAAATTCCTATCAAATACTTTCCTATATTCCAGATAATAAGGTTCCACGATTAAAATCACGTAAACCATTTTGGTCCAATTATTTTCTGACCTCGAATGAAAGCGATAAAGCTATTGGCAATGCGAGTGGAACTCAGGTAATATTCAAAACAAAGATTTAATAACTGATCCCTCCATTAAAGTTCCTGGATTTGATCTTCCCAGGAAAATTTGGACTGTTCTTAATCGTATAAGAACAGGTCATGGCCGTTGTAATAGCATGCTTTTCAAATGGAATTCAGTTGAGAGTCCTAGTTGCGAATGCGGAGAAGAAGAGGAAACTATAGAACATCTGATATATAATTGTCCAATATTTAAATTTCAGGATGGCTTAGGGGCTATACATGAAGTAACAGTTTCGTTTTTGAATTGTGTTGTTAACTTTAAATCGATTTAATAGAGTTTCAATAATTTGATTTTTTTATTACTTTTTTCTGCTTCGATTTTTTTTTCTGTTTCAGATTCATTCAGTATTCCAAAGGCATCTGGGAGAGAGTTATCGGTTGGAATAAATAAAGAAGAAATCCTTCAATATTTCGAATAGTTTTTGTAAGTGTTATTTTTGTTGGAACGGCGAGACAGGGTTTTTTTGTACTGAGGTTTTTTCCCTGAGCTCTGGTATCATACGAAAAAATAGTATGGTACCCCGTTTTTGCACTAACCTCAGTTAGGGTTTTTGTTTTATGTATTGTATTATGTTAGCTCTCAATTTCACAAGAATATATATATATAGGGTGAAATAATTATTGAAATCGGTCAAGTAGCTTATGTGTTAAATCGTTTCAACGCCACAAACCCACAAACATACAAATCTTTCCTCTTTATAATATAGTATAGAAGTATAGATAACCGAAGTTGAATAGATCGATTTAACTAGAAAAGAAGATGGAAAAAATGTAGGGATTGTTAGGTCCTATATCTGATCGGCGTCAAATCAGCACACAATGGAATTATAAACACTCTTTTTCTGTTAAACCGAAACCGAATGATGCTCAACTTTCCGGCCTGTCTGCGATCTGATCTCGATTCCAAGATAAGATCTGTCCGAATGTTCCATCGAAAGAAAGAAGGCAAAATGACTTTAGGATTATTCGGCTCCCCCGATCTTATCTACCTCGATGTCTTTTCCTATTATTAGAATGTTTACATGGCAGATTTACTTTGACGCTGCCTGCCCGAACAAAGATTTAAATGATATGTGACACGGGTAGTGTTAGAAAAAATCTAGGGTTGCAATCCCCTCTCTTTCCGTAGTCCTGGAGGTGATGTGACACAACATGAAATAAATTTATTTTGCAAGTATTTTATGCAAAGATAATATTTTTTCATATGCCGTACATTTTCGTTGGTCCAAAGGGGAAAAAAAGAAAATATCCATTTATTTGTACTAATTTTCATAGTCTTCTCGTGATTCTAGGTTCCTAGTTAGAAACTATGTTGAATATCGGTTGGAATTCTATTCATTTATACCAAAATATAGACATATTGTCACTGAAAATTCCAAAATAAACATATTTTTGAGAAGAACTTATGACACTGAAGTTTTCAGTACAAAATCATGCGACAAGGGGGTCTGCTAACTTCAGTGTCATGAGTACTTCTCAAAAATATGTTGTATTTTGGAATTATCAGTGACAATATGTCTATAGTTAGGTATAAATCGATAGAATACAAACCCATATTCAACATAGTTTCTAACTAGGAACCTAGAATCATGAAAAGACTATGAAAATTAGTCTAAATAAATGGATTTTTTCTTTTTTTTCCCTTTGAACCAACGAAAATGTACGGCATATAAAAAAATATCATCTTTGCATAAAATACTTTCAGAATAAATTTATTTCATGTCGTGTCACATCACCTCCAGGACTACGGAAAGAGAGGGGATTGCAACCCTAGATTTTTCCCCTTGTTGGATGATTTTTGTACGGCGTTGCGAAATAATGGATTAGAAGCAGTATTGAAATAGTATGACACAGATGCCGTACAAAATCAAATGACCAAATTTACCCTGGTAATTGTCGGAAAATTAAAGAAAAATTTCGACTTTGTGGCTCCACATTTTATCACGGCGTTACGCGTTTTCTTATTATTTTTCACGGATCTATAGATGGTAAGAATGCCGTACAAAAATATGTGACCAAAATGTACCCACTCTACCTGCACTTTCGAATCCTCACCTGCACTCAGTTGGACAGCTTACAAGTGAAGGCATAGTGCTGAATCTTATTATTTTATGCCCTTATATCGTTCTAGATAGGTCACCTGGTGGTTCAAATGATCCATAATTTTTTCAACACGGGCCTGTAGTCTATTTAGGATTATTCGGCTGGCCCGATTTTTATCTACCTCGATGTCTTTTCCTATTATTAGAATGTTTACATGGCAGATTTACTTTAACGCTGCCTGCCCGAACAAAGATTTAAATGATATTATGTGACACGGGTAGTGTTAGATTGGGGTTGACAATAAAGGTATGGAAGGGTCAGAATAAAGTTAACATCGTTACTGGAAAGGTGTCTTTGAAGGGGTTTGTGTTATTAATGATATACTACCCAATGATTATTAGAATCATTTCTTCGGAATTGTGGCCTATGCAAACAATACCACAACTCTTCGAATTGGTATTCATCACTTCACTGCAAAATTTCAGCTCGATCGAATTGACAGATTCGAAATTATTCTTAATCATTCGAAAAATTGAAAATTTGGGAGAAAATTCAATTCTATGGTTCTGCTTATGCGATCATTTTGAAATTTAGCATGAAAATTCAGTATAATAATCAGATGATCAGATGATCAGATTCATAGACTAACTAAAAAATTAGATGAGCCACTCGTATATTCCGCGCCATCTGCTGGAGGAGGAGACTAATACACGAAAAAATTATTTTCAATTTGATAGTTAGATGTCGTTGCATTCATGGAAATCCTATCGAGAAAATAGTAAGTATATGTAAAATCATTATTATCAAAAAACCTTTGAATTGTCAACTGACACCAGAAGTGGTTTGACACGTTCTTTTTGAAATATAATAAATTTCGATATGCCTGAAAAGTAAAGAAAAAGTTTTTCATGTATTGAATAAGTTTAGTAGGTAAATACTCATATTTTGTATTATTGAATTCATTATTGTTAGTTTTTGAAAATGTTTTCAATGCAATTATTAGTTTATTGATTAGATATTTATAAAATAAATCTGTATTTTCAATTGGTGGTACCTATTTCAGTTAATAATTTTTATTCTATCCAGAATTTGATTATTGATCCTTATTTTTCGATCCAAAAGATAATCAGATGAAAGTTCGTTGCAGGTATTATTTTCATGAGAATAAATTTCCTCACTCATCGATAACTTGCACGAATCCATTTCTGATATCCTTTTGGAAATTGAATTTAAAAAAACTTTTTGCCTATATGGGAGTAGGTACCTACCTGTTCAAAATGTGCACTACAGAATTCTTTTTGCGGCAGCTTTACGATACAGATTCCTTTTTCAATTGAGGTTTTTCACGAATTAATATAGTTCTACAAAAACAGATGGCTTTGAAGCTTGTTCTACTAGTGTCTCATCTATTCTCCGTTTAGTTAGTCTATGATCAGCTTTTGTGCGGACACAATTTACGATATCCTAATGTTACAAATCTGGTTTTTATCGACAGGAGTCACTATCGAATTCGAAATAATTTCAGTGAAAATATTGTAGTTCTGAAACAACTCAGTGAAAATAATTTAAATTTCAAATTAACGGCATAAGCGCTTGCAGGATCCATCATATTATATTTTTTTATAATTATAATGAAAATTTTAAGTTTAGAATTGTTTTTGTGTGTCCATAATGATCCCTTCTGACAATTCATTAGTTTTCATGAGATTAAGAAGGCTAACCCGGTTAAAACGCTACCAGTAGCAAATGAATAAATCATCCCTGCGTATTCATTTTGAGAAGACAAAAGTCTCATAACAAGTATAACATCGAAACCATATAAGTAAGCTACCGAATACAATTAGTTCGGCTAGGTATGGATTTTCCTGTCATCTGTCACATGTCAATCAGTTTCAGTTCGGAGACCACCCAGGCGACTGAGATAGAGCGGCAGGTATCTTACCGCCTGCAAACGATACGTCAATTGGCATTTCGCATTGTTCGACAGAGACTTGAGATTCTTCGCGCTCTGCACACTCGGACGGTCGCATGCCGTTTTCTAGATCGTATTCCCCAGAGATTTGTCAACTTTATATTTATATTCCGCGAGTATAGCTAACGAGTCTTTATAAGGGCGACTATTTTCCCTTTTTAAATTTGATGATGTTCTGATTGGAATGATGCTATGCGGATAAATTAGGATTAAAAAAGTCAATCATTTATAATTGGTGATGTGATCGAATTGTGCAAATTATAGAGGAACAACGTATGGTTGGGAACTTGTGGACGAAGAATCTTCATCTTTAAAATTAATTTCAAGTGAATTTAGTTTTGAAAATACACTTCTCAACAATTGAAAGGGATCACTTACTTGTTCTAAATTTATTTCTGAAATATTCGCTCCAAGATTATAAATTTAGTCAGATATCAGAGTATTTTCAGTTGATAATATGGTTCACTTGAGAAAAGAATGAAAAAATGGAAAGTTGGAGAGAAAAAAAGACTTTATTAGGAACACTCAAAATTCTGTGTTTGAATAACATAAAAATTTTATGATGAAACCACAAGAAGGCTGCAGTTTCGGTTAAGCTAGTACCTAGTTGGTCCCCACAGCTCGTCTCAAGCATATTCTATCCTACGAGGCATACTTTCGATCAAACGATTTATAAAATTTTGGGGCAAATTCGTCCAAATATCCCGTTGAGCGTTAGAAAGGTGCTCCAGGTTATTGATCGGTTGTTCTAAGGTTGACAATTGTCTAGACATCTCAGACCAGACATGTTCGATGCAATTCATGTCTGGAGAGCGAGCTGGTCAGTCCATCCTATCAGAAGCATGAGTTTCTAGCGCTTCATTAACCAGACGACTACGGTGTGGACGGGCATTATCGTCAATTAAAATGAAATTCTCGCCCACGGCATCCGCAAACGGAACAATTATGGGTTCAATAATCATATCGTGATATCTTTGGCTGGTCATGGTGGTGTTCTGCAGAACAACCAACTCTGTGCCCCCCATACACATATAGAACCTCCGCCAAAAGCTGTTGTGGGTACCATAAACTGTTCTGCATAACTTCGACCTCTTTCCCTCCAAGCAAGAATACGTCTATCGGAGTTGACCAAACGAAATCTAGACTCATCCATAAATAAACATCGGCTCCAATCTTCAAGTGTCCAATAGGGAAAAATCACGCACCGCTAGATGTGGCGCTGCGAAATACAAAATGTCGGATTGAAGTGTGAACAACAAATATTTTGTCATTCATTCATAGATAAGATATACTATAGATGGGAATCTCAGTGTTAATTCTTGTTCTTTCTTATACATATATAATTATACAAGTGGTCACTATGAACTTTGGACCCTGTGCGTATTTGGTGAACTAGAATTTATGTAGTACGTGCCCCCTAGCCTACTAAAATATTTTTTTTGAATTGAAAACTTGATGTTATTTTCTTGATTTCACAAGAAGTATGAGAAATCAAGAATTATGGCATTAGGAAAATGGATTTTGGAAACAAATTATAAGAAAATTTACGATCAAAACAATTTTATTGAATATATGTATATCAGGTAACATAAAACCTTATCATTTAAAAATAATGAGCAGTACGGAAAAAACATCATATACAAAAATATCAATAGATGAATTAAATTACCAAAATATACAAAATATAAAATTTACTCAGATCTAACAATGAAAAAATGAGATATTATTAAATCAACATCAGAAATATTCACAATACACAAAAAAATCTATATTATTTTTAAATTATGGCTATAAATTGTTTGAAAAACGTTACATAATATGTACAAAATGTCTCGATTGAGAAAATTAACAATAATTCACAATGATACGTACTGACAGCTTCATTTTCCAAGAATAACAGGAGTAAATGCAACATTGAAGAATATTGACACAAATAATTATCATTATGTGCTGTGACTTGTTTGGTACAAGTAACATATGTATCTATTACTTTGTTAGACACACCTGAAAAGAAATAAGTATGTAATGAAACACATCACAAATAGGTGGAATAGATATATCACCTGTGAAATGGCTGAGCTTTTCATCTGTGTTGAGAATTTGTGGAAGTTCAACGAAATCACAGAAGTCAGTTTGTGTAGATTTATCCTCGTTGAACAGATGGGTAAGCAGAGTATGATAACAAGTTTTTGGGTGTTTAGTTGAACTTGTTTCACCAAGATTATTATCATTATCATGTTCATTCCCATCCAAATGTTGAGTATCATCATCATGTTCTTCGGATAACTCCACTTGCTCATTTTCATCTGAATGCAGCTCCATTTCATTCGATTTTTGCCTGAGCCTGAAATAAATCAAATATATAATCATAATGAAAGTAATTGTTTTGGATTACTCCTTACCAACGTCGGTCACTTCTATCCTTTATATTTTTATGTTGATAACTCGTTACTGGAAGGTTCTGGCTAGGAAACGCTTCTTCTGTGTTGTCGGGGTAACTATATATTAAATAGTAAAAAAATGTAGATCAAAGTGAAGAGAATGTCATAAAAAAAATTACATTCAGGCTTAGATTATTTACATTGTAAATAATCTAAGCATTCAGGTACCTACGTGAAAAATTATTGAACTTACCACAAAAAAATCCTCTTTCAGAAAGTGCTTGCTGCAAACGAACATGTACTTGGAGATAGGCTTCCCTATCTTCAAGATTTGCTGCCATTTCTTGACTTCCTTGGGATTTGAAGGGAATTTATGTAGGGAAATATCGGAAGTACCATATGATGAGCATTGTGGAACTGAGCACATTTTGCGTGATCTTATCTCATCATTACCTCTAACAATCCGGTGCATTTTTAGATTTTAAGTTTATTTGAAACAATTATTGTTCATAAAATAACTTCAAAATATATCACTTTCAACCGAAACGACTAAAAATTATATGAAAACCTCACACTTCACCCATATAAACGCATAGAATAGTTTGTTGTTCACACTTCTAGTATTTCGAACGATTAATAATAGATGTCGCCCACTCCGAAATTCTTCCCTATTGCGGTGCTCCTCAGCCCTTGCCGTCGATGAACCCGGTGCCCTATTCAAACGGGGATGTTGTACCCTCCTACGTGCTCTCAAACCACGAACATGTATCGTCGTCTTACAGTCTGTTCGAAATTAGAACTCCTGTTACAACTCTCAGTGATCTATTGAGCCGCGACTGAGATAGAGGGCAGGTATCTTACCGCCTGCAAACAATACGTCAATTGGCATTTCGCATTGTTCGACAGAGACTTGAGATTCTTAGCGCTGCACATTCGGACGGTCGCATGCCGTTTTCTATATCGTATTCCCGAGAGATTTGTCAACTTTATTATTATATTCCGCGAGTATGGCTAACGAGTCTTTATAAGGGCGACTATTTTCCCTTTTTAAATTTGATGATGTTGTGATTGGAATGATGCTATGCGGAAAATTAGGATTGAAAAAGTCAATGATTTATAATTGGTGATGTGATCGAATTGTGCAAATTATATAGAGGAACAACGAATGCTCGTGGACGATGAATCTTCACCTTCAAAATGTATTTCACGTGAATTTTGTTGTGAAAGTATAAGGAATTTTCTTTTCAATATCCCAATCAAATTTTCTCTGGTTCTGTTAATACTATTGCCACAAAATTTCGTATGAAGCTTCTTATGAGTATCTGGCATATGTCCGCTAAATCTCTTATCTTCTTGTGTATCTGTTACGGGTAAAGTTAGATTAACGAGTAACCTAGGTTTACCCGGTAAACTGCGAAATACCCAAGAAACATGGGTAAAGTACGAAATATAACCGACATTAACCTATTTCGAACTTTACCCGGGTAAACCGCGTTCTATCCGGTTTTGTTTGGGTAAAGCTGGTTGGAATTATTATTACGCCATCTCTCACCACGACGTGACCACGTGAAGTCAGTTACGAAAATGGCAACCGAAGAGAAAGGACTTGCGCGTTTAAGACAGCGTTTTAATGAAATTTTCAATGGATTAGTGTCTTCGAAAAGTGCAAATAGTTTTTATTTTACTAATGAACAATACCAAGAAATGTTACAATCAGTTAAGTTGGCAAAAAATGCTAAAACCAAGAATACTCTACAATATCGACGTTTGAAGAGGTTTGACATATGTTCTGTTAGAGGTGTTGAAAAGCTTATTGCTCGTGTAGAATCCGGTGAATCCAGCATCAAGTATTACGTTACAAACGATGAAATATTCGATATTCTGCATGATACACATTTGGCCATCGCACATGGTGGTAAACTTCGTATGAAAAGTGAATGCAAAAAAAATACAAGAATATAACACAAGAAGTTATCAAATTATATCTCCGTTTGTGTGAAGGTTTGTGCAAATACGTGTATTAAAATCAAAAAGGGCTGAGGAGGTGGCTAGGAACCTTTTGGACATATTTTGCATATTTGGTGCTCCATCTATACTACATCATTCAGAAAATCAGACCAAATGTGCAGACTGTGATGGGCCATGTAAATCAGTTAGGTGTGAACTCTGCTCGTGTCAAAAAAATATACTTTCAAAGAGACAAGAAGCAAAAGAAAAATTTGAAAATCAAGCAAAGAAAATGAAAACCTTATGTGAATCAAAATTCCCGCCATGTTCTGTTGGAGATACAGTCCGAGTGAAAGTTCCAGATGTTGATCGAGGAAGGGGCGATTTCCGAAACATTCTTATGGTAGTAATCGAGAAAACTGACGACCAATTTTATAAACTAGACAGCTTATCTTGCTCGATAAATGAATTACTGTATTCTTTCTTCACTTTGATAGAACACAGTTTTTATGTTTTCACCTATATTCGTGAATTGAGTTTTCAAAAATAAACTTTTCATACGTTTCTGACATAATTATAGTATTCTTCACTTTGATAGAACACAGTTTTTATGTTTTCACCTATATTCGTGAATTGAGTTTTCAAAAATAAACTTTTCATACATTCTGATCTTTTTCTTTTTGCTGCACCCAACATTAACCAAGTGAAAATGGGTAGGAAGCGGTTTACCCGGGTAAAGTCCGAAATAGGTCTAATGTCGGTTATATTTCGTACTTTACCCATATTTCTTGGGTATTTCGCAGTTTACCCGGGTAAACCTAGGTTTACTCGTTAATCTAACTTTACCCGTAACATATCCATTGTTATCTAAACATGGAACACCTAATAAGGGTAGTGAATATCTTGAAGCAAACCGATATTCAGATCATCTGAACATTTAACACCCTGTTCATCGATGCGAACATTCTTTCTTCCGTTCATTGCGATTCAAAATGTGACAAAGCCTGTAATGAATTAGTCGCATTATGTTGTGTTTAAAGGCTTAATCCAGATAATTTCTGTTTAAAATTCGATTCGATAACGCCAACAATTCTTGTTCGAATCATATATCAATTAGCTATCAGTGTGATGCTCCAGTAAAACGCTTTATTTGATATTCAATTGATTGCTAATGAATTATTCATTCATATAATCGAAGTTTGGGAGGAAGTTGCATATCTTCCAGTGGAATGCATAAGTAATTTCTTCAAGAATCAGATATGCATCCGAAACAGCATGCATAATTTATTGTGAGTGTGATGTAATTTTCAGCGTTTTATCAATTTTGTTGCACTTGTACTCGTCAGATATCGAAACAAAAACCAAACATTTCAATAGGTTCAATAGACCAAAAGACTGACAGTTAACAGGACTACTTCCAAAAAGAACAAAACAAATACTGGAAAATTTAATTGAAAAATGATAAAAATCGGAGCATTAATTCTAGCGCAAATTATAATCAAATGATTATAATAAAAAATATTAAAACACAGTTTCGCTTTTTGAGCGCTCGTTCTACTTGAACGAGTGCAATATCGTTTTGTCACAAAGTCTGCTATTTTCGAATGTAGTCTCAGACGATAAGGCTTGACTCACTGATCACGAATCCGTGGTCAAATTCAATTTGTCTGTGGGGTCGGCATTAAATACGAAAATTTTTGAAAGGATTGTCCTAAAGACTTGAAGTTTTCAGGTTAGGTTCGGTTCCTTAATGCTGTTAACCAGCAAAATCTTACAGGGTGTTCCAAAAAATATGGCTCTTCAAAATATTTGTTCCTCAATATTTCAGACAAAAGAAAACGATCGAAATGATATTTTGCGAAAATTCAAACTTCACTTTGATGTCAATTTACATCGATTAGTTGAGATATTTCTCATCATGAAACTAAAGAATATATTTCCAATTCTTTATACAGGGTGTTCTGATTTGTTTCCGACAAACTGAAATGGGTGATAGATCACATCATTTAAGCAAAAAAGTTTCTATGAACATGGGTCCGGAAATGCTTCGTTTCCGAGATACAGGGTGTTAAAGTTGAAAAAATAATTCGCGTTTTCTTTGATATGTTTTGACTGCTTGAAATCCTTTCATGATAATTCGTATACAGGGGTTTTTTTGGGACGATAAATTCAAATCTGTGGTCGATACAGTTGTATTTTCTAGAGGGCACCACCGGCAACCATTTCAACCCATGTAAACCGTTGCAACTTCTTTGTGCTACCCTGTATACCGTTTTGGATTCAAAAACTCGATTCTCTCATCCTTTTTACTTAAGAAAGGTATACCTCATCGAAGTCGCTAGGAGCAATCGTTTCAGAGTAAAATGCATTTAAAGCCAAAGGGTCCCAAAACTTCTCCAAAAAATTATTCCCATTCAAATATTTAATTTAAATTCATTTTGAAAATTTCAAAATGCAAGCGGATTTTCTATTGCCCACTAATAAGTAGAAGTGGTATGCTATGTAATTGTTGTTTTTAAGTATTCTGAATATTCATGCAATTATTTGGAATCAGCCGAAAGGAATTAAAGTAAACGTGAATTATTTTAACACCCTGTATCTCGGAAACGAAGCATTTCCGGACCCATGTTCATAGGAACTTTTTTGCTTAAAAAGATGTGATCTATCACCCATTTCAGTTTGTCGGAAACAAATCAGAACACCCTGTATATAAGTTTCGATTGAAAAAACCTAACACCCAGAAAAAAGCTTTGATTCGAACAATAGTATATAACTAATACTATATAACATTACTAGCAAGGTAAGAGGGTTTTTACTGGCGAATGGAGGATATAATTGACGAGCCGTAGGCGAGTCAGTTACCTCCTTGAGCCAGTAAAACCCGTTACTTTGCGTGTATTGTTTTATATTTTATTTGTTTCTCGTTTGGAAAAAGGTGAGATAAATTCCAAAAAAATCTCAATAATTTGTCGCAAATGTCGTAAGCTATTTATGATTATTTATGACATCGGAAAATTATGACAACTGTCAGTGGCTTTACGAGAGGGAAGTCCTTCGAGAATATTTGCTAATTTCTGACGAAAAAGGCCAGATCCAAATGAAACAAGGTATGGATATCGTTTTTTAATACTTTTATAACATTTATTACTAAAAATATTTGTTCCAGGAACGATGAAATTAGAAGGATAAATGAAATTAGAAGCAAGTACGTGAAAAGGAAAGTGAATAGATACGAATATAACAAGGTACGAATATCGTTTTTGAATAGTTTGAGAACGTTTATTGAGAAATACATTTGTTCCAGGAACTCTGAGATTATAAGAATAAATTAAATTAGAAGCAAGTACTTGACAACTTTCAATGTAAATAATACTACTAACTTGTAAAAGTTTTACAAGTTAACTGTCAATTTTACAAGTTAGTGACTTGAAAAAATAAACTTCCTGATTAATATTGTGTTTTTGGAAACTGACGTTTACAAATGAGAAACAAATAAAATGATATCCTGGAATTATAGGAAAAATGTATTCGACAGGATCAGAGTAGATTTGAGAAGGATATATTAGGGAGTATCCGCAAAATAATTACAAGTCAGCGAAGATAGTCGGTCTGCATTTGACACCACCATCATCTTTTTTGAGGGTTAGAAATGAGAAAGTAAGGGCCGTATATTACTTTTCGCCCTTTAGGAGCAGAGAGTGCTTTGAAAATCCGCTGCTCCCCCACTTTATTCATAACTGTTTCCTGTCCTGTGACGAGTTCGATCAACCGAAAATTATTTATTATATCTGTAACAAGGAACTTCAGAGGGAAAATATGATTTGTGGTGTTGCTGCCTTCGAACGCTCCAAAGCGTTTTTTCTACTTCATCATTTCATTTGTTTTATAAGCAAGAGAAGATTTTTTTCCGTTATTTCAGCTTTACTTCGCCCAACTTTGATAGTTGAAGTAGCAACTCTTTTAAAAAAGTACATTTGTACAAGTTTTTGATCAACTGAATTTTTGTATACGCGAGTTGCACTCCCTGAATTATTAGACCAGGGTCGATAATTTCTGAAACCAAAAAAAATGCAGTAGGATGGAACCCATTGAAAAAGGAGGAAAATATGATCAAAATGAAAGAAAAAATAAATTACGGTCGATCCGAGTCCGGGAAGTGGGAGGGGGTGTGTTTTTAAGGGTGAAAAATGGTTTTCCTTGATTTCCGGCAAAACTACAAGTCCTATGGAAAAAAATTTAATGGTAAAGTTGTAGGTAATGGAAAGATCTACAACTTTTATATCGACAATTTTTTCACAACCTCAAAATTTAGGTGAAAAATTCAAAAAACCAAGTTTTTGGTTTTTTATTTATCTTTTTCAGAAAAAACTTTTTTTCACGAAATTTTGTGAAAACTTACCTCATTATGTCCCAAATACACTGTAATTTATTGGACTTAAAATATTTATATTTTCGTCTTATTTTCACTTAATATCAAAAAAGCACCCCAATTGATGACTATTTATTGCTGTTTAGAGATAATTTATATACCTGAGTGACTTTTGGTTAGTTTTTAACCCATTGTAGTTATTTCATAGAGAAGTGGGGACAGAGTTACTCTAATGGGGGTTTCATAAATCGTTGATTCTGAGAACATTCCTTATATAGTATATTTTTCAGACCATCAGAAAGTAGATATTCAATGAAGGAAAATCCTTTAAACTTATTGGAAAAAGCTGATATTTTGACGTCAGAATTTTTGATTGAAATTGGGGTGCTTTTTTGATATTAAGTAAAAATAAGACGAAAACATGAATATTTTAAATCAAATTAATTACAGTGTATTTGGGACATAATAGGGTAAGTTTTCACGAAATTTCGTGAAAAAATTTTTTTTTTGAAAAAGATATAAATAAAAACCAAAAACTTGGTTTTTTGAATTTTTCACCTTAATTTTGAGGTTATGTGAAAAAATTGTCGATACAAAAGTTTTAGATCTTTGTTACCTACAACTTTGCCTCCTAATTTTTTTCCATAGGACTTGTAGTTTTGACGGAAATCAAGGAAAACCATTTTTCACCCTTAAAAACTCACCCCTTCCACTTCCCGAATTCAGATCGACCGTAATTTATTTTTCCTTTCATTTTGATCCTATTCCCCTCCTTTTCTAATGGGTTTCATCCTACTGCGATTTTTTCCATTTTTTACCATTTTGAAGGTTTCGGCCCTGGTCCATATCGCGTGTCATCGTGAAAAAACCCAAAAACTATATGGACTAGAATACAGAGTTTTCTCAAACTTCGGAAAATCTGACAATCTAAAAAAAATTGTTCTGAAGAAAATACGTTGAATATTTCGAAATGATGTTGCTATGCGCTGAAATGAAACCTTTGATAAAAATCTCTCATCTCAACTTCTTTTTACTGATAATTAATGAAAGTTAAATCACAAACACACATTTCTCCTCTTACAGCACCATTATAATACATAGATGACTGGTCGATACAAGTATTCAACTTCCTATCAAAAAGCGACAAAAACTGATGAATCGTTCGACCAAAATGACAAATAAAAATTCATTGGACGGTGCCGTGTAAATGTTGCATCTCGAAATCCCTCGAATCGTCACAAATTCAGCAAAAAGCAGAAATCCTCGCTGTAAATTATCTAATAACTTTTTCTATCGCGCCGTTTGAAATCTCGTAAAGAGAGTGACCGGACTCATTGAAAACCGCCATTTAGAAATCAGCAGGACATCGTCTATCAGTGTGGATCTGAAAAAAAAGCGATCGGATTTGATTTAACAGCTCGGCTTTATTAAATACTAGCGACCCGCCCCGGCTTCGCACGGTAATTCGATCCAAGTAAAACTGTTAAATAAAGACAGTTGCATCAAAATTTTATCATAAATTCCCTAAATTATGGCGCCTACCGACCCTCTAAGTTAGAAAAGTGATCAAATACTAACTTGAAGTCTTAGTAACACTCATTTAAAAAAAAAAACAAAATCATTTCAGTAGCTATGGCGTCATGCGCTTCTTGACACGATCACGCTAGATTTCCGCGGAATGAGGTATTTTCCCGCCGTAAAAAGTAGCCTGTGTCCGTGCCTAGGATCCTATCTTTATATTAACCAAGTCTTATAAAAATCCGTTTAGACGTTAAGACGTGAATGAGGTAAACTTTCAAAACAAACGATTAAAAATCACTAACTTCATTAGTTTTCTGCCTACTGCCTACGCCTTAAGTACAATAGCATGAATATTAATAGCCCATATCCTTTTCTAGGTTACTATCTATCACTTAACTAAATTTCATCAAATCCGTTCAGCCGTTTAGGCATGATAGAGCAAAACTCCCAGCAAAAACCATAAAAAAAATCACTAACTTAATTCAGTTTTCTGCCTACTTCCTACACCCTAAGTACGATGACGTGATCATTTTGATCTTATATCCGTTTTTAGGTAACCATCTATTACATTACTAAATTTCATCAAAACCTGTTCAGCCGTTTTTAGACGTGAAAGAGCAAAAGTCCCAACAAAAACGACTAAAAATCACTAACTCATTTAGTTATCTGCCTACTGCCTACCCCCTAAGAACGATAGCGTGATTATTTATAGCCTATGACAATTTCTAGGTTATCATCTATCACCATACCAAATTTCATCAAATCCGTTCAGCAGTTTAGGCGTGAAAGAGTAACAGACAGACAGACAGAGTTACTTTCGCATTTATAATATTAGTATGGATTAATGTAACTTAAATCAGAAACACACATTTCTTTTCATACAGCACCATTACAATACATAGATACAAGTATTTAACAGTCTATCAAAACGCGACAAAAACTGATGAATCATTCGTTCATTCATTCGTTCGACAAATAAAAATTCATTGGACGGTGCCGTGTAAATGTTGCATCTCGATTCTCGAATCGTCACAAAATCAGCAAAAAGCAGAAATCCTCGCTGTGAATTATCTAATAACTTTTTCTATCGCGCCGTTTGAAATCTCGTAAAGGGAGTGACCGGACTCATTGAAACCCGCCATTTAGAAATCAGCAGGACATCGTCTATCAGTGTCGGATCTGAAAAACAGCGATCGGATTTGATTTAACAGCTCGGCTTTATTAAATATTGAAACAGCGGTGTCTAAAAACTGATACCATTATCATTATCATCTATGTATAGGAGAAAACCTGGATAGATGACCCACTTTTTGAATTTGCCTCATATTTTTGAAAATATTGATTTTATATGTGTAATTCTATGAGTGTAGGAAGTCCCATTATTTGATTTGAAATACTGGGACTTTTCTTTGACATAGCAATCCCAAATTGCACAATAATTGGATTTTTGTAGAACCCTTCTTTGGGGATAGTTGCCTTCAAATATGGATAGTTGCCCCACCATGAAAATACTGGAAGGGATAGATGCCCTTCACACTGTGTGAACCAAAAATCTAACTAAATACAATGAGATTTTCTATGCTTAAAACAGCAACTTTATGTACGTAACATAGATCGAATTAACAACAATTGTACATTTTTAATTAAATTTCAAAAGCATATATTAAACGAAAAGTTGCATTCTTCATATTAACATAAAGCATTATTCCACACATTCATGATAAATTAATTAAATAATAAGTCTCAATAGAAATGATCAGGAATCAAGTTTAAAATCAAAATAACACAATGAATCGAAAATCTGCTAAGAAGATATGGTTATAGTTAGATGTCCTAAGGGGCACCTATACCTCAAAAAATCAGGGCAACTATCCTTTTCGATAGGGATAGATGCCCATGATTTTTTTCAATAAATTAAGAAGAAAACAAAAATTATTTGTACTCAGATGTACACTCAATGAAACGCTGTATTGGCGTAATAAAAAAATTAATGAATTATTACCACTTCAAAAGTTATACAGCGGCAAATAACTACCTCTAAAAGTTTGGCATGTTTGTGAAGTTCGCTGCTGAGCACACTAGCGAAAAACGGCTTCACTTTACATTAACCCTTACAAAACTAAGGTCCGGGGTGACTGTATCAGCTACTTATAAAATGAATTTTTTGATAAAAGTTTCGGAAGTTCGGTATTTTGAAAATGGGGCAAATATCCAACTGGGGAATCTATCCGGGTTTTACCCTAAGTAATGAAACTTAAATCACAAACACACATTTATTTTCATACAGCACCATTACAATATACATAGATGAACTGCTCGATACAAGTATTTAACGGCCTATCAAAACGCGACAAAAATTGATGAATCATACATTCATTCCTTCAACCAGAATGACAAATAAAAATTCATTGGACGACTGATCCCGAGAATTGACACCCCGTGCAAATGTTGCATCTCGAAATCCCTCGAATCCTCACAAATTCAGCAAAAAGCAGAGAAATCCTCGCTGTAAATTATCTAATAACTTTTTCTATCGCGCCGTTGAAATCTCGTAAAGAGAGTGACCGGACTCATTGAAAACCGCCATTTAGAAATCAGCAGGACATCGTCTATCAGTGTTGGATCTGAAAAACAGCGATCGGATTTGATTTAACAGCTCGGCTTTATTAAATATTGAAACAGCGGTGTCTAAAAACTGATACCATTAACTGTTTTACAATTCAGCCCACAGCGGAGCGTTTTATGAGAGCTGTAACTCACCGAGGAAAAAAAGAGTTATTTCCGAGCCTGATATCCATCTTGTTTTTTCGACCGATATAGTTACGAAACATGGTGGGAAAACGCCATCGACGAAATATGGACTGTAGCCATGATAATATAGGCCAAGCAATAGAGGTTTTTACGTGACAAAAATACTACCTGAAATCTTACTGTGCAGTCATGCAATAGGTAGTTTCTACATGTTTTTCATGATAAATTCCACTCCTGAATCATCTTAGGTTTTTTTTGAGAAGCGAAAAATGGCCAAAAAATCCAAAAATTTTGCTTTTTTCGCTCATAAAACGTGAGTATCGATCTGATCAAAAAGCTGTCAAGGCACTTTTTGTAGAGAATTAAAAACAAAAAAAGCGGATGATTAGTTTCCGAGAAAAGTCCAAAAAACTGGAAAAAAACATCAATTTTTCGAAAATTCATAACTTGGTCCATTTCTGAGATGAAGCGTAGTTGCTCTGAATTTAAGTTGTTATTAACATATACTTTATTGTTGCACAATTACAAAGCTGTCGATAAATAGTTTTTGCACAATCGCAGTTTTCCGAATTCGACGTACTTTTTTCAAGAAGGTCGTGATACTCGGCTACTTGTCGGATTTGAATTTTACAAAAAGCATTTTAAAGAAGAATAAATTCTTCAAATCGTTCATTCTCTCGATAACCGACCGATAATTTTTAGTGGGTGAAAAACGGCGTCAAACAGGAGCAAAAAGGCTCGAATGCATCAAACTAGTCGAGTCGCGGAGTGGGAGTCGCCCGCTAAGCGAGGGGAAAACTGTATATAGTCCGTTCACGAAAGGTTGACCGTCGGTTGGCCATGGGAATTTGACATATTAAAATTTCAGGTTATGTTCTTTATTTTCTTGTCAGATCGATACGCAATGTTGTCAATATTGCATAGAATTCTCTGATAACTTGCAAGCTCGTCGGACGAGACCGGGTACATTCGGCAACGTTGAACTTTTTTACTTTGACAGTACATACTGCCACTTCGGATAAATAAAGAAACGCCTACTATGTGCTCAACCTTTCGTGAACGAACTATACCTTGTATCTTTCGCGCGTCGCGTAGCGGGCGACTCCCACTCCGCGACTTGTTTGATGCATTCGAGCCATTTTGCCCCTGTTTGACGCCGTTTTTCACCCACTAAACATTATCGGTCGGTATCGAGAAAATAAACGATTTGAAGAATTTCATTTCTTCTTTAAAATGCTTTTTGTAAAATTCAAATCCGACAAGTAGCCGAGTATCACGACCTTCTTGAAAAAAGTACGTCGAATTCGGAAAACTGCGATTGTGCAAAAACTATTTATCCGACAGCTTTGTAATTGTGCACCAATAAAGTATATGTTGATAACTACTTAAGTTCAGAGCAACTACGCTTCATCTCAGAAATTGACCAAGTTATGAATTTTCGAAAATTGATGTTTCTTTCCAGTTTTTTGGACTTTTCTCGGAAACTAATTATCCGCTTGAGAGTGTCGCGCCCTTATTTTTTTTGTTTTTAAATTCTCTACAAAAAGTGCCTTGACAGCTTTTCGATCAGATCAATACTTCACGTTTTATAAGCGAAAAAGCAAAATTTTGGATTTTTTGGCCATTTTTCGCTTCTAAAAAAAAACCTATGACGATTCAGAGTGGAATTTATCATGAAAAACATGTGTAGAAACTACCCATTGCATGACTGCACAGTCAGATTTCAGGTAGTATTTTTGTCACGAAATCGACCTTTCAATAGCTCTATTGCTTGGTCTAATACGTTTAGACGTTGAGCGTCTACGAATGTTAATCACAACAAGGTACCTGAATTTTCTATCCCCTGCATGTCCAATTTTTTATTCATTTTTCATTAGAAATCTAAAAAAGTTTACCCCAATTACCATGAACTTTCGAATGATTCTAAGTTTAGAAATATTGGCTTCCAACAACCGTATAGTTGGATATGCAATATATCCAAAAAATGAAATGCTCTTTCTACTAAAATGTTGAATTTTCAGGAGTAAAATGTAGGGGAACATATTCAAAAAAATATAATTCGCAAAATTGAAGGAATCAAGACGTTATTCTACAGGGTGACTGGTGACGTAGGGACAACGGCTAACTGGAGATAGAGGACCTCAAACTGAATGAGGATTGGGGTTCAAATGTCCCAAAAGCCTATTAGTTTCAGAGATACAGGTGTTTTTTTGCAAAAGTGCTTAAACTATAAACTCCCATATCTTCGTCAATATGACAAATTCTTCGCAGATATTTGGCAAGCTTGTTCGAAAACAATTTTTAGTAATCTGAAGAATCACCGCCTCAAATCTTTCGCATCGATTCAGAAACACCCTGTGTACAGTAGGTAACAGTATACTTACATTGTATCATAATGCCAAAATAAGTAAGACGACGCTTATACGGATGCTTATGTTCATTGAAATAATTAGTTAGTTGGAAATATTATGTTTAAAAAAATGGAAGCAAACCCTGAGCAGGAGCTTCTGAGCGCTCGTTCTCTGGTGGAGCAATAGGACTATCATCTCAAAATTCTGTATATGACTTGAAATTGATACTTTATATATAAACAATTAAAAATTCAATTCTATGGTCACACTTGAAAATTAAAATAATTAAATTTCATGGTTCTGATGATGCGATCCTCTTGAAATTTGGCATGAACATTCAGTATATCAATCTTTATACCAGGAATAAATTTCACTCAATTCAGATATCTTGTTATGAAAATATAATTTTTTTTTTCAATATTCAAATTGAATTTTCTATAGTTCGGATGATGCGATGATCTTCAATTTTGCACAAACATTCAATATATAAATCTCAATTCCAAAAATAATTTCATTTGATTCGGATATCTTGTTATGGAAATATAAAGAGTCTTTCCTTTAATATTCCAATTGGAATTTCTATGGTTCTGATGATGCTATTCTATTGAAATTTTGCATGAACATTCAGTATATCTGTCTCAACTTACAAAATGAATTTCATTTGAATCGGAAAGTTGGTTATGGAAATAAAAAAATTCTTCTTTTCAATATTCCAATTGAATTTTCTATAGTTCTGTTAACACTATGGCACAAAATTTTGCAAGAGGCTTACTATGAACATCTGGCACGTTGCTGCAATATTCATTCCGTTTGCTTTCGTTTTGTGTGAAATATTGAGTAACAAAAATTTTGAATGGCCACTTTTTATGGAACACCCTGTACGATTTTTCTGGTTAACGAACTTAACCGAGCTATTTGGGAGCTGAACACACCCTGAAAATTTCAAGTCTCTAGGACAATCCGTTCGAGAGTTATTGTGCTCACGGACGGACGGCCGCCGGCCCTACAGAATTTGATTTGACCTCATATTTTCCATCAGGGAGTCGAACCCTATCGTTTGAGACCATTTTCGGCTCAAAATTCGAAAATTACAGACATTTGGGCAAAACGATATAGCACACTCGTCTAAGTAGAACGAGCGCTCAAAAATGATTGAAGATATAAAAGCAATTAAAGTAATCGGTTTTTCGAGTAGAGAGCGTAGGGTGGAACCAGGTGTGAATGAGCATCAGTGTTGCTCATTAGTTTGTTTCACACTTCATCTGGCTTGGTGATGACAAGCGAGATGACCCGTGACCCTCTCTGTTAATGAGTTGCTCTCAACCACACCCCCAGCTCGGTCCGAAACATATTTACAACCCGGTGAATCATATACATAACTATTTGTTTGTTATACCTCACGATATTTATTGCAGATGGAACAGATGATGAGGTGTGTTGCGAATAAATAACATATTTCCCGTGTATTTTTTTGCAGAAAATAGGTACTAGTATTGTTGTGGCATAAGTGCATTTTATCTGAGCGGGTTACTTTGAATACGAAAAATCTAAGAAAATCCCTGAACAGGAGCTTTTGAGCGCTCGTTCTTTGGTGAGCAATAAGACTATTACCACAAAATATTATATGGGATTTGAGATTGATACCAGAAATATAAATGCAGAATCTCAGCACAATCGAAACTATATTCTGGAAATTATTCAAAAAATGAAATATGTAAAAAATAAATAATTACAAAAATTAAATTCTATGGTTCTTACCCTGTTCTGGAAATATGAAGATTCTTCTTTTCAATATTCCAATTGATTTTCTATGGTTCTGATTTCACTATGACCATCTTGCATAGGGCCGCAACATTTCATTTCGATGGGTTTCGTTTTGTCTGAGATAATGAGGAACAAAAATTTTGAATAGCCATATTTTAGGGAACACCCTGTACGATTTGACTGGTTAATGAACTCAATCGAGTCATTTGGGAATCGAACTCACCCTGAAAATTCAAGTCTAGGACAATCTCGAAAGTTATGTGCTAACGGCCGGATGGCCTCACGGACATAATTGAATTTGACCACGAATTCGTCATCATGGAGTCGAACCTTATCCTTTGAAACCATTGTTAACTCAAAATTCGAAAATTACAGACATTTGGACGAAACGATATAGCACTCGTTTAAGGAGAACGAACGCTCAAAAATGGATATGATGAATTATTTTCAGAAAAAAAAAATTAAATTCACCTTTTCGTTTGAACAGCCTCGTACAGTTGTATCTTCGAAAATTGCCTTTTTTACTTTATTTTAGTTAGAAAAAAGAAAATTCATTTATCTTCTATAATATAAAAATGAATCGCAAAATGTGTTGGTAAGCGCATAACTCAACAACGCCTGGACCAATTTGGCCAAATCTTTTTTTAAAATGTTCGTTGAAGTTCAAGGATGGTTTTTACGGCGAGAAAAATTAGAATTATTGCTGGAAAAACCCTAAAAATAGCCCTTCTTTTTTCCATACATATTTTTTTGACGTTTCTCAAAATCGATTTTTTTTCCGATGACATTCACATCGGAAAATTAGACAACTGTCAGATCTATTAACGTGAAGGAAGTGCTCGAGAATATTGGTTCATTGTGAACGAAATGGGGCAGATCCAAATGAAACAAGGTATGAATATCATGTTTTAATCCTTTTATAACGTTTATTTCTAAAGGTTTCTGTTCTAGGAACGATTGAATTAAAAGGATAAATGGAATAAGATCGGAGTAAGTGACATTTGTCAAGCGAGTTTACAGGTCAAAAAACCTCTAGGATATTTGCAATTTTGTGAAGGAAAACCAACAGATTCGAATGAAAAAAGGTACGAATATCCTTTTTGAATAGTTTGCGAACGTTTATTGATAAAAATATTAGTTTCAGTAATATTGAAATTACGAGAAAAAACCAAGTTCATTCGTGGATAACTGAAGACCTATCACAGAGAATTTGATGAAAGCAATTAATGTATTTATTGTTACAATTGGATTTTATTATAAAGTCAGTGTATGTATTGGTGCTTTATATAGATCCTTCCACGATTTCCATAACTGTTTCAATAGTTTTATGCTCAGTTGCAGGAACGTCCATTAAAATTTAAAGGTCCATTAAACCCTTAATCCTCCATTAGTTCCTTGTAATAATGGAGGATTAAGAGTTTAATGGACCTTTAAATTTAATGGACGTTCCTGCAACTGACACATTAAGTGATAATGTTATTGACATGTGCTGTCAGTGGTGATTGAAGGAATTGAATGTCACCGATGTGAATAAAAGTAAGTACTTGAAGATTGCATTTATTGATCTGTTTAAAAAGGTAGATCTATTTAAAAGGGTAGATCTATTGGCCAAACTGATGTGCCATTTGAGTTTAAACGACTACAGTTTCCAGTGCGGCTTGCTTTTGCTATGACTATAAACAAGTCCCAGGGGCAATCATTAAGTGTTTGTGGTATTAATCTAGAAACCCCATGCTTCTCACATGGTCAATTGTATGTTGCCTGTTCCCGTGTTGGAAAACCATCAGATTTGTTTATCTATGCGCCAGGTCATCAAACAAAAAACATCGTATACCACAAAGCACTACAATGATAATAATAATAATTATGATTCACATGATTAACAATAAAGCGATTACTTACTTTTAAATCCTTATATATGTTTTATTTAATTATTTTTTATTCACAACGCACTATCACCAGGGTGAAGGTTCTGTTCAGGAGAATTTTTTAAAATACGTAGACACAAAAACTGCCACATTACAAATCTTTTTGACAGGACGAAGTCTGTCGGGTCAGCTAGTTATCAATATTTCAAACTTCGAGCAGTTTTCACTGAAGAAAAGAATTCTCTAACGTAAATGCAAGAGACAATGATAGTTTATCGAATTCTCAGAATTTTTTCTACGAAAAACACACCCGGATTCTCATCTTCCAGATACAGATAATTCATTATTTTCTAGCATCTTGTTTTTTAAATAAATAGAGATCGAAACAATACCTTCTGTAATAAAAATATACCTACAGCCGAAAGATACCCTTTTGCAATTCAACAAAAAATCGCATAGTCGAGATTCGAAATTAATTGTTGACTTATCTAGCAGAATTCCTATTTTATATTCAGGTCGGGTCCGCTAGTTGCTCCGGTTTTCAATTTGATGGCTTTCTTTTTATCGGGAAAAGAAGTAACCGGCCGTTAACTGGACCACGAGAACAACTTGTTGAAATTTCAAATGTGTTTGTTCGTTTATCCCATTAAGTTTGCGACATTGTAGATTATGTTTTCGACGTATCCTCTGCGGAATATATGAATTTTTATTTTCATCGGATTCTTTCACACCTTGTTGTTCGATCGATATTTTATCTTTTTGAGAGGGACGGCTTTCAGAGCTGGAATAATTATTAGTACATCAGTGGAAAACAAGTTTAGGGATGATGCCTCCTTTAGGGGAAAACCCGGATAGATGCCCCACTTATTGAAATTGCCTCATATTGATTTTATATGAGTAATTTCTATGAATGTTGATGGTAGCCCCATTATTTGATTTGAAATAGACTTTTCTCTGACATAGCAATTCCAAATTTCCCCAAAATTGGATTTTTGTGGATCCCTTTCTTTGGGGATAGATGCTTACAAGTATGGATAGTTGCCTAATCATGAAAATATTGGGACGGATAGATGCCCTTCATACTAAGTGAACCAACAACCCAACTAAATACATTGATATTTTCTATGCCTAAAACAGCAACTTTATCTACACAACATGGATCGAATTAACAACAAATCAAAATAACACAATGAATCGAAAATCAGCTAAGAAGATAAGGTTTTAGTTTAGATGTCCTAAGGGGCACCTATACCTCGGAAAAGCAGGGCAACTATCCAGGAATTAATTTCGGGGGGGGTTTTGACATTTTGACAATTGACTTTGTAGGTGCGGGAATTGTGAGGGTCGCTTTCTGTAGCAAGTATTAAATAAAAAATAACTCTGAAACATTTCGGGGGGGGTTTGAACCCCCAAAACCCCCCCCTGGCTACGCCTTGATCTATCCCACTGGGGCATCTATCCGGGTTTTCCCCTATGATTATACACAGTGAGTTTTCAAGTTGTACATTAATTTCGAAAACAAAGGCAGATTCTTTTGAGAACATGTTCACCTAAAACTAAACTGATACTTTATCATGCAAGGATTAGGTACAGTCTGATAAATACTACGAAAACTTATTCACTCTTATTTTTTGATTTGGCATTACCTAATATTTTGAAATTTAACATTATAGCATACTAGCGACCCGCCCCGGCTTCGTACGGTAATATCTTCGAAAATATTCACTTAAATCATACGTCTGAATAGTCTGAATTTTGGTACCTTCCTACCCTATAAGTTAAGTAGTGTGATGGAATGTCGCTAAGTTTCGATCCAAGTAAAACTGTTAAATAAAGACAGTTGCATCAAAATTTTATCATAAATTCCCTAAATTATGGCGCCTACCGACCCTCTAAGTTAGAAAATAGATCAAATACTAACTTGAAGTCTTAGTAACACTCAGTTAAAAAAAAAATATCAAAATCATTTCAGTAGCTATGGCGTCATGCGCTTCTTGACACGATCACGCTAGATTTTCGCGGGAATCAGGTATTTTCCCGCCGTAAAATGTAGCCTGTGTCCGTGCCTAGGATCCTATCTTTATATTAACCAAGTCTTATTAAAATCCGTTCAGACGTTAAGGCGTGAATGAGGTAACTTTTAAAACAAACGAATAAAAATCACTAACTTAATTAGTTTTCTGCCTACTGCCTACGCCTTAAGTACGATAGCATGAATATTAATAGCCCATATCCTTTTCTAGGTTACTATCTATCACCTAACTAAATTTCATCAAAATCCGTTCAGCCGTTTAGGCATGATAGAGCAAAACTCCCAGCAAAAACCATAAAAAAATCACTAACTCAATTCAGTTTTCTGCCTACTTCCTACCCCCTAAGTACGATGACGTGATCATTTTGATCTTATATCCGTTTTTAGGTAACCATCTATTACCTTACTAAATTTCATCAAAATCTGTTCAGCCGTTTAGACGTGAAAGAGCAAAAGTCCCAACAAAAACGACTAAAAATCACTAACTCAATTTAGTTATCTGCCTACTGCCTACCCCCTAAGGACGATAGCGTGATTATTATAGCCTATGACCATTTCTAGGTTATCATCTATCACCATACCAAATTTCATCAAAATCCGTTCAGCCGTTTAGGCGCGAAAGAGTAACAGACAGACAGACAGAGTTACTTTCGCATTTATAATATTAGTATGGATGATTCAGAAACACATTGTTATAATAAAAAAGATATTATGATTCGTTGATTTATCGAAATGATGTGATGTTGTTATAGGTTCAAGTATAAGTAAGAACGGTCCCATAATGACCAAGTCGTGAATTCTTATAGTAAAAGCGTCTAGTTGTGGTTTGCAGTAAAATATCCAGTGTACGAGTGAATTTTTGCATTCTATGAAGTCGTTCCAGTATCTGGTACAGTATCGGTTTCGATCTCGCTATTGTATGATAATTTCTTTTCGAAGAATCTGAACCAAGCAGTACCCATAGCAGGCCCATAGCCTGACGTGTCCTCGAGATCACATGAAGATACACTGTTGCTGATAAAATATACCAGTACTGGAGGCATAGTTCACCTTTTGTTTTCGATATTTTGAAAAAATCAAATGCAGTCGAAGTGAATTCAGTTAGTTGCTGGTCTATCAGATTGCAATCATTCATATTTTCGTTAGTCTTGTGTATTATAATTATTCGAAGGATTTGTGAGTTGCTTCGTTAATAAAATTTAATATCATATTCAAATCAAAAGATTAATTCAACTTTCCTCTTCTCAGAGCTACCCAGAATATTTTTAGTTTCGAAGTTATTTTTTTCTGGACGGCCGGATATAATCACTTTTTACCTCGGTCCAACCGAGTCGTTTGAGACTCAGCTCACAAGCACAGGCATTTGGGCGAAATGATAGTATAGCAGAGCCTCTGGGAATAAGTGCACTAAAACAACCGGCAAATAATTTTTTCCGCCGACCTCGAAATAAAAGGTGATTTTAATGTGTACAAAATTGATCATTAATGACCCATTTTAATGCTCAATTTTTTCAGCCATTTTAATGTGCAATCCTCATGGCAACCGTTCACAAAGTATTCAGAAGCACTAGGAGAAATGTCAAAACTCTACTGGAACATAGATGCATAGAAATTTCACTATGACATATGTATGTCTTGTGCAAAATGAAAATGTATTTCAATCAAGAATTAATACACAATTCATATTGAAATCGTCGGAAAAATCTTGTAATCAACTCGGTTATTAGTCGCTATCTTTAATAACCTAGTTGATTAAATAACTATTTCGAGTGAGGTCTATTGTGATCTAGAAATTTTTATGCCCTTAGTTTCTATTTGTTGCGAAGTTAAAATTAACTTTAATGTATGCTTTGTATAGGTTTATTTATCTGTCCCGAAGTAATAAATAAAATAAATAAAGAATCTCCAAACCCTGTGTTGAAAAAGTTCAGAATATAAAATCTTTTGGTCGAAGAGATAATTAACTGTTACAATTTAATTATGGTCCATGGTGTTTAAGAGAGCTTCCACACGCCCACCATTAAGAGCATATTTCAAATCATTCGGTAATAATCTGTTGCACCAATCAAATCTCATTTTTTGTTTTATTTTTGAAAAATTTCGATTTTTACACCCTTTACATATACGAATTGATATTACAAATAGAAAAGCGAGAGAAAATTTCAACAAAATCATGATTTCAAAAATGATACTAACCATTGAAACAATTAACTTTGCTTGCAATAGTAGGTATCTCAAAAATTTTCATTATAAACTAGCAAACCCGGCGAACTCCGTTTCGCCACCAGATGGCTTCGTTATCTGTAACATTTCGTTTGGTGATAAAAAAATGAAAATTTTTTTATATTTGAAAAGGAACAACAGTAATAAATTCATTTCGATTACAAAAATGAAGTGTTACTTAGTTAAACTTCTCTAAGTAAATGAAAGAGAATCCAAAGTAAATACTGAATCGAAGCGTTATACGTTTCCGCAAACTGACCGTTTTTTTGAAATGCTCTTTGGTAAACCATATTTTGTTTTTTGGCCTGACGTAAACACAAACAAAGCGGATGGTTTTCCAACTCGTGAACACGTATAAAGTATAACTGCCATGTAAAAAACAATGATTTTTAGTCAGGCCAGTAGATCTACCTTTTTAAGTATTTTGTGAAACCGGTAGATCTACCTTTCTAAGTAGGATAATTTAACCGGTAGATCAATTGAACCGATAGATCAGATGAACAGTAGGTCTTTCGAACCGTTTTGTATACCTCGATAGATCATCATTGGTTATTGATGTTCATAGATATTTGATATATTCCTTGGTATCTGTCTGACTACACTACACACCCTGTATATACTCAGAGCGTCTATTGAACATTTATGGGAAAAGAAATACAAATGTTCGTGTTAGGAAGTAGAAAATTACAATATTTGGCATTTTTATGAAGAGACCCTGTATAAATCAAACCACCATCGATAGTAAATCATTTGAAATTCAAAAACTTCTTCGTTTCTGTGGAAATGTCCCTGTGATAATGCAGAAATTCAAAATATTCGACATGTTTATAGGAGCACTCCGTATGAATCCGAAGCATAGTATCTATATTTAAAATTCCACCTCTTATAACAAATCACTCGAAATTCAAAAGCCCCTTCAATTTCATTGAAAGCTTTGTTATAACGTAGAAATGTGAAATAATTGATAGATTTAGAGAAAACCCTGTATATATCTAAAACGTACCTGTATAAAACATGCACATGAAAATTTTGAATTATTTTCATCAGCTTTCTTTGAACCTGGAAAAAATACTTTTTATCCAGAATAAACAGAACATGCCACCATGGGGTTTCGAAACCGGTACACTACCAGGTCCACACACCTAGACGTTAGTCGTTACACCACTTGCCTTGTTACACGTGACGACTGTTTATCTCAGACTTCAACGGGTTTTAACATGTAAACATATCAGGAAATCGAAAAAATATATTGAAATATCGATAATATCATAATACATACAGTTTGATATCATTTCCTGGCGTATTTTTTCCTAAAATACGAATAATCCCCGAATTTTGTTCTGTACGTTATTTGTCAGGGAAATTCGGTTTAGTAGAAACCTCAAATATCACTGCGACCTGAAATGATGCTTTTGATCGCTGAAATGTTAGGAATTCGTTGAATGAACGTTGAAGTTGATGATTTCATATGGACTTACCTATTCAAATAACGTTTTCCACTCGAAACGAACAAATGTTCACATGAGACGTACCTATGTCAAAAATATTTTCTTCTTCCTGGTTATTTCAGAATTCCTGCAACGAATATCTTCGTTAATTAACGTTATAGAACTACTCGAAAACGATATTCGTACCTTTTTTGATTCGGATCTGGCCTTTTTCTTCTGAAATGAGGAAATTGTTGGAAGCACTTCCCTCTCGAAAGGAGACTTGACAGTTGTCATTGAATTCGATGTCATAAATAATGAGATTTTCAGAAATGTACCAATTTCCTACGTTCTTCTCGATATCTTGAAATTTTTCCTGAATGTCTTTGCTACAACCTCGCGGAGCCCGAGACCTTTCCAACGAATGCAAAACCGTTGAAATCGGTCCGTGCGTTCTGGAGTTAAAGCGTCAGGGAGGAAAACCCGACTTATTTTTATATAGTAGATAATGTTGAACATGTAAAACTTGAAGTGTAAACTGACTGATGTCATAATATTGAATAAAGCGTACCTTTTCGGCTTATATCGAAGGCTCAATTCTTCTCTTCTCCTATTATTCCCGAGTAAATATTTATATAACAGCTTTCTCTCATTTCATATCCGGACCATAACTTATCATACGTCTGTCTCTCAAATGAATGGGTCCTGCCAATGGCGCGGTAGTTATAATTTGAAGTCAGCAAGGCAAGAGTAATTCATATAAAATCCCTGATTAAGCCCAATGTACACATGCACATTTCACGCGCAGGTTTAGGGCGCGTGGCTCGAATATCTGTTCAGGACGTCTGATGAATGAAGGGCACCTCCCACTCTATTAACACGGTCATAAGCAGATACGAGGAAGCCGCTCTGATGCTTCTCTATTTTCGGAAAGGGAGACCTGTGCTGTTATTAGCCCATCAATGGATAAGTTATGAAATGAGGTAGCTCTTTGTGAGACGATGCTCCAGAGCTCCTCGTTTTAAGACCGAAATCGTAAATTGCTTTCTCGACCTTTCTCTATGCTTTGAATCCATAAGATGCGGTTTTCATGTGAAGATGGTTATATTCAGTTGTCTTGTTAAGTTATGTTTGCTATCTCAATACATATTGGTCGTTTTGTCGAATACCTCCTTGAATCTTGGCCACAGTACTTTCAGTCTTCCACAGGTATAATATACAGATGTGGAAGAAACGGATGGAAACACAGGAGTTTCAGTGTTAAATTCACGCTAGTTCGGAGTCCAGTGAAGCAGTGGAAGAATCGAAACCTCGGAGCGATGCGATGTTGAATAAGCGGCTGGTCTTTTGGAATGGCAATCTGTAGTGAGTGGGGAGGCGCGCAAGCGACGATGTAGGATCGAATATCGAATCAGTAAGACTCCAAACGGGAGATGGATAACATCGCATGACTATTGAAAATGAATACGACAAATTTTCTCCACTCTTATGGGCGCCATGGGCGGAAGTTATTTGCCTCAATGAATGAAACAAATAATTTCCTGTGAAAATTAATATTCAGGTTCTTTTTCGTCATAACTGGTTTGAAAATAAAATAAATTCTACGAAAAACAAAAATAAATTCAACGAAAATAAAAATATGAAAAAAACAGAAATTAATCTGTTATAAAGATTTAATCTCATATCTCGGAGAAGATTCGGCGCGCGTACTTGCTATTTTGGAACAAAGTTGGATTATTTTGGACCTTAATTCAATAATGTTCGTCGCTCCTTTCAATTTCTTGCCAATACACCATATTTTTGAGATATCCCCAAAGAAAGAAATCATTGGGAAATAAATCTGGAGATCTGGGGAGCCATTTGATGGTTCCGTTTGTGGTCAGAAAAAGTCGTTCTTAGATATTGTGTGACTACGCTTGCGTTATGACTTGGGTATTTTATTCTGCAATGGATCCAAATATTTAGCAGCGTTTAGGTTACAATCGATGAAAAATGGCCCTATCATGTAATTACCCAGCATTCCTGTCCAAACATTAAGTTTTTCAGGATACTGGGTACGCACAGGAATACTCAGGTGCTTATTCTCCTTAGACCAATATCTTACTACGGATGGGTTATGTTTTCTATGCAATGAAAACGATGAATTATCCGTGAATAAGATATTGCTCAGAAAAGAACTAATCTCATTCTCTTTTTCCATCATCTTTTCCCAGAATTCCATTCTTTTGAAATGGTCTTCTGGAAAAATTTCCTGAAAGGTTTGCACCTTATAACATTTGTAACCATTTATTTTCAAAATATTCCGAACAGTTATATCGCCCAAATCGACTTGCTGGGCAATTTTTCTGCTCGAACAAGGTACACTGGTTTCAACAGCAGCACACACATCCACTTCTCTTGCCAAACGAATGCTGGGTAATTACATGATAGGTCAGTTTTCATCGATGGTAACCTAATCGCTAAAAATATTTGGATCTATTACAGAATCAAATTATTCCGACAGTTCGGCAGCTACCAATTAATTAATTATTTTATTTTCGAACCAGTTATGACGAAAAAGAACCTGAATATTAATTTTCACAGGAAATTATTTGTTTCATTCATTGAGGCAAATAACTTCGCCCATGGCGCCCATAAGAGTGGAGAAAATTTGTCGTATTCATTTTCAATAGTCATGCGATGTTATCCATCTCCCGTTTGGAGTCTTACTGATTCGATATTCGATCCTAGATCGTCGCTTGCGCGCCTCCCCGCTCACTACAGATTGCCACTCCGAAGACCAGCCGCTTATTCAACATCGCATCGCTCCGAGATTTCGATTCTTCCACTGCTTCACTGGACTCCGAACCAGCGTGAATTTAACACTGAAACTCCTGTGTTTCCATCCGTTTCTTCCACATCTGTATACAGGGTGACGTAAGGGACAACGACTAACTGGAGATAGAGGACCTCAAACTGAATGAGGATGGGGGTTTAAATGTCCCATAAGGCTATTAATTTCAGAGAAACAGGGTGTTTATTGCAAAAGTGCTAAAACTATAAACTCCTATATCTTCGTCAAATTTTTCTCGTGTGGGGCGTCATTTTTAAGTAAAAAAATAAAAAATTTTAACGTTACGTTCTTCTACAAATACGCGTTAGGATGTTTCATTTTCTTACATAAAAACGGCGCCCCAAACGAAAGAAAGGCAGAAGAGATTTTTTCCACAAATTGGAAGAATTCACAAATAATTTTTAGTTTAAAATACGTCTATGACGTAACACATGTTTCAGTCAGTTTGTAAGTAAAACTTCAAAAATCTGTACCTTGAAAACAATGTATTTCTGATATTATTCATGGGAATTTTTATCGTAAAATGATCTGAGAAATTACTACCTTGAATATTTCGCATCAATTCAGATAGTAATTTACCACTGCTATGAAAAAAGAGACTTTGATTAATTTTGTTACGTTTTCTGAATTTGGAATGTATAGTTTAGAGTTTTCTTCTGAGTTGATATGTAATCATAGGAAATTCAGAATAAAAACGGTAAAACCTTCAATTGTCTTTTGTGTACAAGTCTTTTATTCAATAGGTTTTGGAGTGACTTGATTTCGATTACAATTTGCTGAAGGTTTTCTAGGTCAAAATCCATTGCCATTCAACGGATAACATAAATATTCTTTCGAATATATTCGAAAAACCAGCAATATTGATAATCGATTCGAAATGTAAAAAATGTTGAGAAAAAAAATGGTAGATATTTAGACAGGCTGAGAAATGTCCTGGTCAAGTATTGCAACATTCCCCTCATAGGTAAAATAAATTGAAATGCTACAAGAACGATAAATAATAAGTGGAATCCGAGACAACATCTCTCATTTATGATAAATAGAGAGACCCGTCGTTCCCCTGTAACATAAATTCATTATGACCCGACTTTTTTTCGGACCTTCATCGTCGAATTTATTAACAGCCTACATTGAAAATTCTTTCTATCTCAGGATATTACTCATTCAAGATTTCCCAGCATACTAATGATCCTTTCAACGCCAACGATTCACTAACTATATCATTATTATGGAAAAAACAAATCAAACATTATACTGATGGACAAAATTAGCGCACCACCTAAATTTCGTTAAATTTTAACAATTGATATCTTCCCAATCTTTAGTCAGATTTCAACATTTTTTCTTTCTGTTGTAACTCTGTTATTGTCGAATTTCCTCCATCAAACAGAAGTCCAAAAAATAAAATCTTCATGTTGTACAGGGCGTTTGAATAATGTCATGTTTTATAGTCAAATTTTAACGTTTTCTGTGGGCAATGCCAGGTTGCTGAGGCATATAAAAACAATAAAGAGTTATAGCCTAGTATCTCTTGAGTATTTTGTTTATTTTTAAAACCAATTTATCTTGGAATCGTCCAGAGATATTCAACTTTTTATCAACTGTTGTATTTTATGCATTAGCCATGAATATCTTCGCAACCATTTGTCCGATTTGAATGTTTTTTTCAGTTGTAGCTCTTTATTGGCGAATATCATACCACAATGATGTGTTCAAAAAAGAAATGCATCATGCTGTACAGGGCGTTTAAAATTTCGGGTTTTTTCATTACAGTTTAATGCCTTCTGTGGGCAATACCAGACCCCTGAGGCTTCTAAAAACTATGCAGTGATGTAGCCTGATGTTTCCTGAGTATTTTGTTTTTTTAAAAAGCATTTTAACTTGTACCCTTCCAGAGATATTCACATTTTTATAACATCTTGCATTTCATTCAAATCGGACAAATGGTTGCGAAGATATTCATGGCAAATGCATAAAATACAAGAGGTGGTAAAATGTTGAATATCTCTAGACGATTCCAAATTATTGGTTTTTAAAAAAACAAAATACTCAAGAGATACTAGTCTACAACTCTTTATTGATTTTATATGCCTTAGCAACCTGGCATTGCCCACAGAAGACGTTAAAATTTGACTATAAAACATGACATTATTCAAACGCCCTGTACAACATGAAGATTTTATTTTTGGACTTCTGTTTGATGGAGGAAATTCGACAATAACAAAGCTACAATTGAAAGAAAAAAACATTGAAATAAAGCTATTATCTCGAAATTTTGTGAAGGACTCCAGATTGAAACTGAACATTTTATTGCAAAATCTCAGTACGATCGGAATCATATCCTGGAAATTATTTAAAAGATGAAATATGTGAAAAATCGATAACCAAAAATATCGAAATCTATTGTTCTGATTTCAAAATCCTTTTGTGAATTTGCATGATCATTCCAACTGCCAAATCACACCGTTTACTCAATTTAATTTCAATCGAAAGTTTTCTCATCACTAATATTATAAATGGGAAGTAGCTCTGTCTGTCTGTTACTCTTTCACGCCTAAACGGCTGAACGGATTTTGATGAAATTTGGTATGCTGATAGATGATAACCTAGAAATGGTCATAGGCTATACATAATCACGCCATCGTTCTTAGGGGGTAGGCAGTAGGCAGATAACTAAATTGAGTAAGTGATTTTTAGTCGTTTTTGTTGGGACTTCTGCTCTTTTACGTCTAAACGGCTGAACAGATTTCGATGAAATTTAGTAAGGTAATAGACGGTTACCTAAAAACGGATATAAGATCAAAATGATCACGTCATCGTACTTAGGGGGTAGGAAGTAGGCAGAAAACTGAATTGAGTAAGTGATTTTTAGTCGTTTTTGTTGGGACTTTTGCTATTTCACGTCTAAACGGCTGAACAGATTTTGATGAAATTTAGTAAGGTAATAGACGGTTACCTAAAAACGGATATAAGATCAAAATGATCACGTCATCGTACTTAGGGGGTAGGAAGTAGGCAGAAAACTGAATTGAGTAAGTGATTTTTTTATGGTTAATATAAAGATAGGATCCTAGGCACGGACACAGGCTACTTTTTACGGCGGGAAAATACCTCATTTTCGTGGAAATCTAGCGTGATCGTGCCAAGAAGCGCATGACGCCAGAGCTACTGAAATGATTTTGATGTTTTTTTTTAACTGAGTGTTACTAAGACTTCAAGTTAGTATTTGATCATTTTTCTTACTTAGAGGGTCGATAGGCGCCATAATTTAGGGAATTTATGATAAAATTTTGATGCAAGTATCTTTATTTAACAGTTTACCTCGGATCGAATTACCGTGCGAAGCCGGGGCGGGTCACTAGTGGAAATATAAGTTTTTTTCGATACGATAGATTTTTCAATGGTTGTATTAACGGAACTCACAAATTTTCGCGCACTGCTTTGGATTGATAATAAAAATTTTACTGCAAAATTTCAGCTAAAATTCTGAATTATTCAAAAAAATTTAAGATTTCCAAAAAAAATCAATTCATTAGTTCTAATTATGCGATCCTCTTGAAATTTTGTCAACATTCAATAAAAGAATCTTCAATTGCTTTTTTATGGTTTAGTTAACACTGTGGCCACTAATTTTTTTACGAAGCTTCCTAAGAGTATCTCATGTGGTCGTAAATTTCATTTCTATCTGTTTTGTTTTAAGATATTGAGGAACCAATTTTTGAATGGACATATCTTATGAAACACCCTATACGATTTTGTTGGTTAACGAATTTAACTGCGGCATTAAGGAAACGAATCCGCCCTGAAAAATTCAAATCCTTAGGACAATATTTTAGAAAGTTTTCGTGTTTGCAGACGGGCCCAAGAACAGAATTGAATTTGACCACGAATTCGTCATTAGTAAGTCGAACCTTATCGTTTGAGACCATTTTAGGCTCAAAATTCAAAAATAACAGGCACTTGTTCAAGTAGAACGAGCCTTCAAAAGGTTATTTACAAAAATAGTACAATAATAATAATAATAATAATGTTTATTCAAGGAATAATTACAAGACAATACAATATTAAATTCCAAAATAAACTCCTTACATTACAGTGATACAAGATTGAAACATACAGAACTGACAGGCGAATCAAAACTTATCTAAACTGAAGGTGGCGATGGTAATAATGAACATCAATATAAACATACAATATAACAAGGGCGTAGCCAGGAATTATTTTCGGGGGGGTTTTTGACATTTTGGCAATTGACTTTGTAGGTGCCGGGAATTGTGATGGTCGCTTTCTGTAGCAAGTATTTGTTGTTTTTAAGAATTCAATAATCCTTTTCCTACTTCGGTAACAATATTCACATAGATATTCCTGGTTAGGTTAGGTAAACGTATTTTTCAAATCTGCTTCAGAATTCAATTTTATTCACTCAAACAAAAACTTAAAAAAAAAATTTATTTCCCAAACAATACTTACATGATTAATCAATTTGAAATTAGTGTGGATGTGTGCTTTCATTGAGACTAAATAGAGTTTTTTATGTTTTACTCCAAAATAGTGCCAACAACATATGAATAGCTATTAAAAATGAAAATGAGAAAACACAACACAAAATTTTATGGTGAATTCCTTCAGTTCAGTCTATCCGTCTTTTTTTTCTAGTGAATTGGTCAACCACCTCATTTTCATCAATTTTCACACTATAATGAATATTCATAAGCGCCAACCCATTCGATCTAGTTTCGCTAGAAGAATTGCGAAGGTAATTTTAAATTCTCCTCAAGCTGGAAAAAACTTTTTTCTGGAGTAGCAGTAGAAACTGGAATCGTAGCTAAAATTTGTAGTAGGATGTAGATGTTCGGATACATATTCTGATTGTACTCATCTAAGCATTCTAATGCCGATTTTGAAATGGAGTTCATTGACATTTTCCATATTTCAAATTCTGCTTTAATTACGTTTTTATTTTTTTCTGGGAGTAGTGAAGAATATCTACATCGATAATGCGTCTTCTAATTCATATTCTCTGTTAAAATTCTGGGGTAGCAGACCAGATAATGCTGATATTAATTTCCGGTGTTTAGAAAATCTATCAGTTAATTGTTGGATAGTATGTTCTAGAAATGGAATGAAACTTTAATATCATCCATATTACTGATATGAATTGATCATTTTAAGTAGATTTTCGGATATAAGTTGGTTTAAGTGCAAAATGAAAGATTTTTTTTGCAACAAAAAATAACTCTGAAGCATTTCGGGGGGGTTTGACCCCCAAAACCCCCCCCCCCTGGCTACGCCCTTGCAATATAATATATGCAATTCAATATTTTAAAAATTAAAAATCCTAATTAGATATGTTCATAATATATTCACTGAAGCAGCAACAAAAAATGTGTCAGTGTGCAATAAATTGTGTATTCCCCGAATAGAAAAGGACAATAGTCTCGGGGGTGAAAAATCCTGTGGGGGAGTGAAGCATATGTTGTCGATTAACTCGAAAACAGGGCGCACTTTCTGCATCGCATGGGGCAAAATGAAAATATGAGAGAGAGTTTTACTTATTTCCCACTTTCCTTGAGATATTATCATCGTGGTTGTTCCACCCCTGTGTAATAAAGCGCCCCTTCTTCTCTCAGCGGGCATTAAGTGTATTTCGAGATCAAAGTAGAAGAACACCACTTATGGCTGCTGCTTCTGATGTTCGGCCCACAATCGGCTAATTTTGCCAACCGATTTTCATTTATTTTACAAATGAACCCACTCTGTCTTTTCATATTTTACCAACACCAACGAATCTTATGATGGAAAAGCCAACATAACGCGGCTTCCATCGAGGCCTGTCTACCCCTCAAAACAAAAAATAAAAATAATTGAAATTTTTCAATTTCCTCACTCAGCAAATTACCTCCTGAGTTGTAAAAACTACTCATGGGTGGATAATTTTTTCAGTAAATAGTTTTTCGCGATGAATAACCTACGCTCAGTCGGATAGTTTCGAGAAAATATTGAATTTTTCAGATTGTTTAGAGTTGGAGATTGGAGAATTTCAAAAAAAACACCGACGTAAAGGCAGAGCGATAAAAGCAATTTGAATATTCTTATCCTGAGAGACATTAGTTTCATTTTGTTAATTCATGAATTTTGATATAAGTTTGAAACATGCTTTTTATCATTATTCCGAAATTGAATTCGACAGTTAGGATGAAATACCACTATTTAAATCTATGGGAGATGATTACCCTTCAGTAGGGTCCTGTTGCGGTCTTAGAAGAACAGAAGATTCGAAAATCATCACTTGGAATGTCATACCTGGTTTAAAACACCCTCCTGGCCCAAGAGCATGAATTAAGTATTTTGTATCTAAATATTGAAGGTATTTATTCGAATAGTTTTAAGTTTCAATTCTATATAAACGGCAAGACAGGGTTTTTTTCTACTGAGGTTTTTCCCTGTGCTCTGGTATCATACGCCAGAATAATATGGTACCATCGTTTTGCACCAACCTCAGCAAGGGACTTTTTTGTTTCATGTATTGTATTTTATTAGCTCTCAATTCAAAAAAATATATATAACTAGCGACCCGCCCCGGCTTCGCACGGGTGCCTCGTACGCGCTATTTATAGGCACGCTCTTGCCACCACATGGCTTCGTTTTATGTAAAATTGCGTTTGGTGATTAAAAGATTAAGAAAAATTTTTTTTTTCATATTTGACAAGGAAAACTTTTATTTCATTTCACAACAGTAATGAATTCATTTCGATTACAAAAATGAAGTGTTATTTACATAGTTGAACTTCTCTAAGTAAATGAAAGTGAATCCAAAGTAAATACTGAATCGAAGCGTTATACGTGCTCTTTGGTAAACCATATTTTTGTTTTTGGTCTGACGTTAACACAAACAAAGCGGATGGTTTCCCAACTCGTGAACACGCAACGTATAACTGCCCATGTGAAAAACAATGATTTTCTAGTCAAGCCAAGTAGATTTACATTTTTAAGTAGATTTGTGAAACCGGTAGATCTACCTTTCTAAGTAGAATAATTTAACCGGTAGATCAATTGAACCGATAGATCAGATGAACAGTAGGTCATTCGAACCGTTTTGTATACGTCGATAGATCATCATTGGTTATTGATGTTCATAGATATTTGATCTATTTCTGGGTATCTGTCTGACTACACTACACACCCTGTATATACTCAGAGCGTCTATTGAACATTTATAAGAAAAGTTATACAAATGTGTTATGAAGTAGAAAATTACAATATTTGACATTTTACGGAAACACCCTGTATAAATCCAAAGCATCACGTACTTCCTTATAATTTCATAATTTCTGGAACAAATATTTTTAGTAATAAACGTTATAAAACGATTAAAAAACGATATTCATACCTTGTTTCATTTGGATCTGGCCTTTTTCTTCTGAAATGAGGAAATTTTTGGAAGCACTTCCCTCTCATAAGGAGACTTGACAGTTGTCATTGAATTCGATGTCATAAATAAGGAAATTTTCAGAAATGTCAAAAATTTACCAATTTCTTACGTTCTTCTCGATATCTTGAAATTTTTCCTGAATTTTCTTTGCTACAAACCTTCCTCTTGAATCACTCTATCTATAAAAAAAAAACGCATCCAAATCCGTTGCGTAGTTTCAAAGATCTAAGCATACATTGGGACATAGAGACAGAGAAAGCGACTTTGTTTTATACTATGTAGTGATTCATGAATTAATCTATTCATTTCGGATCTTAAACATACCCTGAAAATGTCAAGTTTTGAGATCGTTCCTTTGGGAAGTTATCGTGTTTGCGTCCGGCACAGGGCCGAAATATGTATACAGATATGTAGTTGTCCCAAATCTAGCATAAAAATTTCAAGGCCGTAACACATTTCGTAAGAGAGTTATAGAGAAATAAATTTTGTCGGTTCACCACGCACAGACAAAATATTTTTTAAATATCTCCTAATAACACGATCCTCACGAAATTCTGCAGAAGTTTGCTCATAATTTTTCTCCTTCAAAATACCAAACTTCGTTATAATCGTATGTGTGGTTTCGAAAATATCGGGAAAATAATAAAAAAACAATAAGTCCGAAACTACTGAACCGATTTGGTGCACTCAACCGCGGCATTAGGGTCCTGAATCTACTCTCAAAATTTCAGAGTCCTTACTTCATCAGTTAGAGAGATATCATGTTCACGGCCGGACAGAATTTTTGTTCTGTTCTAAGAAAAAGCGCACAAAAAGTGTGAAATTAATTGAGGAGAATCTTCGGCCACAATCAATGTATAACAATGTGTTGAAACATTTTCAGTCATTTCAAGTTTTGAAAGAATCTTTGAGATTTCAGGGATCATTGCTCTACAAAGAAAACGTATGAGTGATCCTAATAATCCGAACGGACGAACGAACCGAAGAAGTAAGTCCGATGTTAAAGAGTAAGTGGAAAAGATACAGGGTTTTCTTTTAAGTTGGCCTATTAGACGTTTTAGGAGAATTAGTGAATATTTCGTTCTGAAATTTTAGGTGCAGCCTTGAGGCTGAAGGAACTCTTCGCCTAAAATATTTTCAAATCGACAGTGTTGCCACGTCTATCTCAAACACATACCTACTTTCTTATTTCAAATGGAACTACCTATATTTTCATTTATGTATCGATTCAATACCAAAGGGTATAGCCGGGTTTCAATGGTAAATCTGCCCCCGCGGCCTTTCCGATTCATATTGAGGGGATCGATTAGGCATTGAATGAAAATAATTCAGCCAACTTTTCAGCTTTTTATCTCTTGCCATTTTCGGGATTTCTGTGAAAAACACTTTTTTCGTTATTATTTTTTTCTCTTGTGGTATCCAAAATTTTTGAATGGGGATTTTTCTATTGATTCTTTGCTATTAAAGGAATAGACGTATAATTTTTTTATGAATTTCAGCCGAAAAATCTATTTTCAGAAGAAAAAATAAAGTTATTGTCATTTGTTTTTCGGTGTTCTTAAAAAGTGTCCACCGCCATTTTTTGACATAAAATGTCTTTTTTGGCCCTTTATACCCTGGAATTTTTTCACATTTCTAAAATTGGTGGAACATTTTGCAAAAAAATTAAAACTGTTTGAATTTTAGGATTCAACAGATGTCCATCAAATCTTGGTGTCGTTGTATTCATATTGGCTCCCTGAACAATATTAGTGAAAAAAACAATTGCCAATCTGTTTTAGTTTGGGAGATATGGGCCCCCAAAGTCCGAAAAATATTTCACCTAAAAGTCACTTTTCTCACTACAGAAACACTGAATTACCGCTTTATTAAATTTAAGCCTCTCTGAACATTTTAACATGAAGATTTGATTTATTTTGTTTCAGATATATTCAATAATTGTTGCAAAAACATCGAAAAAATTCGAGGGAAAGCCCGCCGTTTCTTATGGTAAGTTTGGCACTACCGCGTCTATCAGCGAGTGCCATTAGGAAATGATAGCGGGATTTACCGGTATGCATCCTGTTATATTCGGGCGAAATAATTCGCGGTAGTGCCAAACTTACCATAAGAAACGGCGGGCTTGCCCTCGAATTTTTTCGATATTTTTGCAACAATTATTGAATAAGTATATCTGAAACAAAATAAATCAAATCTTCATGTTAAAATGTTCAGAGAGGCTTAAATTTAATAAAGCGGTAATTCAGTGTTTCTGTAGTGAGAAAAGTGACTTTTAGGTGAAATATTTTCGGACTTTGGGGGCCCATATCTCCCAAACTAAAACAGATTGGCAATTGTTTTTTTCACTAATATTGTTCAGGGAGCCAATATGAATACAACGACACCAAGATTTGATGGACATCTGTTGAATCCTAAAATTCAAACAGTGTTAATTTTTTTTGCAAAATGTTCCACCAATTTTAGAAATGTGAAAAAGTTCCAGGGTATAAAGGTCCAAAAAAGACATTTTATGTCAAAAAATGGCGGTGGACACTTTTAAGAACACCGAAAAACAAATGACAATAACTTTATTTTTTCTTCTAAAAATAGGTTTTTCAGCTGAAATTCATAAAAAATTATACGTCTATTCCTTTAATAGCAAATAATCAATAGAAAAAATTCCCATTCAAAAATTTTGGATATCACAAGAGAAAAAAAATAAAAACGAAAAAAGTGTTTTTCACAAAAATCTCGAAAATGGCAAGAGATAAAAAACTGAAAAGTGGGCTGAATTATTTTCATTCAATGCCTAATCGATCCCCTCAATATGAATCGGAAAGGCCACGGGGGCAGATTTACCATTGAAACCCGGCTATACCCTTTGCAGTACAACCCACTTATAAAAATTTCTCTGCTATGCACTGTTGCCAAGTTATTCACAAATTCCTGGAAATTTTGACATTTGCATTGCCAGTTTGGAAATGCAATATCTCGATTATTTTTTATGCGAACGGAACCAAACTTAGCGTCTCATAGTAAAGACTCCATGCACTCATGTGGTATATTCAATTTTGATACATCGTAAGGTTTTCCGGAGATATTGCTGCAAAAATGTGAAACTCAAAATTGAAATATTTCGAGATTTTCAAATGGCAACCCCATATTTATTTTACAGCATTCGATTCGAAATGAAAAATGAATGGCAGTCTCCTCTTACACTAATTATTTATTTTGGATAGTTTTCGAATGAGATGAAAAATACTGAAATTTTTCAGTATTTATAGTTCATGATCTATGGTTCTGTTTACGATGAAATGGTTTTATGATTATGGCGTGAATATTTGAAGTAGATTCTATGGTTGAAATCATAAAAAGTATTCGATGATCATGGATGTCATAGAAAAAAGTTTACCCATATTATTCGAACACGATTCGGGTTGTTTCACAATTCACGGGAAATGCCAAAAAATATTGAAAGGACCTGTAGGACCTTTAACGATCGTTATTCACATTTAGCACGAATGATCGGAAAAATTACAAAAATTGTTTAGGCTTTCTGTAATTCTTGCTCTATGTTCATGACCTCAACAATAGGATTCATTCCGATAATTCACTTTATAATCACACAGCATTATTGAATATACTGAACTGAAAAATTTCAGTATTTTTCATCTCATTTGAAAACTGTCCAAAATAAATAATAAGTGAACATAAGGCCAGGATTACAGAAAGCATAAACAATTTTCGGAATTTTTTTCAAGTCATTCTTACTAAATGTGAATAACGATTGTGAAAGAGGTCCTAGAGGTCCTTTCAATATTTTTTTGGCATTTCCCGTGAATTGTGAAACAACCCGAATCGTGTTCGAATAATATGGGTAAACTATGACATCCATGATCATCGAATACCTTTTTTTCGGTCACAATCATATGAGTTGAAACATTTTCATTTCTTTCAAATTTTATAGAAGAATCTTTGAGATTTCAAGGATCATTATAAAGAAAACGTTTATGAGTGATCCTAATAGTCCGAACGGACGAACGAACGAAGTAAGTCCGATGTTAAAGAGTAAGTGGAAAAGATATAGTGACATGACAGGTCCTTATAAATGATGGTATTGGTTAATGAAATGATAATGGTAATGAGATGCATTCCTTCGACCGACGTTGGTTGACCTGACCTCTCCCAATCGTTTTGCTTGCTCGCTTGTCCTTCTTCGCCGGTCTCTGACTTGCTATTATAACCAGTCACGGGTTTCTCTTCTTCTTCTTCTTCTCTGCTCTCTGCTCGTTCCATTACATTAAACTTAATGAAATATAGGACGACGAGATGTATCAGGACGAAAGACAAATAGCTTGGGAGAAATCTGGATATGTGCATGCCACCTAACGAAGCATAATGCTATTCTAAGCAATTTAACACTTGTAACATTGTCTGAAATTGCTTGAGAACTCTAAGAAGACATAAAATATTAGCTAGACTTTTTCAAAATGTTCAAATGGGCTAAAAAACAAAACTTCTTGATTCAATGCATAAACCTGTGAGCGCTAATTCGATTGGCAGCTGAAGCAATAGTCTATTGATCAATGGAAAATACAGTGGAACTTCCCTATAACGAATTTCTCTGTATAACGAATTTCGTACAGGACATTGCACCTAAAAACGAAGTAATTTCTCTCTAACGAAATCGCTTTTCGAATAAGGATTGATAAAAAGGAATGAGTTTGAATGATAAACTTAAATTTATCAGTGAAGTCGACCGCGACATTGCCGACTATAGAAACAAATTTTCTGTATGACGAAAAATTATAACGATTTTTGAGCGCTCGTTCTACTTAGACTAGTGCTATATAGTTTTGCCCAAATGTCTGTAATTTTCGAATTTTCAGCCGAAAATGGTCTCAAACGATAGGATTCGACTCCCTGATGGAAAATATAAGTCAAATCAAATTCTGTAGGGCCGGCCGTCCGTGAGCACAATAACTCTCGAACGGATTGTCCTAGAGACTTGAAATTTTCAGGGTGTGTTCAGCTCCCAAATAGTTCGTTAACCAGAAAAATCTTACAGGGTGTTCCATAAAAAGTGGCCATTCAAAATTTTTGTTCCTCAATATTTCACACAAAACGAGGGCAAACGGAATGAAATTTTGCAGCATCTTGCCAGATGCTCATAGTGAGCCTCTCGCAAAATTTTGTGGCCATAGTATTAACAGAACCATAGATAATTCAATTGAATATTGAAAAGAAGAATTTTTTTATTTCCATAACGAACCTTCCGATTTAACTGAAATTCATTCTGTGAGTGAAGACTGACACACTGATTGTTCATGCAAAATTTCAAGAGGATAGCATCATCAGAACCATAGAAATTCCAATTGGAATATTAAAGGAAAGACTCTCTATATTTCCATAACAAGACATCCGAATCAAATGAAATTTATTTTTGGAATTGAGATTTATATATTGAATGTTTGTGCAAAATTTGAAGATCATCGCATCATCCGAACTATAGAAAATTCAATTTGAATATTGAAAAAAAAATTATATTTTCATAACAAGATAACTGAATTGAGTGAAATTTATTCCTGGTATAAATATTGATATACTGAATGTTCCTGCCAAATTTCAAGAGGATCGCATCATCAGAACCATAAAATTTAATTATTTTAATTTTCGAGTGTGACCATAGAATTGAATTTTTTTTAATTGTTTATATATAAAGTATCAATTTCAAGTCATATTCAGAATTCTGAGATGATAGTCCTATTGCTCCACCAGAGAACGAGCGCTCAGAAGCTCCTGCTCAGGGCTTGCTTCCATTTTTATTAACGGATTTAGCGCTTTCGTTATAGAGAAGTTCCACTGTATTTCATAAAAGCGTAGAAAGCAACAGACGAAAGGCAGGTTCGAACAGAAAACCCTAGGATACGAGGTGATTAATAAACAATATAAGAGCTAAGAATCATTTCAAGAGATGAAATATATTCTTGAAAGCAGACAGAATTAAAAATGAAAGAGCGTCAAAAAGTGACACGAGAATGTAGCCAGAGTGAAATACGATCGCATTATACGGACGTGCGAGAGACTCGTGGCTCCGAAATTCCTGAAAAAAATGGAAATGAAGCAAAATCCTGTTGCTTTTAAATAATAATTAGTGTCCTATCAACGGAAGAATGTTTTTCAGGATTTGAATATGCTTGAACTAAATCTTATAACGATCTTAATCTATAATAGATTTTACCCAGGTTTTTGCGCGCTTTTTCCTGAGGAAACGTGCTGAAAGTGGTCTCAAACGACTCGTTCAGACTCACTGATGAAAAATTAGTTATCAATAAAAATTCTGTCTGGCCGTGAGCATGATAACTATCGAACGGATAAAGTCAGAGTTCAAAATGAAGTGTGGAAATTCAAAAGGGTATGAGTGCCAAAAAATTTAAATTGAAATATTCCCTGAAACATGTCTAGGACATGATAAAAATTAAAAAAATTAATTGTTCATCAGAAATGATGACTGTCTTTAGGGATGGCACATAGACCGTTTTGTACGCTTTTGGCCTTGGCACATAGACCCCATATAGAATGAAATCTAAAATGTCGTGAAAGTGGCACCTAGACCCTTTTGTATTTCTACTCTTCAATAGGGATGTTGACAACTTTTTGGAATTTATTTTATTTCAAAGATAAACCCTATACAAACACGAAAAAATTACCTTTTTCTTAAAAATATGGTAATTGCCAATAAAAATGAGTAAATGAAAAGACATTCAAAATTCCCGCAGAAATGCTCAATTTTGTCACGTTATGATGATACGTCATTATCCAGTAAACAAACTTTGACTTCTGTCAAAGCGAATAGAATGATTTTGCCTGATCCCTTGTGGAAAAGTTCAATCTAAGCCTTCGAAATGAATAGGTCGGTCTATAAATGCTGAATGAGGTGTTTATTATTTGTAATAATAAATATGAGTTAAATGGTCGCTACTTACAGAGACGATTTCACGTTTTTAAGCTTCGCTGCACAAAAATCCTTGTTTTCAGCAAAGAAACTTGCGACCATAAGGGAATCTATCTTCGGTAAGTTACCTACCACTATTACCCTTGATGAATCCTATCTCCATTATAAAGAAAATTGTAGATTATCGTTCTTGTAACGAACTAGGTATTCTGTTCTCTTTCAGCTTTCAACTTCGTAAGTTCGAATCATAGATATGATATATTATATATTTACTATGGTTCAAGTTTCAAGTCACAAATCGTTTATATTGAAGTAAGTCGATGGTTTATGTCAAAAATGAACTGAAAATTGCAGAGAAATGATGACATTTCAATAATCAAGGTGATTGGAGTTTTGTGGAACCCGGCCTATGAATGTATTTTGTTGATCTGAGCCAGAACATTCGAATTTGCAATGACAATACCTGATAGTGACGTCAATTACCTCTGATTGGCGTTCGCAGTCACGTGATAGTTGATATAAATAACATAATTAAATCAGCCCTATTTAATTCAACGAGAATAATAAGATCACTAAAATAGTTTTTTAGGATTGCAAAACTCCCTTCTATGAGGGAAAACCTCAATTTATATGAATTCGTAACAGGTTCGGGTTCCGAATGCCGAGGTTGAAATCCGACTAAGTCAAAAAATCTCAACGCATAATCTGATGAAGCCACGATATGGCGAAACGAACATTATAAACTACCGAAGAAAGTGTTTTATTTCGTTCGAATCGAAGGTAGAGAGGCAGGTACGGGTGCATCAGTCGGATCTGTCGTGCCGCCGCCCGCCACAGTGTGGGCTTCCACCACATCAACATTGTCGCGGTTTCCATGACGACACTGGTCGCAGCGGGGGGCGGGCAATCGATATCACCCCATCATTTCCTGGCCCATCAACCGTCAACTGCAAACACACGCACTTTCACCCCAGACACACGCCAATTGGTCGCTACCGAACGCGGATAACTTGTCTTTCACCGAAAAAATATCTAAAAAAACATTAATCAGACGTTTAGAATCGCCTAACTAACTTCGTATTAGATGAATCTAAAGTTTTTCGCTTTTATTGATTTCAGTTGAGTGGAAATCAGTTTTCAACTTCATTAATTTCATAGCCATAAACATTGATAAAGAAATCATACGTCGATTATAAATATGTCCATAACATGCAGCTATAATCCGTTCACGAAAGTTTGAGCGCATAGTAGGCGTTTGTTTATTTATCTGAAGTTGGCAGTATTGACTGACATAACGTAAAATAAAGTCAACGTTGCCAAATGCACCAGGCCTCGTCCTACGAGCTTGCTAGTTATCAGAGAACTATATGCAATATTGACAACATTGCGTATCAATCTGACAAAAAAATAAATAACAGAACCTAATATTTGAATATACACAGTGGAATATGTCAGATTGTCATGGCCAACCGACGGCTCAAAGTTTCGTGAACGGACTATTCTAACACGCCTAACTACTTGACAGTTTGAGTGACAACATGGTGCCCAATGAAAAATAAGTACACACCTCGAAACCAAAGTGTGAAAGAGTTGTATTGAAAAATATTTTGAAGACCTTATGAAACACATTTAAGTAGTGACAGATTGTGTGACGAATTGATGCCGAAAATCGAATTTTATCTAGAATGATCTGAAACATTTCGTATAAAGTTCATCATACTTCTGAGTAGATACTAGAGTTCAGATTAACCGGAACCGTAGTTTCGAAAATATTAGAAAAATTGTCGGAAAATCCATGGACATTTCTAAAAAATTTCACCGCCGACATTCGTCTCCTCAGTATATTAGCATATCATCAAGGAGCACCCTGTATTCTGATCAAAACAACAAGCCATTTAATGAAATTATGTAGCTTATCTAGAAGTTCTAAATTTGATGATGATATACAGTAGAATTTCCCTACAACGAAAGCGCTAAATCCGCAAAAAAATTCGTTATATAGTTATTTATTATATAGATACAAGGGAAAAAAGTATTAGATTTTAGCTCGAGGTTATGTTGTCTACCGACGCGAAGCGTTTTTGCCCACGGGAAAAAAAATGAGTACTTTTTTTCCGGATTCATAGACATTCACTTCTTTGACAGGAAAAAAAAGTAATTTCGTAGAAAATCATATTTTGTGACCTGTCAAGAGATATAAAATGTCACATTTTTTTCCCATCACAGAAAAAAAGAATTTTCGTTAAGTATACAGAAAATTAATTTCTATAGTCGGCAATGTCGCGGTCGACTTCACTGATAAATTTAAGTTTATCATTTAAACTTAACCACTTCCTTTCAGACATAATCGCACAACCTTTCACACTAGCGTAATGGTTAGGGGTGCATTTAAAACTGTTTCAGAAGGATTTCTCTGCTTGCCGTAATGATTTAGTTTAAGGTCAGGATTTATTGCGTATATCTGAAAAATTTTCGGAAAAAACCCACCCTTACAACTTCTTACCAATACCCATTCAAAGAGTGATGTTCTTTGAATATTTCGTTATAGAGAGAAAATACTTCGTTTAAGGGGGTGTTTTTGACATGGAATCTGGATTCAAAGTGCAATGTCTTGTACGAAATTCGTTATAAAGACGTTCGTTATACAGATGTTCGTTATAGGGAAGTTCCACTGTGTTGAAGTTGTTCAAATATTCTCGATGTTTTTTTATATTTTTTTATTTCTCAGTTTCTTCGATCAAAAAAATCTCAAGATATTTATAGTCACAAAAAACGACATGAAACGGTGGCATTTCAATGAAATAGTGACACTTATAACTCACCATCAAAAATGACAGCTCGGCCCTTTCAAGACAAATCAAATCCATTTGGTTACATCAATTTTCCACGAAAATCAGTTGAAATCCTCAGTAATAGTTTAAACTGCCTCAGATGACTCAGTAGTCAAAGTCCAAAATATACTGAGAAATCATTTCAATCATCACTCCCCATGGAAATTTGGAATTCATAGGAAAACTTAAAATTATACCGAACACATAAGAAGTTGGTTAACTTGGAAAAATTCGAATATGGAGAGGTAAAAGATAATAAGTTAAATTATACACTGATCAACAATTGCTAGGGATCACTTATGAACTCTCTCTTCATTTGTATTTTCTTCAAGTTATCTCGTGAATATCTGTACATTATATGTTCTCTAAGGAAAAAGTAAGATGTTTTGAGTTGATTATATCAAAGTCTTCCTCACTTCATCGGCTCTTATTCACAAAATCGATTATTATCTGTAGGCTGTTACAGGAGGAGTGAAAAGCAATGTGGTATTTGTTATTAAATCTGTTTTTTTCTCTCGTTCAAACACATAAGGTGACAATAATTGAAGAAATGAGAACAATATCAGCTCATCAGTCATGCCGAGAAGACGTTTGGCTCATGTGCAACTGGACCAAATCATATGGTGGATACAGGAAGGTTTGTTCCAGCGAAAAGTGTCCCGGCGGTTGAATGTTTCGCAAAGTGTCGTGAGTCGGGCTTGGAATAGGTTCATCCAAAACGACTCAGTAGCTTATGTTCATGGGGGAGGTCGGCAGCGCAGTACAACAGCTGCCCAAGATCGTGTTTTGATCCTCAATGCTAGGAGAAATCCCACTTACCCGGCGTCGCGGCTCAATAGATCACTGAGAGTTGCAACACGAGTTCTAATTTCGAACCAGACCGTAAGACGACGACTACATGTTCGTGGTTTGAGAGCACGTAGGAGGGTACAACATCCCCGTTTGAATAGGGAACACAGGGTTCATCGACGGCAATGGGCTGAGGAGCACCGCAATTGGACACTTGAAGATTGTAGCCGAATTGTTCCGTTTGCGGCTGCCGTGGGCGAGAATTTCATTCTAATTGACGATAATGCCCGTCCACACCGTAGTCGTCTGGTTAATGAAGCGCTAGAAACTTATGCTATTGATGATAGGATGGACTGGCCAGCTCGCTCTCCAGACATGAATTGCATCGAACATGTCTGGTCTGAGATGTCTAGACAATTGTCAACCTTAGAACAACCGATCGATAACCTGCAGGACCTTTTTAACGCTTACGGGATATTTGGACGAATTTGCCCCAAAATTTTATAAATCGTTCGATCGAAAGTATGCCTCGTAGGGTAGAATGCTTGAGACGAGCTCGTGGGGACCAACTAGGTACTAGCTTAACCGAAACTTCAGCCTTCTTGTGGTTTCATCATAAAATTTGTATGTTATTCAAACACAGAATTTTGAGTGTTCCTAATAAAGTCTTTTTTTCTCTCCAACTTTCCATTTTTTCATTCTTTTCTCAAGTGAACCATATTATCAACTGAAAATACCCCGATATCTGACTAAATTTATAATCTTGGAGCGAATATTTCAGAAATTAATTTAGAACAAGTAAGTGATCTCTATCAATTGTTGAGCAGTGTATATTCGAGTGTCATATTCTTACAAAATTATTTATGACTAATAATCAACTTATTTCCTTCTGAATCCGAGAAAATTCTTGATTCAAGCAAACGAGAAGAGACTCAAGAAGAGGTAACTTCAAAGGGATCCACAAGTACCATCGAAAGTTTTATTCAAGCCAAAGTAACAAATTCCAGTGGTAGAAGCAGCACTTCCTCAACTCACAGACAAAGAATTCCGGACAGACCTAAAGTATCAGGCTTGAGCCTGTGGGGATTTTTGAAAAATTGCGTGGGGAAGGACCTTTCTCAACTTCCACTGCCGATAAATTTCAGTGAACCACTATCGTTCCTTCAAAAAATTACAGAAGAATTGGAATACGCTGAATTGCTGGATAAAGCTGCAAGGTTAGTAGATTATATTGCAAAATGATAATCTGGATTAGGAGATCCCAGATTTTGTTAAGTACAGGGTGCGGCAGCATAACTTCCTTTTTTTAAAACTCAATAAAACGCATTGTATGAATCAGAAAATTTGTATTCGTTTTTTATAATATGGACACATACATAAAGTTTTGTTTTACCCAGTTTGGAAGATAAAATCAGGTAAGTGTCGTCCCCCATTCTCCATACACTGAGTAAACCGATTTCTGGCGTTTGTCATGACTCCAGCCAGTATACCAGGCGTTATGTTGGCAATTTCTTCCTGGATGTTGTTCTTCAAATCTTGTAAGATCCTTGGACGGTTCACATAAACACGAGATTTCAAAAAACCCCATAGAAAAAAATCGCAAGGGGTCAAATCGACAATTGCATCAAAGGCCTTGGCATTCACCTAAAGTCACAGTGTGGTGTGCAATTTCCGCAAGTGGAATTATTGGTCCTTGGTTCTTTGAGGAAAATGAAGTCACAGTGACAGTGAATTCGGACTTCAAGAGCATCGATGGCTGTTTTGAGGGAACACTTCCCAGAGCACCTTATCTCAATTAGGGGTGATTTGGAGTGACCGGCCCGCTCCCGACTTGTGACTTTTTTCTATGCGGTTTTTTAAAATTTCGTGTTTATGTGAACCGTCCAAGGACCCTACAAGATTTGAAGAACAACATCCAGGAAGAAATTGCCAACATAACGCCTGGTATACTGGCTGGAGTCATGACAAACGCCAGAAATCGGTTTACTCAGCGTATGGAGAATGGGGGACGTCACCTACCTGATTTATCTTCAGAAACTGGGTAAAACAAAACTTTATGTATGTGCCTATATTATAAAAAACGAATAAAAATATACTGATTCATACAATGCGTTTTATTATGTTTTAAAAAAAGGAAGTTATGCTGCCGCACCCTGTACTAACTACAGAAGAAAACATTGTACGAGAGTACGAGAAAATCATATTATTGAATAGTATCTACAAGATTGATATTATACGGGTGTCCCGGAAATGTGGGAAATCTCTGGGATTAAGATATAACATAAAAAATGAAGATGACAAGTTTCCATAATTTTTTTTCTTAGCGGCTCTCCCTCGAAGATACGACCTCCTAAATGACGCCACTGGAGATCCATTTTAGTGGAATAAGTTTTAAACCACTCGATATAATTTGATGAAAATTTGATATGATTAATAGTATAGTATTAAAGACCTCTTAAATCACCGCACTCAAATTTCAATTAGCTTGTTCAGTTACCAGGGGCGGACTGGGTTCTACATTTTAATCCTTACATTTTTAACACCCTGTATGATAAGGTGCTAAAAAAACAAATTTGGATACCTTGAACATTAAACTAAAGAAAAGGTACTCTTGTTCAGTATCGATAAAATGAACCGTTTTCGAAAAAAAATAATGAAAGAAGTAAGTAATTGAAATTTATTCCACTGAAATGAATTTCCAGTGGCGTCATTTAGGAAGTCGTATCTTCGTAAGGAGGGTCGCTAGGAAAAAAATTATGGGAACTTGTTTTATGTTCTATCTGAATCCGAGATATTTCCCACATTTTCCGGTACACCCTGTATATATAACCTCAGAGAAGGCTATAGAAAAATGGTAATCAATCACTTGATAAGATAACACTTACGACCTATATCTAATGAGAATAATGTTTTTTCATTAAAATTTAGGAATTATAATCTACTAGCGACCCGCCCCGGCTTCGCACGGTAATTCGATCCAAGTAAAACTGTTAAATAAAGACAGTTGCATCAAAATTTTATCACAAATTCCCTAAATTATGGCGCCTACCGACCCTCAAAGTTAGATAAGTGATCAAATACTAACTTGAAGTCTTAGTAACACTCAGTTAAAAAAAAACATCAAAATCATTTCAGTAGCTATGGCGTCATGCGCTTCTTGACACGATCACGCTAGATTTCCGCGGGAATGAGGTATTTTCCCGCCGTAAAAAGTAGCCTTTGTCCGTGCCTAGGATCCTATCTTTATATTAACCAAGTCTTATAAAAATCCGTTCAGACGTTAAGGCGTGAATGAGGTAAACTTTTAAAACAAACGATTAAAAATCACTAACTGAATTAGTTTTCTGCCTACTGCCTACGCCTTAAGTACGATAGCATGAATATTAATAGCCCGTATCCTTTTCTAGGTTACTATCTATCACCTAACTAAATTTCATCAAAATCCGTTCAGCCGTTTAGGCATGATAGAGCAAAACTCCCAGCAAAAACCATAAAAAAATCACTAACTTAATTCAGTTTTCTGCCTACTTCCTATCCCCTAAGTACGATGGCTTGATTTCTTATAGCCTATGACCATTTCTAGGTTATCATCTATCACCATACCAATTTTCATCAAAATACGTTCAGTCGTTTAGGCGTGAAAGAGTAACAGACAGACAGAGTTACTTCCGCATTATAATAATATTAATATGGATTCTTGGCAGGAAGACCTCGGTCGTTAGCCCTTTGAATAGTTTCAATAAAGTCACTTTTTCTCTCTCTCTAATCTATTCTCTATACATTTACCTTCTTAAACTCCCTAAATGAATTGATGAAATGATACTGAATCAATATAATAACAAAATTCAATCAATATTAATAAGTACCGTGTACCTACCGAATATTTCAAACGGCAGAAAAAAACCCTCTCAGAAAATCCGTAGATTTCCAGATAGCATTATTGAAACATGATTACTCGCAGAGAAATGACTTGTAAAGAAAAAAATATCATTAATCTCTCAAAATGAAGTTTTGTTGAATTACCAAAATGAATTTCCACCTCAGAAATACGTATAATATGTTTGAAAATTACTCACATTGATATGTCGATTTGTGTAACTCCATCTTTGATTTTTATATCCATTGTTTCCACCAACCACCAGATCCTGAATCTGAAGTTTCCATTTACACAGGTTACATTGAAGAGGTCTTCATTAAAAAAGAATAACACATCTGGAACACACACATACACAATGCTCAAAAAGAAAACTTTACATATTAATGTATTAACTAATAACTAAATGACGCTCTCAACTCTCCAGAAAAATTACAGTCATCATCAGCTAATTAGATATTAGTTCCTAAAATGACCACCCTCCCATTCTTATTGCGTCGATTCTGTGACTGCTTCATAGAATTCGGTAACATAATATATTACCAATTCTGTGCTTCTTGTACATATTCAGTACACTCAGTATAACAATTAACAAGCATCTTTACGAACAATTTATAATGAGAAGCATATTTTTCCATAATATTCTAATCTCCACAATTACTTTTTTCATGAATTGATAAATCATTACAATCAAATCAATTAATGCAATCAATATTTTATAGGTGGTGTTTTTCTGAGTATCGTATACCGAACTATATCTGGGAATCTACTGATTTTCTCAAACGACTGAAGGCAGCCGTCTCTGAAAATCCGTAGATTCTCAGATAGCATTATTGAGACATGTCTACTAGCAAAGAAATGACAAAATCCATTAATCTCCTGTAATAAACCATTATTTGATATCAAACCAAAATCAAAGCAGGAAATAATGTGAATTTCCAAATCAAGTAAACTAATAAATAAATGAAATGTATAACGCTTCGAACTAAATTTCCGTAAATTCTCAAATAAAATATTATTTCTGAAAAATATGTACCTACCTGGATATGTCCATTTGTGTTCCTCCATCTTTAATTTGCATAGGTAGGTATCCATTGTTTTCACCAACTACCAGATTCTGAATCTGAAATTTCCATTTACACAAGTTACTTTTAAAGAGGTCTTCATTAAAAAAGCATAACACATCTGGAACACACACAGACACAATGCTTAAGACATCAAACTTTACGTATTTATGTGAAAACTAAATGAAAATCAAGCAAGCTTTAAAAGAATTAAGCAATCATCATCTGATAAGATTCGTATTAGTTCCTAAAATCACCGTCTACCACCCCCTCCTTACGACGCTTTTATGACTGCTTCACAGAAAACAACAACCCACATTTCCAATTCTATGGATAATTGATTGTTCTGTGGAAGTACACTCAGCATCTTCACGAACGATATCTAATGAGAAGCATTTTCCATAAAAACTCTGGAGTTATATCCTCATCTCCACAATTACCTTCTTCCCTTCCTTCATGGATTGATAATAAATCAAAATAATCAATAAACTCAGTCAATTATCCAATAACTCGATTGTATTGTTCCTCTGAGTACCGTGTCCTGAATTATATCTGAGAATCTACTGATTTTCTCAAACGACTGAAGGCACCGTCCCTGAAAATCCGTAGATTCTCAGATAGCATTGGAGGCAGGGTTACTAACAGAAAAATAACTCGTAAGAAAACAGAATTCATCAATTTCCTATAATGAACCAATTTTTGATATCATCAGAGCAACATCTTAGTAGAAAACAATGGGTCTTTCATATGAAATTAAGTGATAAACTCAGAGAAAAAAGTAACCTCCTCTTCTGAGCTAATAAACGATTGAAGCTTATACTTTGGAAAGTAAGTAACCGATCCCGAAATAAAATTTCCGCGTAATTCTTTGAATTAAGGTTGATTCTCATTAGACGTGCAAGGAACCGAATCGGCAACGGCAAGGCACGTGCTCGGCACGAGCAAGATTTCTTGAGGGTATTCACACTGCTATAGGCTTGCCGTGGGTTAAGTAGGTTTCAGCTTTGTGAAAAATGAAATGTTCTCTACTTCTACGTTAATAAAAATTGCCCTGTTATTAGATGAAGAAGAGCTTGAAATGAACAATAATTCAAGAAAGAGAAAAAGGCGTTATTGGGTACATAAAATGCTTAAAAAACGAAATGAAGAAGGAGAATTTGCAACGTTGCACCCAGAACTTTTAGATGACCAGACAAAATTTTTTCAATATTATCGAATGTCTAGGGATGAGTTTGACTTCATTTTCTCTAACATATTCGATAAGGATTTCATCTTCTTCGAATGAAAAAGTATCCTTCTTCTGACGAGACGACATATTCGCTCTTGTCACCACAACACTCCCAAAATCCTAGGAACGCAACTGCTACCAAGCCGGTAACGTATTCACACTGTCGGAACGTGCACGGAACGTGCTCGGCAAATATTGTTTGAGAAGAACCCCGCGGTCAAAGGCCGTCGCTTGCCGAGCCGTTGCCGGTATAATGTGAATTTAACCACACAAAAACCATATGATCTATGGAAAAGATATTTTGCCGATCCGTGCCTTGCCTGTGCCGAGCACGTTGCTTGCACGAAAGTGAGAATCGGCCTTTATTATTCACCTCGGAAGTATAATATTTCTGAAAAATACTTACATTGATATGTCCATTTGTTTCTCCATCTTTAATTTGCATTTCCACCAGATCCTGAATCTGAAGTTTTATTTACACAGTCGTCTTCAATGAAAAAACATAACACATGTGGCACACACACACAGGCACAATGCTCAAAATATTAAACTTTACGTATAAATGTATAATTATTAAGCAAAAACCAAATTAAACTTAACTCTTGGAAAAAATTACGGAGTCATCAGCTGATAAGAAATTAGTTCGTCAAATGACCGCCAACCCCCCTTTATTGCGGCGCTTTTGTAACTGTTTCACGGAGATCGGCAACCCATATTACCAATTTTGTGGTTTATTGTTTATTATTTTTGTGGTTCAGTTTCAGTACTTTTAGTACACTCAAAATAAGAAGCAATAACAATAAAACTGAATATTTATTAATTGCTTTCAGAGTGTACTCACATACTATTACCGCAGAATAATAATAAGAACATATCTGTTCACCAGAATAGATTATTATTATTATCTGCTGTACTAACAGCTAATGATTTTTGTTATAGATTGAGTGGATGAGGGTAAAATTTACAAATACTATATTGTAATTTTCGACAATACAGGGTGTCCCGTAATTAGACCGAAAAACTTCTAGTGGACATTATAGATCGTATTTTAGACAGATTCGACCAAAATCATATAATGCAAAATTGCTTCGTTAAGGAGCTAGTGCCCTTTGAAGATGGCGTCCTGTCCACACTTTTTGCCACATATTCGCAAAACGGAGTCACATAAAGTGCTGAAAATTTACACATTGGCTAATATCAGAAATACGCATCGATAAGTTTGAGTGCATTTCTTTCATGTCAAGCACAATCGTATTATTTGGGGGGGGCGAAGGATATTTTTAGTTGAAACTTTTTTAACTTTCATTATTTCGCGAGATTCACATCATATTCATAAACTCTGATGTTTTTTCTTGAAAAATGATGCTCTTGTATAATAACGCCCAGATGCACCATTTCTGAAAAAAATTGATTTGAAATTTTCTCTCTTTTCACTAAGTAGGTACTCAATGTACACTTAAGTTTTGAATTCATTTTCACTTGATAATGCTTAGGCATCTTTTTCCAAGAAAAAACATCAGAGTTAATGAATATGATGTATATCTTGCGAAATAAGGAAAGTTAAAAGTTTCAACTAAAAATACCCTTTGCCTCCCCCCAAATGATACGATTGTGCTTGACATGAAAGAAATGCACTCAATCTAATCGATGCGTATTTTTGATATTAGCCAATGTGTAAACTTTCAGCACTTTATGTGACTCCGTTTTGCGAATATGTGGCAAAAAGTGTGGACAGGACGTCATCTTCAAAGGGCACTAGCTCCTTAACGAAGCAGTTTTGCATTATATGATTTGGGTCGAATCTGTCCAAAATATGATATATAATGTCCACTAGAGGTTTGTCGGTCTAATTACGGGACACCCTGTATAAATTTTGAATTTTGCACCGAATACTGACTCTATTGTTTCCCACAGATGTAGGTAAATTCAAAAACTTTGTGTCGAAATGTGGAATTCTTGTTGGATTCAAGTACTTCTTCGAATGCCTAACTTTTGATGGAACGAACCAAGAACTTTAAATTTTCAGGGTAGATGCCTGGTTTCAATAGATTGACTAATTACGTAAATGACCCACATTTTTTTGATACTTCCGGAGATATTCATTCATACCAAAACCAAAATCTTAAAATTCAAAATATTGTTTTCATTTTTAACATCAATTTTCAAATCGAATAAATGGATTTTGTTCTGTTTTCCAGTTGTTCTTCTCCTTACGAGCAAGTAGCATATCTAGCAGCATTCATAGTATCTGGATATTCCAGCAGTACTCGAACAACGAAACCTTTTAATCCACTTCTCGGTGAAACTTTTGAATTCGATAGAACTAAGGATTATGGCTACAGGCTGATTTGCGAACAGGTACTTTATCACAAATATCGAATGAACTTTTTATCTTGTTCAATTCAATTGATGCGTTTTAGGTCTCCCATGATCCTCCAATAGCTGTTCATTATTGCGAAGGAAAAGGTTGGAATTTGAACCTCGAATTTTGGTTTGAAACGAAGTTCACTGGAAACGATATACATGTATGTATACAGGGTGTTCCTAAATTGAACGTACAAACGAAAAAGGGAGATTCCTTAAGTGAGTTTAAGAAAAAAAAGTCCCACAAACATTAGGTCGCAAACGTTTCGTTTTCGAGATACAGAGTGTTGAAATTCTGATTTCTGATCAAATATTGTTGTGACAGTAATAAAAATCGTAATGAAAATAGTAGTGAAAATACACTTAGTTTATATTTCACAGTTTATTCAGAAATCTGACACGTGTTTCGGTATTAAAACCATCTTCAGAGGAGTACAAAAAGTAACTAAACTTAAAATCACAGAGGTTCTATTTTTTTTTCTTTTTTTATATTTTTTTATTTTAGATAATCTCTGTGATTTTAAGTTTAGTTACTTTTTGTACTCCTCTGAAGATGGTTGTAATACCGAAACACGTGTCAGATTTCTGAATAAACTGTGAAATATAAACTAAGTGTATGTACTTTCAATATGAATTGTTATAATGTTTCACCTAGAACCAACCGCAAACTCAATTCTTCTTATTAGTCTAACTATATTCAAAAAAATAAATAGCCACAAATGCAAACACCTTCACTTTAAAAAAAAACAACGTTCTATATTTGATGTGTCAAAACTGGCACTGAATTCATTCACCACAGATCACAAACTGACCTTCCTGTCATAGTTACGAGAATTTCGAGAGAATCGTCCAAAATATTTTTTTCTCGAAATCGTTGGTAGATACGACAAAACTACAAGAGACCGAAAAGTCTAGTATAAGAACAAAGCTTCTTTTTACATTTTTCCAAATTAACAGTTGCTCACCAAAAAAAGTTCTGCAGAAGAACAAGTGACAGTGTTCCAGAAAAAATATCACCCTGTTGATCTATCGAAATTGCCATGTCACGTGGTGAGAACTCTCAAATGTAATATCTATGCCAAATTTCAGTTGAATATCTTGTGAAGTGTAGATACTATGAGAAAAAAACTTGAAAAAAAATTTAAACTTCAATACTCTGTATCTCGAAAACGAAACGTTTGCGACCCCATGTTTATGGGACTTTTTTTTCTTAAACTCACTTGAGGAATCTCCCCTTTTCGTTTGTACGTTTAATTTAGGAACACCCTGTAACTATAGTTTGAAATTTCATATTGAATATCTACAATACGGTCTTTCATTTCAATATTCTATATTCTTCGACATATTCGACAAACATGTTTTTTAGGTAACACACGCATGGTGAAGCTAATATCGAATTTAGAGGAGGCAATTCTTTCAAATGGAATAAGGTTCTCACAACTGTCCATAATTTTATGATTGGAAGCTTATGGATTGATCATCAAGGTAGGATAATACTGTAGGTATATTATATGTACTTTTACTCTACACGGTGTTTCAAAAAAAGGTAATCCCCTGTCTAGGGTAGATAGAAAACCGAAAAATATTTGGGGTTTGTTTGGTAAAAAAATTTCGTAGCCCCATCCGTATTCAAGATAGAGGTATTTACACGGTTCGTACCACCTTGTTATGAACATAACTTTTCAAAAATATTAGATTTATGGAGCAAAATTTCAAGTGAACTTCAACATCATTTAATTTTAAGTATACCAAAAAGTTACCCTTGAAAAAACTCGATAATGTGTACCGTTTGCGAAATATTTTTGTTTCAAAATTACTTCAATGACCTCATAGCTGACTCCCAACCGTTACAGGCATCGGGTGTTACCTCATAATTTTCAAATCTAAATATTTCGAAAACGATACACATTATCGAGTTTTTTCAAGAGTACCTTTTTGGTGTAAAATTGAATGATGTTTAAGTTCACTTTAAATATTGCTCAATAAATCTAATATTTAAAAAGTTATGTTCAATACTAGTTGGTACGATACGTGTGAAAAGCGCCTTCTATCTTGAATACGGATGGCTCTACGAAAATTTTTTACTGAACAAAATCCAATTATTTTTCGGTTTTCTTTCTATCTTAGAGAGGGGATCACCATTTTTTGAAACACCCTGTATATGGGACCTCAAATTCTTCATATGAATGTGTTTTTTTCCCTTGAAGGTATGGTGGAAATAATTGGAAGAGATAATGCGGACGGTATAAAATGTAACTTGGAATTTATTCCTTATGGTGGTAGCTCAATGAAGAGGATAAAAAGTGAAACAAGAAAAGTTAAGGGTGAAGTTTTGAATGCAGATGGAATTCAGCAATGGTTAATAAAAGGTAAAATTCCAATTGAAAGTATCTCCATTTCTCAGTATGATTTGGAAAAATGTGAAAAAACTCCTTATCAGTTTCAACCATTATTTATCTGGAAATTTTTGAATCAATAAACAATCTATACTGATGGACAAAATTAGCGCACCACCTAAAATTTCGTTAAATTTTAACAATTGATATCTTCCCAATCTTTCGTCGGATTTCAACGTTTCTTTCTTTTAATAGTAGCTCGGTTATTTTCAAATTCCTCTATTGAACAGAAGTCCAAATAAAACCTTCATGTTGTACAGGGCGTTTCAATAATGTCATGTTTTAAAGTCAAATTTTAACGTCTTCTGCGGGCAATGCCAGGTTGCTGAGGCAAATAAAAACAATAAAGCTTTGTAGCCTAGTATGTCTTGAGTATTTTGTTTTTTTAAAAATCAATTTATCTTGAAGTCGTCCAGAGATATTCAACTTTTTATCAACTCTTGTATTTTATGCATTAGCCATGAATTCAAAAAAAATGAATGCATCATGCTGTACAGGGCGTTTAAATTTTCGGTTTTTTTTCATTACAGTTTAACTCCTTCTCTGGACAATACCAGATATATGAGGCTTCTTAAAACTATACAGTGATGCAGCCTGATGTTTCCTGAGTATTTTGCATTTTTAAAAAGCACTTTCACTTGTTCCCTTCCAGAGCTATTCACATTTTCGTAACATCATACATTTTTCTGTTTTTCTTAATTTCTTTTCGTTTATTTTTGTGTTGAAAGTTAATTCTTATTTATTTTTCCTTGGCCGTTGTCTCCGTAGACTTATGGAAAGTAAAGAAAACTTTAGGAATTTACACAATTATTAATTTCGAATGCATTTTATGAATTAGAGAAAATTATGACAACTGTAAACCCCACTCGACTGAAAATATTCATTGTCAATATATTGTATGAAATGCATGATGTTATAAAAATGTGAATATCTCTGGAAGGGTACAAGTTAAATTGCTTTTTAAAAAAGCAAAATACTCAGGAAACATCAGGCTGCATCATTGTATAGTTTTTAGAACCCTCATATATCTGGTATTGCCCACAGAAGGCGTTAAACTGTAATGAAAAAAACCCGAAAATTTATACGCCCTGTACAGCATGATGCATTTATTTTTTTGAACAACAAAATACTTAAGAGATACTAGGCTACAAAGCTTTATTGTTTTTATATGCCTCAGCAACCTGGCATTGGTCACACACAGAAGAAGTTAAAATTTGACTATAAAACATGACATTATTTGAACGCCCTGTACAACATGAAGGTTCTATTTTCTGGACTTCTGTTTTATGGAGGAAATCCGACAATAACAGAGCTATAATTGAAAGAAAAAAACGTTAAAATCCGACTGAAGATTGGGAAGATATCAATTGTTAAAATTTAACGGAATTTTAGGTGGTGCGCTAATTTTGTCCATTAGTATATTTTCTTATTTAGTGGCATAATATCAGATATAATTTTATTGTACCTATACATTAAATTAAGTATTAAGTCATTTCAATAAGGATATTGCCAAATGACATAACATTTCGCTAGCTTTCGCAACGAATGCATGTTGAAAATTATACAGGCTGATTTCAGCAAACTGCGATGATCAAGTTGAAATAACTGCTGTTGTTGCTGAGGAAACAGAAGAGATAGAAGAACCAAGGCTCCTTTGGAAATGTAACGTTCTTCCAGAGGGTTCAGAAAATTACTACAGGTGATTATTTGATATTTCTTTCCAATTTCACACAATTCAAATTAGGTACAGTTCAATTCACTAGAGACCAAAAAAGTTCTTCTTAGTTTCAGTACGTTCACTTGTCAATTGAATGAACCTGAAGAGGGCGTTGCACCGACCGATTCTAGACTTAGACCTGATCAAAGATTCATGGAGGAAGGAAAATGGGAGGAAGCTGTTAATGAAAAAACGAGACTAGAAGAAAAACAGAGGAGTATGTTGAAGGAAAGAGCTGATAATGAAGGTACCTACATATTTATCGATATCAAAAATGATCTAAAAAAGTTTTCAAATTGAAAAAATAATAAAATTCTAATTTATCAAAAGGTATCACTAAATGATGATGAGTAGGGGAGGTGAGGTATAATGATCCCCTTAAGGGAAAATTTCAATTGTGGTTAAAGTTGAAGGCAAAACCGCAAGATTTCAATTGTTGAAGGTAGTGAATTACTTAACTTGTATCTGCCTACTTATTTTTCATTTCATCTATGTAGTTTTTTTGTATTACATATTTTTGTAAAAGTTTGGTAAAGGATCTTTCTACACCTGGGATAAAATGATCCCTGGGGTAGGGGCAAAATGATCCCAGGGATCATTTTGTACTATGAGTTATAAATAAAAAAAGAAATATAAACTCTGTTGTTGTTGAATGATAATATGTATTGTTCATAACAATTTAAGTATGTAAGCAAGTCACACAAAACAAAAATATTCGATGGGTTGAAAAATAATATTTTTCTTGGGCGTTTCTCAAAGTCGAGAGAAATTCATCCATTCTTATTAAAACCTCGCGCACGCATTGTAATGTCTGGATATCTACGTCTAAATCCACGAAGCCATTCAAGTCCAGCTTTTGCTTTAGCTTCGTAAAATTGATGCGGTAAATTATTTCTTTCTGCCATTTCTGGTGAGCTGAGGTTAAGAATTCCTGAGTGGTCAGCCGGTATATTATTCTGGACTCCATGTCAGCAAGTTCCAGTTCTTGTTCCAGGTTGAACACTGTTTGTTTGCTACCTAACTTTTTAGCTGACCTACAGCTATTTCATTTTTACCTTTGGCTCTTCTTTCAAATACCATCACAGGGACCTCAAATTCTCTAGTCGCGGTTTTGTGAGCCATACCATCTCTAATGCCTTTTGCATATGTTCTTCAGGCCTCTTTTGGCGATAAGTTTTACGTTTATAAATTCTCGGCATGATCTGTAAACAAAAACAATAATGGGGTAAAATGATTCCAGGGATCATTTAAACACACAGAAGGGATCATTTCACCCCAAATACCAAATTACAAAATATCGTAGTTTGAATACAAATATAAAATCTTAAAAACAAAATTTTCAGATGAATCAACAAATGCTTAAAACCAATATGGTTCGAGCCTATTCAAAGAGATGATGGTAGTGTATTTCATAAATACAATGGTAAATATTGGGAATGCAAGGAGAAGCAGGATTGGTCTAACTGTCCAGATATTTTTTAGTTTTCTGAAATTTAGGTATTCGAATTGTTCAGAAAATAGTTAAACAAATATTTCTACAGTACTTCGTATTCATTTATTCCTTATTCATTTATTTCACATGTTTTCTTACCTATTCGAAACAAAGAGATTGAAATGGATTTCATATGAGGATAATTCAGTCAAAAAAAATCTAAATTTCAAGAAAAGCCCTGAGCAGGTGATTCTGAGCGATGGTTCATAAGTGGAGCAATAAGGTTTTTACCTCAAAATTAGGTAGGGGAAAACCCGGATAGATGCCGCACTTTTTGAATTTGCCTCATATTTTTTAAAATATTGATTTTATATGTGTAATTTCTATGAATGTAGGAAGCCCCATTATTTGATTTGGAATACTGATGCTCAGTTGCAGGAACGTCCATTAAAATTTAAAGGTCCATTAAACTCTTAATCCTCCATTATTACAAGGAACTAATGGAGGATTAAGGGTTTAATGGACCTTTAAATTTTAATGGACGTTCCTGCAACTGACACTGAGACTTTTCTCTGACATAGCAATCCCAAATTGCACAATAATTTGATTTTTGTAGAACCCTTTTTTTGGGGATAGTTGGCTACAAGTATGGATAGTTGCCCCACCATGAAAATACTGGGAGGGATAGATGCCCTTCATATACTGTGTTAACCAAAAACCCAACTAAATACAATGAGATTTTCTATGCTTAAAACAGCAACTTTATGTACGTAACATGGATCGAATTAACAACAATTATGCATTTTTAAGTGAATTTCAAAAGCATATATTAAACGAAAAGTTGCATACTTCATATTAACATAAAGCATTATTCCACACATTCATGATAAATTAATTAAATAATAAGTCTCAACAAAAATGATTAGGAATCAAGTTTAAAATCAAAATAACACAATGAATCGAAAATCTGCTAAGATATGGTTTTAGATTAGATGTCCTAAGGCCTAAGGGGCACCTATAACTCAAAAAATCAGGGCTAGATGCCTATGAATTTTTTTAATAAATTAAGAAGAAAACAAAAAATATTTGTACTAAATACTACTCAGATGTACACTCAATGAAACACTGTATTGACGTAATAAAAAAAATTACTGAATTTATTACCACTTCAAAAGTTATACAGCGGCAAATACCTACCTCTAAAACTTTGGCATGTTTGTGAAGTTCTCTCCTGAGATGATCGCACACACGAAAAACGGCTTCACTTCACAATAACCCTTACAAAACTAAGGTCCAGGGTGACTGTAACAGCTACTTATAAAATTAATTTTTTGATACGTATTTCGGAAGTTAGGTTTTTTTAAAATGGGGCATCTATCCAACTAATGGGGCATCTATCCCGGTTTTACCCTAAGTTAGAAAAAATTTGAATTCAATGGTCCTTTTGAAAATTTTCGTGAACCAACAGTAAGGAGGAAATTCACCCCCAAAATGAATTTAATTCGTTTTGTTTTGGAATGTTTTTTTTATTCAATATTCCCATTTAATTTTCCATGATTTTGTTAACACTTTGATCACCAAATTTCTGATCAGTTTTTATCTGTCTAAGATATCGAGGAACAAAAATTTTGAACGGCCATATTTTAGGAAACACTTGGTACGATTTTGTTGGTTAACGAACTTAACAGCGGCTCTAAGGAACCGAACCTTTCCTGAAAATTTCAAATCTCTAAGACTGTTCTTTCTAGAGCAATCGTGTTTACTGCCGGACGGTCTCAACGACAAAATTGAATTTGACCTCGGATTCTTCATTAGTGAGTCGTTTGAGACCATTTTCGGATCAAAATTCGAAAATTTCAGACATAACGATACAGCATTCTTTTATGAAGAACGATCGCTCAAAAATATTAGAACTAACGAATGAAAAGGAACGAATAAAGAGTATTTTTCCAGTATATTAAAAAAGTTATGAAGGTATGAAGAAAGAGGGCTCAAAAATATACTGATGGACAAAATTAGTGCACCACCTAAAATTTCGTTGAATTTTAACAATTGATATCTTCCCAATCTTTAGTCGGATTTCAATGGTTTTTTTTTCAATTGTATCTCTCTTATTGTCGAATGTCCTCCATTGAACAGAAGTCCAAAAAATGAAATCTTCATGTTTTACAGGGCGTTTAAATAATGTCATGTTTTATAGTCAAATTTTAACGTCTTCTGTGGGCAATGCCAGGTTGCTGAGGCATATAAAAACAATAAAGAGTTGTAAGAGTATCTCTTGAGTATTTTGTTTTTTAGAAAACCAATTTACCTTGGAATCGTCCAGAGATATTCAACATTTTATCAACTCTTGTATTTTATGCATTAGTCATGAATATCTTGTCCCATTTGAATGAAATGCAAGATGTTATAAAAATATGAATATCTCTGGGAGGGTACAAGTTGAAATGCTTATAAAAAATACAAAATACTCAGGAAATATCAGGCTACATCACTGTATAGTATTCAGAAGCCTCAGGTATCTGGTATTGTCCACAGAAGGCGTTAAACTGCAATGAAAAAAACCCATGATATTCGCCAATAAAAGAGCTACAACTGAAAAAAAACATTCAAATCGGACAAATGGTTGCGAAGATATTCATGGCTAATGCATAAAATACAAGAGTTGATAAAAGGTTGAATATCTCTAGACGATTCTAAGATAAATTAGTTTTTAAAAAAACAAAATACTCAAGAGATACAAGGCTACATGGCTTTTTTGTTTTTATATGCCTCAGCAACCTGGCATTGCCCACAGAAGACGTTAAAATTTGACTATAAAACATGACATTATTTGAACATGAAGATTTTATTTTTTGGACTTCTGTTTAATGGAGGAAATTTGACAATAACAAGGCTACAATTGAAAGAAAAAAACATTGAAATCCGACTAAAGATTGGAAAGATATCAATTGTTAAAATTTAACGAAACTTTAGGTGGTGCGCAAATTTTGTCAATCAGTATATTAGAACTACAGAATGAAAAGGAATGAATAAAGAGTATTTTTTCAGTACATTAAAAAAGTTTTGTTCATCCCATCATGTTGTTGTGTTGAGTCAAAGTGACTTTTCTCTCTCGCACAAGCAGAAAAGTTTATAGACAGACAGGTGGGTCGATCATCAATCAATATTCTAGTCATATCATCAATAACGCTAATAGTAGTGCCGCGTGAATCCAGAATGAGAATAAAGAGGAATGAATAAAGAGTATTTTTCCAGTAGTGTAAAACCCGGATAGATGCCCCAGTTGGATAGATGCCCCATTTTCAAAATACCTAACTTCCGAAACATGTAACAGAAATTTATTTTATAAGTAGATGCTACAGTCGCTCTGGACCTTAGTTTTGTAAGGTTTATTGTATAAAGTGAAGCCGTTTTTCGCTAGTGTGTGCGATCATCTCAGCAGCGAACTGCACAAACATGCCAAACTTTTAGAGGTAGGTATTTGCAGCTGTATAACTTTTGAAGTGGTAATAAATTCATTTTTTTCTGATCGAATCAATAATGAGCAATATCGCCTTAGTTACCATATGTCATAACACACTCATATATCCCAAGGGAAATATGAAACGTCAAGTCTTATTGGCCCAAGGGAAATATGAAACGTCAAGTCATATTTTACTCAAAATAGTATATTATGCAACCTTATACATCAGAAAAAAGTCATTTGGTGCTTCTATCAAAAATTCTTGATCTGCTCCCGGGACAACACTGCTGATTTTTTGGGAACGGATCCTTTATTTTTGTTCTTAACAAATATTTCCACTTCTTCGAATAATTTGACATTAGTTTCTTCCTTCAAATGCAGCATGGATCTTAACATAGATAATTTTGGCCATAACGTGTTTGGTGAATATTCCTGCAACAGGAGATCGAATGAATTAATCATACATTGAAAGAAACAAGAATCAGAGCAACATACCAAATCTTCAAAATATGCTAGCAAAATATTTTCGCTGACACCGTCCAACAACTTTTTCTTTTCCACTCTCGAAAGCCTTCATACTCTTTACTATGAGCAGCTTTAGATTTGGCCGGAATCAAAAATTCACGGGCTTTCGCCGCTTGAGTTTCGACGTAGTTCGACATTATTTCAATGATTTTATTTCTGACAAGACGTCAAAATAAAACCAGTCAACCATGATTCTCACAAACACAGCCCATAGCAACGTTAAAAATCCAATTGAATCAATAATTACAATATAATATTAATTTTTCCATTTCAAGAACGATATTGTATCGATCAGAAAAAAACTATTGATTACAACACGGGAAATATGAATACATTTCCCACGGTTGCCTCATACATCCCTCGGGCTTCGCCCTCGGGATGTAACTAGGACAACCTCGGGAAATATAGTATTCATATTTCCCTAGTTGTAATAATAGCTATAATTTTTTTTATCACGTCAATACAGTGTTTCACTGAGTGTACATTCGAGTACAAATATTTTTTGTTTTCTTCTTAATTTATTACGTCTATCCCTATCGAAAAGGATAGTTGCCCTGATTTTTTGAGGTATAGGTGCCCCTTAGGACATCTAAACTAAAACCATATCTTCTTAGCAGATTTTCGATTCATTGGGTTATTTTGATTTTAAACTTGATTCTTGATCGTTTTTGTTGAGACTTATTATTTCATTAATTTATCATGAATAAGTGGAATAATGATTTATGTTAATATAAAGAATGCCATTTTTCGTTTAATATATGCTTTTGAAATTCAATTAAAAATGCACAATTGTTGTTAATTCGATCCATGTTGCGTAGATAAAGTTGCTGTTTTAGGCATAGAAAATCTCATTGTACAGGGTGCGGCAGAGAGGACGGACGGTTTTTAAAAAGTCATAAAACAGTTGATTTTTACTCAAAAACAAATTTATTAATGCAATAAGGTTCACAAGGAAATAGCATTTGAGACAGTCAAGTGTAGAATAAACCTCAGGCATGTGGCCGAAATCGTTGATGCAGTGCTGTTACCGTGAACTCAGAGAGCTACATCGAAATGATAACTTACTTCTTTGTGCCTGAATTAAGACGGCGAGGCGTCGTGTTCCAACCCGACGTGTATGGTTCCGGTAGGATGGGGTGACCTCCCAAACAGCCAGAGCAACAATGGACGTCATTCGCCCTCTCTTCCCTGGTCGCCTCATTTCCAGATTTGGAGATTTTAATTGGCCTCCTCGGTCCCCAGCTTTATCCATATGCGATTTTTTCTTGTGGACACCTCAAGGCTAGAGTATACAGACACAAGCACCGAACTCTGGATGAATGAAGGAAGCATTTCTCGTGGAAGTCGCCAAAGTTGAAGGAGCAATGTTGGAGAGAGTCTATGCGAACTTCCAAGAACGCCTTTAGCACTGCATCAACGATTCCGGCCACCACATGACTGAGGTTTTTTTCCACACTTGACTGTCTCAAATGCTATTTCCTTGTGAACCTTATTGCATCTATAAATTTGTTTTTGAGTAGAAATAAACTCTTTTATGACTTTTTGAAAACCGTCCGTCCTCTCTGCCGCACCCTGTATTTAGTCGGGTTTTTGGTTCACACAGTATGAAGGGCATCTATCCCTTCCAGTAATTTTATGGTGTGGCAACTATCCATACTTGTAGGCATCTATCCCTAAAAAAAGGGTTCTACAAAAATCAAATTTCCGACCAAGTTCGTTATCTCGGGGTGATATTGGACCGCAACGCTCCCCTTCTCCAGAGAAGTGACCGCGCGGGCACTAGGTTCTGCTTCGACGAACCCTACAGGGTAATTGTTCCCTACAGAGACCTATGGTCTTCATCAAACAGAAGGTCCCACCTGGTTCACTGATGGCTCTGTCACAGCAACAGGGTCTGGGGCCGGAATCGTGGGTCCTCACTTCAATCAGGCTTTCCCTCTGGGGAAGGACTGTTCCATTGTGCAGGCTGAGCTATTTGCGGTTCTTGCATGCGCACTGGAAAAACATTCGCAGGGGATACTCTGGCCAGCACATTTATATATGTTGCGACAGCCAGGGAACTCTGAAATCTCTATCTGATGTTAGAGTTGAGTCTCTTCTCTGGTAGGCGGGGAGCCGGATTAGCATTTGTTGGTCCGGAGCCTTCGCTGCCAATCTGTCGCACATCTGTCAGAAGTTTCTTCAGGAACTGGCTGAACAGGAAATTTTCCTCGGAATGGAGCGCAGGGGTGGGCCTGAGGTGGTCGAGGATTCTCATGAGAGACCGTCCTCGCGATCTGAGGTCAATAGGCTTCTGCTGCTGGAGGAGGAAAACAACTCAGTCTGTGACTGGTGCATTGACTGGTCACCTGTTTAACAAGCATTTGAAGAGAATGGGATTGACGAGCTGCTCCCTATGCCGGTGGTGCAGGAGTACTGATGAAACGGTTGAGCATATTTTGTTCAACTGTGGTAACCTTACTGAGTTAAGTCAACACACCTAGGAAATCCAACACCTTCTATTCCTATGGTGAGAGGGACCACTCCTGGCAGGCTCGCGACATTTCTGTCTGAGGAGCTGAGTCTCTGTAGAATGATGCGGGTGAACAATGGGCCACTAGGCCTCAGTTCGGCCGGTAAGGCACCGCACAGAGAAGAAGAAGAAGATCCCCAAATAAAAGGTTCTACAAAAATCAAATTATTGTGCAATTGGGGATTGCTATGTCAGAGAAAAGTCTCAGTATTCCAACTCAAATAATGGGGCTTCCTACACTCATAGAAATTACACATATGTATAAAGTCAATATTTTCAAAAACATGAGGCAAATTCAAAAAGTGGGGCATCTATCCGGGTTTTCCCCTATATTAAAAAAGTTTTGTTCATCCCATCATGTTGTTGGGTTGGCTTTTCTCTCTCGCACAAACAGAAAAGTTTATAGACAGACAGGTGGGTCGATCATCAATCAATATTCTAGTCATATCATCAATAACGCTAATAGTTGTGCCGCGTGAATCCAGAATGAGAATGTTTTATGCTGGAACAATGCACCCCATTATGGACATCATCGAAGGTGGGTCGGACCAAACGGAAAAAACGAACTATCAAGAAGACGATTGTTAAACAATTAATTATCTGAATGATATCCGAAATTAAAACATGCCAGATTATCTAGATCTTTTTGTGATCGGTTAATGATTTTTTATCGGTGTCGGGAGCAAAGGGATACCTTTCAATGGATTCTGTTCTTCTTCTTTATCGATCTATAGCAGCCAGTAACAGAAACTCAATCCAATTTTAGACTGTGGGGATTGTTGTTGAAAAATTGGAACTATTCATATCGAGTCCTGGACTTTCAGAAGTTCACGTTTTGGATGATAATGCCATGTTGAAGTTGCGGTTCATCCAATGTTGAGAATCAGTAGGGGAAAAACCGGATAGATGCCCCACTTTTTGAAATTGCCTCATATATATTATTCGATTTGAAATACTGAGACTTTTCTCTGGCATAGCAATCCCAAATGTCCTAAAAATTCTATTTTTGTAGAACCCTTTTTTTGGGGATAGATGCCTACAAGTATGGATAGTTGCCCCACCATGAAAAAACTGGGAGGGATAGATAGAGATAAATGCCCTTCATACTGTGTGAACCAAAAACCCTACTAAATACAATGAGATTTTCTATGCTTAAAACAGCAACTTTATGTACGTAACATGGATCGAATTTACAACAATTGTGCATTTTTAATTGAATTTCAAAAGCATATATTAAACGAAAAGTTGCATTCTTCATATTAACATAAAGCATTATTCCACACATTCATGATACTTTAATTAAATAATAAGTCTCAACAAAAATGATCAGGAATCAAGTTTAAAATCAAAATAACACAATGAATCGAAAATCTGCTAAGAAGATATGGTTTTAGTTTAGATGTCCCAAGGGGCACCTATATACCTCAAAAAAACAGGGCAACTATCCTTTTCGATAGGGATAGGTGCCCATGATTTTTTTTAATAGATGAAGAAAAAAAAACTATTTTTACTCAGATGTACACTCAATGAAACACTGTATTGACGTAATAAAAAAAATTACTGAATTTATTACCACTTCAAAAGTTATACATCAGCGGCAAATACCTATCTGGCTTGTGAAGTTCGCTGAGATGATCGCACACACTAGCGAAAACGACCTCACTGCCTCACTTCACAATAACCCTTACAAAACTAAGGTCCAGGGTGACTGCAGCAGCTACTCATGAAATTAATTGTAACTTAACTTTGAAGGTTATGCATATAACAAAGAGGGGAAAGAAAAACTTTCACAGTTGCCTAATTCAGCCTCCTCTCCTGGGATTTTTTTATGGAAATATATCATATATGACAAGTTTATAACGTTCTCGGACACCATTTGCCAGATAAATATCAACTTTAAAACTTTCTAAACGTAAAATTCAATAACATTGAAAGAAATTTATAGAACTTGATGATTAGTTTTTGCTTAATTGAATTTCTTAATATGCAAGTTTTTCTGCTCCACCTTATATACAGGGAGTCCCGGAAAATGTGGAAAATCTCTCGGATTCAGATAGAACATAAAAAATGAAGATGACAAGTTCCCATAATTTTTTTTCCCAGCGGCCCTCCCTACGAAGATACGACCTCCTAAATGACGCCACTGGAAATCCATTTTAGTGGAATAAGTTTCAAACTACTCGATATAATTTGATGAAAATTTGATATGATTAATAGTATTAAGGACCTCTTGAATCAAAGCACTCAAATTTCAATTAGCTTGTTCAGTTTACCAAGGGCGAACTGGTTGTACATTTTAATGCTCACATTTTAACACCCTGTATGATAAGGTGCTAAAAAAAACAAATTTGGACCTTGAACATTAAGCTAAAGAAAAGGTACTCTTGTTCAGTGTCGATAAAATGAACCGTTTTCGAAAAAAATTATTCCACTAAAATTAATTTCCAGTGGCGTCATTAAGGAGGTCGTATCTTCGTAGGGGGGGCCGCTAGGAAAAAAAATTATGGGAACTTGTCATCTAATTTTTTTATGTTCTATCTGAATCCGAGAGATTTCCCACATTTTCCGCGACACTTGGTATAATCAGAAGTGTACAAGCCCGTTTGAAATTATTCAGTAGCAGAAGATTTTTTTTCTCAGGTCAAATCTGAAAAAATAGTCAAGGAAAGGTTTACCTACAACTTTTAGACTCGACTAACCCTGTATACTAAGTGATACGATAGGGTAAAACCCGGATAGATGCCTCAGTTGGAAAGATGCCCCATCTTCAAAATACCTAACTTCCGAAACATGTAACAAAAAATTAATTGTATAAGTAGCTGCTACAGTCACCCTGGACCTTAGTTTTGTAAGAGTTAATGTAAAGTGAAGCCGTTTTTCGCTAGTGTGTGCGATCATCTCAGCAACGAACTTCACAAACACGCCAAAGTTTTAGAGGTAAGTATTTGCCGCTGTATAACTTTTGAAGTGGTAATAAATTCATAAATTTTTTTATTACGTCAATACAGTGTTTCATTGAGTGTACACCTGAGTACAAATAGTTTTTGTTTTCTACTTAATTCATAAAAAAATTCATGGGCATCTATCCCTATTGAAAAGGATAGTTGCCCTGATTTTTTGAGGTACAGGTGCCCCTTAGGACATCTTGACTAAAACCATATTATCTTCTCAGCAGATTTTCGATTCATTGTGTATTTTGATTTTAAACTTGATTCCTGATCGTTTTTGTTGAGACTTATTATTTCATTAATTTATCATGAATGTGTGGAATAATGCTATTATGTTAATATGAAGAATGCAACTTTTCGTTTGATATATGCTTTTAAATTTCAATTAAAAATGCACAATTTCTGTTCATTCGATCCATGTTGCGTAGATAAAGATTGTATTTAGTTGGGTTTTTGGTTCACGCAGTATGAAGGGCATATATCCCTTCCCTTCCAGTATTTTCATGGTGGGGCAACTCTCCATGCTTGTAGGCATCTATTCCCCAAAAAGGGTTCTACAAAATCAAATTTTTGTGAAATTTGGGATTGCTATATCAGAGGAATGTCTGAGTATTTCAAATCAAATAATTGCTTCCTACACTCATAGAAATTACACATTTAAAATCAAAATTTTCAAAAATATGAGGCAAATTCAAAAAGTGGGGCATCTATCCGGGTTTTTCCTAGGCTATAAACAGAAGTGTATAAGCCATTTCAAATTATCCAGTACCTACCAGCAGAAGAACTTTTTTCTAAGCCAAATCTGGAAAAATACTAAAAATAGTCAAGGATTTAGGTACCAACAACTTTTAGACTCAACTCACCCTGTATACTAAGATACGGTAATAAATCGTAGTTTCTAGAAACATAGTGTAAAAATGCGATGCATCAGAAGAAGGGAAATATTCCATCTTCCATATTTCAATTTTAGGTAGACGGTGGCGTAGCATGAGCGTTGGGATGGCGGACCTTTAGCAAGATTAATGATGCTGTTGATCTGATACGATAAAGTAATGAAGTATTGTGTTCGAAATAACTTATTCGGCTCGGTTCGGACAAATCGGCCTACAATGCCTTGCCCATGTATACCTAATAGTGTAGAAAACACATTGTAAACTCAGTCCACTCAGAGTGGACTTATATTTTATTTATACTTGTTGTGACTAAATCGATTCGGATCGTAAGCTTAGCCATTATTGGGATTATCGAAAACATGAGTCCATGATGTCTAATCATACCTAAAGCCTTTTTCTCATTAAAGGTTTTCTATATTCATCCTTATATTATTACTTTTGTTATAACTTATCTTTATGTTTTCTGTCATACGATTATCAGCTTCTTTATCATATTAGGGTCGTTTCGACTCAAGTTTGTCGACAGTTTTAAATGCCGTTTTGCTGGAAAAAATAAAACATCTTAACATAGCGTTGGTACTACACTTAATGAGAGTAACGACAAATATACGTTTAAATGTTTAATTATTCCGCATAAAAACGGCGCCCATTACGAAAAAAGGCTGTGTGGATTTCTACCAAGAATCGAACGACAAATTAAAACATGATTTCTCCCTGGCGTACCATTTTTTTTGTGAATTTTCAATTGAAAATTCAACACACTGTATTTCGAAAAACTACAAAATTTATATAATGTCATTATTTTTTCCAGCAGAATCACCTCCTGTCGCACACCATGTACAGGGTGTTCCTAAATTGAACGTACAAACGAAAAGGGGAGATTCCTTAAGTGAGTTTAAGAAAAAAAGTCCATAAACTTGGGGTCGCAAACGTTTCGTTTTCAAGATACAGGGTGTTAAAGTTTTAATCAAAAACATGTGTTGATTATAAGAGTTTATCGAATCTTAATGAATCATCGCTACAGATCAGGAAAATTTCCATAAAAACTGACACTGAATTCATTCACCACAGCTTACAAAGTGGCCTTCCCATCATAATTTGGATTTTCACGAGGATTTCGAGAGAATCGTTCAAAATTTTTTTTCTCTAAATCGTTGGTAGATACGACAAAACTACAAGAGACCGAAAAGTTTAGTATAAGAACAAAGCTTCTTTTTACATTTTTTCAAATTAACAGTTGCTCACTAAAAAACAGTTCTGCAGAAGAACAGGTGGCAGTGTTCCAAAAAAAAATATCACCCTGTAGATCTTCTATCGAAATTGCCATGTCACGTGGTGAGAACTCTCAAATATAATATCTATGCCAAATTTCAGTTGAATATCTTGTGAAGTGTAGATACTATGAGAAAAAAACTTAAAAAAAATTCAAACTTCAACACATCTCGAAAACGAAACGTTTGCGATCCCATGTTTATGGGACTTTTTTTTCTTAAACTCACTTAAGGAATCTCCCCTTTTCGTTTGTACGTTCAATTTAGGAACACCTGTATTATTACTTTTTGTTGTAGCTTATCTTTATGTTTTCTGTCATACGATTATAAGCTTCTTTATCATTATTAGGTCGTTTCGACTCAAGTTTCTCGAGAGTTTTTAAATCATCGACAAAAAATCTTAACAGTCTTTTTTCGTTTTGCTGGAAAAAAATAAAACATCTCAACGTAGCGTCGCTACTATACTTAATGAGTTAAAGTAACGACAAATATACGTTAAAATGTTTAATTTTTCCCCATACGAAAAAAAGCTGTGTAGATTTTTTTGTCAAAAATCGAATGAAAAATTAAGGAATGATTGTTAGTCATGACTTTCTCCCTGGCGTACCATTTTTTGAGTGAATTTTCAAGTAAAAATTTAACACACGGTATCTCGAAAAAAGACAAAATTCATATAACATAATGTCATTATTTTGTCAAGCAGAATCACCTCCTGTCGCACACCATGTATAAACTTAGAACTCACTACTGGAAAAAATTAAAGGATCAAAAAAAAATTCCAATTTTTTCGGCCATTTTCAACATGCCGTAACTTTAAGAGGAATGGTCGTACAAGGAATTTAAAAAACGGAAATTGTAGCTCCAAGTGTTTAGTTTTTGGATTAGAACTTCAAAAATTTTAAGTTTCAGTGGTTTTCGAGTATTGATAGAAAAATCAACAACAAAAAAATTCTCAAAATTCTACCACTTTTTTTTCTTGCCTACGAGCGTGGAAATTTTATTTTTGCATAATCGTTATAATGATGGGATATTTTGTTAATTCAGCTTCAATTTATTTTTTTATTGACGTCAATACGTCCACTTTTCGCCGAGATATCGCATTTCAAATGGAAAAGGATCCATTTGTCTTTGATTATCGATTTCTCAGCAACCGTTATTAAATTATTAAAAATTTTATTTGTTAGTTTATTTTATTTTTCTTTTTTTGAAATTTATGTACTATCTGCAATTAAAATGTGGAAAAAGCTTGAGAGAATTCTTTTTTGCTCAGAGCAAAAAACGTGATCCTTATTTTTTTTCAAAAATTCAATCGAGTCAAAGGAAAAAACGGCTCGCTGTATTGAGTTGGCTCTTCGTAAGGTTTTTATCAACATATTGAACTGTGAAAGTCACACTTAACATTATTGGTTTCCTAAACATTTTCGATCCAGCGGTAGATTTTTCAAGAAACCACCAAAATCCCTTTTTTGTTAAATTTTTATATTGATGCGACATGAAGAAAAAAAATTTCTATGAATAAGCAATGGTTGTTCATTAATGGGAGTTCATTTAAGGTCTTGAAACCCTCCTTCAATTTTCTGTGCGATCATTGGTTGCTGAGAAATCGATAATCAAAGACAAATGGATCCTTTTCCATTTGAAGACCGATATTTCGGCGAGAAGTGGACGTATTGAGGTCAATAAAAAAATAAATTAAAGCTGAATTAACAAAGTATCCCATCATTATAACGATTATGCAAAAATAAAATTTTCACGCTCGTAGACAAGAAAAAAAGTGGTAGAATTTCGAGAATTTTTTTGTTGCTGATTTTTCTATCATTACTCGAAAACCACTGAAACTTAAAATTTTTGAAATTCTAGTCTAAAAACTAGACACTTGGAGCTACAATTTCCTTTTTTAAATTCCTTGTACGACAATTCCTCTCAAAGTTACGGCATGTTGAAAATTGCCGAAAGATTTGGAATTTTTTTTTATCCTGACTATCGCTTATCCATCAAGGCTATATCAAAATATCAATTGACATTTTCTAAACGCGATATTTGCCTGGAATGAAAGAATCGAAATGATTTTTGGAATATTTCCTTCACAGAAACTTCACAATATTGATAACTGTTTTTTTTTCGTAATAATCTTATCAAAACTAACGAACACATATCTACGAGATACAAGATGTTAGATATGTATGAATATTGCTATTAGCTACGTTAAATAAGTATAAGTTATGGTCCGAAGAAGTAGATATCACTTTTTCAAAAAGGAGAATAGTTTTTATCTTTAAGTTTTGAAATGTTATCGATCTACCAATCGTTTTCAATCTTTCCTTTTCGCAAATTTCCAGTATATTTTTGTTATTCTCATGACAAACTTAATTCGAATTCTTCTTCATAAATAAGTCCAAGCTTATAATTTTTTTTTCTGATCGAATCAATAATGAGCAATATCGCCTTAGTTACCTTATGTCATAACACACTCATATATCCCAAGGGAAATATGAAACGTCAAGTCTTATTGTCCCAAGGGAAATATGAAACGTCAAGTCATATTTTACTCAAAATAGTATATTATGCAACCTAAGAAAAAAGTCATTTGGTGCTTCTATCAAAAATTCTTGATCTGCTCCCGGGACAACACTGCTGATTTTTTGGGAACGGATCTTTTATTTTTGTTCTTAACAAATACTTCCACTTCATCGAATAATTTGGCATTAGTTTCTTCCTTCAAATGCAGCATGGATCTTAACATAGATAATTTTGGCCATAACGTGTTTGGTGAATATTCCTGCAACAGGAGATCGAATGAATTAATCATACATTGAAAAGAACAAGAATCAGAGCAACATACCAAATCTTCAAAATATGCTAGCAAAATATTTTCGCTGACACCGTCCACCAAACTTTTTCTTTTCCACTCCCGAAAGCCTTCATACTCTTTACTATGAGCAGCTTCAGATTTGGCCGGAATCAAAAATTTACGGGCTTTCGCCTCTTGAGTTTCGACGTAGTTCGACATTATTTCAATGATTTTATTTCTGACAAGACGTCAAAATAAAACCAGTCAACCATGATTCTCACAAACAAGGCCCATAGCAACGTTAAAAATCCATTGAATCAATAATTTACAAATAATATTAATTTTCCATTTCAAGAATGATATTGTATCGATCAGAAAAAAACTATTGATTACAACACGGGAAATATGAATACATTTCCCACGGTTGCCTCATACATCCCTCGGGCTTCGCCCTCGGGATGTAACTAGGACAACCTCGGGAAATATACTATTCATATTTCCCTAGTTGTAATAATAGCTATATCCTACAAACAAAAAATGAACTCCGAACGAAACGAAAAATAGAAATGAAATACAATATAACTATTCCTATGGGCGCAAGAAAACAAAATTGTTACAACAATGTCGTCTCGAATCGAAATTTGGTCGCGCATTAAATTCATTACTATCCAATCTTGAGCATGGACAAAATAAATAACCAGCTATAAAAAAACCAGTCCACTAAATTAATACCATACATTCCCATGGTTATTTATCTCTTTCGTGTGTTGGCAATACGTTACATGTATTAATCCAATAAATAAATATGGCCACTATAAATTGCCCTTGTCCGAGGCATCGGAAAAGGCCAAGTTATTTATAATCCATTATAGGAAAGATAGAAGGGAAAAAAGATGGACGAGTTTTTTTTTGGGGACGTGCACGAAAATTCCGGTGATTTATCGTGGAAAATGGGAAAATGGCTGTTACGTAATGGCTACGTCTGTACATTCTTCCGGTATAAGGTAAATCCGGGTTAGATGCCCAGCCTAACGAAAAACTGTGATTAAAAATGCAATTATAATTTAAAATGATAAAACAGATGCTGAAAACATGAGATATTTATTTAGACACAATAATTATTATCTGTTCAAAAACTTAAAATTCTTATGTTCCTTCTAAAAAAAAGGTAAAAATAAAAACAACTTTTTTGGCCATCTCTCCCGAGAGTAAGGGAGAGTTGCCCCTGTAGTTTGGGTGAGCCGCCCCACTCAAGGAAAGCGCTTTATAAAAGAAGAGCAGAAACTTTCATTAGTTTTTTATCTTAATCTTAAGAAGAAGGATTAGCCAAACCTCAGATTATGAGAATTTTTTTTTACGGCGGTCAAGATTTACAGCCCTTATTTTCACGTCCACAAGTGACGCAGTTATAACCATTGTAAACGTCTCGTGGAATCACTAGTCACAACCCAAACATTTTGACCAATCTGCCTTGTTCGTTGTGATATCAATTTTCCCAGCTGATTCTGATCCTTTAGCACAACTTGTAGATGGTGACTTTTTAGGTACCTTTTTATATGAATGGGATTCCATCTTCCGAGAACGAAAAATGTTCTTCTATATTTTTTTATTTTGGGTTTCGCTTTGTCAAAGTTTCATTTCCTGATCGATTTTAGGAGAACTTATACCAGGCTTATAACTTTCAGCTATTTTGAAGGAGTTTTTTTTGGGTGGAGTACCATTGTACCTTTTCGTACAAGGAACCAGTTCGGCGCTGACTTCATCTGAGTTTTTAAGTTGGGACATATTATCCGAAATTTTATTATTAATTCATTAAGAAATATTCCCTCAATTAAACAGCAAGGGCGAGACTCATCAGATATATCATCAACATTTGCAAAATATACAAATGAATCTAGGGCGTCTACCCCGTATTATTTCAGGCCATCTATCCTTTTTTTACGGGAGAGATGCCCCAGTATATTAAAATTGACCCATGAAGAATTCCTCTACTATTTTCTAACCTACAATGAACCAATGGACCCTTTCATACGAAAATGCAATAGTATTGCATTAAACGTTGAAAGATATATATTTTCCACTGTGATATGTTCACACCTAAATTAGATCATAGGAGCAAGTCACCAACAGTTTCCTGGTTTTCTTGAATATTTCGGGATTAAAAAGATTTGTGTATTATTTCCTATGACTTTCGCAAAACGAAGAACAAGTAAACAACGACCATGCACGTGGCGTAAACTAACGATTAGGTCCGAAGTTATGCTGATCGGGGCATCTGTACCGGTGGGGCATCTAACCCGGAATTACCTTATGGTTTTGGGATTACTGGTGCGGTTCAAATAAAAAATATTTTTCGATACTGTATGAGAAAAAATTATGTAGGTTATAATGTCAACTTCTACTAAACACTACATGAAATTATTATAACTATAGCGACCCGCCCCGGCTTCGCACGGTAATATCTTCGAAAATATTCACTTAAATCATACGTCTGAATAGTCTGAATTTTGGTACCTTCCTACCCTATAAGTTAAGTAATGTGATGGATGTCGCTAAGTTTCGATCCAAGTAAAACTGTTAAATAAAGACAGTTGCATCAAGATTTTATCATAAACTCCCTAAATTATGGCGCCTACCGACCCTCTAGGTATAAAAAGTGATCAAATACTAACTTGAACTTGAAGTTAAAAAAAACATTAAAATCATTTCAGTAGCTATGGCGTCATGCGCTTCTTGACACGATCACGCTAGATTTCCGCGGGAATGAGGTATTTTCCCGCCGTAAAAAGTAGCCTGTGTCTGTGCCTAGGATCCTATCTTTATATTAACCAAGTCTTATAAAAATCCGGTCAGACTCTAAGGCGTGAATGAGGTAAACTTTTAAAACAAACGATTAAAAATTACTAACTTAATTAGTTTTCTGCCTACTGCCTACGCCTTAAGTACGATAGCATGAATATTAATAGCCCATATCCTTTTCTAGGTTACTATCTATCGCCTAACTAAATTTCATCAAAATCCGTTCAGCCGTTTAGGCATGATAGATCAAAACTCTCCCAGCAAAAACCATAAAAAAATCACTAACTCAATTCAGTTTTCTGCCTACTTCCTACCCCCTAAGTACGATGACGTGATCATTTTGATCTTATATCCGTTTTTAGGTAACCATCTATTACCTTACTAAATTTCATCAAAATCTGTTCAGCCGTTTAGACGTGAAAGAGCAAAAGTCCCAATAAAAACGACTAAAAATCACTAACTTAATTTAGTTATCTGCCTACTGCCTACACCCTAAGAACGATGGCGTGATTATTTATAGCCTATGACCATTTCTTGGTTATCATCTATCACCATACCAAATTTCATCAAAATCCGTTCAGCCGTTTAGGCGTGAAAGAGTAACAGACAGACAGAGTTACTTTCGCATTTATAATAATCAAATAATCATAGCAATTTCAACGTAACTCTTTCTTCTTGTTCTATGAATATGGAAATTTTATACACAGAAATCTCTTCATTTGCAAGTGTTTGAATATCTTGTAAACTTTTGGTATTGTACATATTGGTTCTGTGATAATATAAGTACCCAGGCAAGAATGTAGTGTATGTCGATAGATGAAGAAAAATGTTCATGTCATCAAATCTGCCAATAAATTGCTCACCACAAAGTCTCAAACTCACATCAAAGAAGACCTGTATAAAATGCAATTAACAATAACCAAAAATTTCCATATGAAGTCACATCTGCATGGTTGGCTGTGAGACTGACTAAGAGGCGAAACAGAAATACAAAATAGCACTGCTACTCTTGAAGAGCAGGTGTGAATGAACGTGAAGCAGCATTGGATGCCTAAGGGCATCCGACGCCATTGGCCGTTTCTCTTTTGTCTTAGAGTCCTCCATCACGTCGGGCGGATCCGAACTTAATGGTTCACTCTGATGATGTGCACCGATATCTCTGTGCTGTGACATCAAACTGTGGCTCCCTTCAACACCAGGTAGGTAATAAATGTCATGATCTAGGACATCTAGGTAAATCAACATAAAAATTCGAAAATCATGTATCTATCTATTACTGACATTACTGTGCACCCACGGCTTCGCCCGCATGATTATCATCAACATCAGACATAATATCTGATACATCAGGTAAGATGTAAAATAATCACATACTTACAGTTTAATTTCATACTGATACTGAAGGGACCAAAAGTTAAATATAATTTGTAATCGAAGAAATAAGAATTTGCGTTCCAACATTATAAAGATTCTAAATGACTGACTGATTTGAAACGACTGGCCATAAACACATGCGAATCGTTCAATTTTCAAGGTTATTGAAGGACTTGACTTGGGGAGTCGAATTCATTATGAAATATACTTATGGAATTATGGATCATTCAGATTTGATCTTTTTTTGAATCTTTTTTTTTTGCAACCTTCTAAGATGTAACTAGATGACTCTTTTTCTTTGAGGAAGTAGCATTTCCTGGCTTACTCCAGTAAGTAGGCACGCAACTCGCATTAAATAATGAAAAGTAGCAGCGATAGTGGTATTTCACACGGTTGCCGAAAAAATATTGTACCCAACGCGCCCGAATATGTTTTTTGTTGGACTCACAGACTTCCAGGACTCGCCGTAGGCTCATAGAAATTATGGTAAAAATAAAACTAAAACAAAAAGAGTATCCACGAAAAAACTTAAACTACACTACTGGAAAAAATTGGAGGATCAAAAAAAAAATTCCAAAATTTTCGGCAATTTTCAACATGCCGTAACTTTGAGAGGAATGGTCGTACAAGGAATTTAAAAAAATGAAATTGTAGCTCCAAGTGTCTAGTTTTGGATTAGAACTTCAAAAATTTTAAGTTCCAGTGGTTTTCGAGTAATGATAGAAAAATCAGCAACAAGAAAATTCTCAAAATTTTACCACTTTTTTTTCTGTTACGAGCGTGGAAATTTTATTTTTGCATAATCGTTATAATGATGAGATACTTTGTTAATTCAGCTTTAATTATTTTTTTATTGACCTCAATACGTCCACTTCTCGCCGAGATATCGGTCTTCAAATGGAAAAGGACCCATTTGTTTGAGAGCCGTTATTGAAAACGGGGTGGCAATACCCGTTATTGAATTAATAAAAATTTTATTTGTTAGTTTATTTTATTTTTCTTTTTTTTTAATTTATATACTATCTGTAATCTAAAATGTGGAAAAAGCTCGAGAAAATTCTTTTTTGCCTTTTTAAAAGATCATGAGCTTCTCATAGCAACAAACGAGATCCTTATTTTTTTTCAAAAATTCAATCGAGTCAAACAAAAAAACGGCTCGCTGGATGGAGTTGGCTCTTCGTAAGGTTTTTATCAATATATTTAACTGTGAAAGTCACACTTAACATTATTGGTTTCCTCAACATTTTCGATCCAGCGGTAGATTTTCCAAAAAACCACCAAAAGCCTTTTTTTGTTAAATTTTTATATTGATGCGACATGAAGAAAAAAATTCTATGAATAAGCAATGGTTCTTCATTAGTGGGAGTTCATTAAGGTCTTGAAACTCTCCTTCAATTTTCTGTGCGATCATTGGTTGCTGAGAAATCGATAATCAAAGACAAATGGATCCTTTTCCATTTGAAGACCAATATCTCGGCGAGAAGTGGACGTATTGAGGTCAATAAAAAAATGAATTAAAGCTGAATTAACAAAGTATCCCATCATTATAACGATTATGCAAAAATAAAATTTCCACGCTCGTAGACAAGAAAAAAAAGTGGTAAAATTTTGAGAATTTTCTTGTTGCTGTTTTTTTTTTCTATCATTACTCGAAAACCACTGAAACTTAAAATTTTTGAAGTTCTAATCCAAAAACTAGACACTTGGAGCTACAATTTCTTTTTTTTAAATTCTTTGTACGACCATTCCTCTCAAAGTTACGGCATGTTGAAAATTGCCGAAAAAGATGGAATTTTTTTTTTGATCTTTTTTAATTTTTTCCAGTAGTGTACTTTCAAGTAGATATTCTGAATAAAGTTTGCATCATCGGATATCCTCCTTTAGGGTGTGATGAGTCGCTGTTCAATTCTGTCATGATATCATTTAGAGATTCGAAAAAGCTGCTCAAAGATTGTTCCAAAAATTAGAGCCAATCACTGATTGATTATTATAGATATTTCACGATCACGGTGGTGGTATAAAAATGCTCTAACTTAGTGAATACGGTATCCTCCCCTTTCCCACAGGATCTACACTAGTCAGTTTCTGTTTAGTCAATTCCCATCATATTTCTCCCAAAGCGAAAATGTCCTGTTAGAAATTTTAGAGTTTCGAAGGAACTTTCTGGAATGATTCCTGAAAGACTTCCACACAGTTCTCCTCTCAGTTTCTTTCTTCTCAAAAAACTGTTATAAGTAGGTGCATTTGCCTGTGCCACGGAAAAGTTCTTGGTCAGTAAATGACATTTGTTATCTCCATCTGGGAGGTGTGTTTGATTTTTTATATCCTTTGATTCCAGAGTGACCGGAAGACAGACTGAAGACTTTGTTGTTCTTGCCTACTTCGTTGGTTTTTCTTTGGCACTCCCATATCATATGGATATGCATCTTTTGATTGTTAGTATTTCTGGTTTTAGTGGTTTTAGAACCATCTGTATACTATTTTTCGGAACAGTAGAGACTCAATAATCCGGAGAACGATATCCGGATATTTACTAGTCCGGATTGCCGTCAAGATTGTATTATGTCCTTATAATCCGGATTGCAAGACTCAATAATCCGAATTTCCGATCGTTGCATACGTGGTTTACGGTTCTAACTTGTCGTCACTCAATTTCTATGACGACGATCGGGCGTTCTTTTGGTATATAATAGGGCACAATGGTATAAGACAAAAAAAGTCAGACAAGAATAATTAATTAGTGAATGGAATGGAATGTTTCTACCTCCAAACCATACAGCTTTGATACAGCATATGGATCATGATGATATTAAATTAACAAAACTGAAATACCGAAAAGGCCTTTTAGCACATATTTTTTCGTTCCTCGAAGACAGGGATAATGTTAGCAAATGCATTTAGAGCATAGATCAATTCGATGCAGTCTGTTTATTCCATAACTCATGGCAATTACTGATATTCAGCTTCTGAAAGATATACAGGAGAAAGCTATTGTTCAGCATTATTTTTCCCTTACAGTAAAAAGCGTAAAATATCTAATTATTCTAAATAATATATTTGTTTTATGGTTTCTATAATGAAGCCTATATTTATTTTAACCGTTTTTTTTAAATTGCATCTTTACTAAGATGCTGTATTCCGGATTTCTCATTAATCCGGATCATCCCTTGCATTAATTGATCCGGATTATCGAGTCTCTACTGTATTACTTTGGAGTTTTTAGTGATGTATTCCTTAGAGAGTAAAGGCTCTTAGTAAAATTCCATCTTATTTCAACGTAACCTGTGTCAAATTTTGTCATTTTGGGTCGTAGGGCACATTGGTTATCCCTTTTTCGCACAGTTAAATGATTGTGTGGTATCAAAGAACGATGCAACTAGTCATACAGTACCTAGATGAAACGATTTAATTACTTCATAATTCATTTGCAGATCTGATATAGGTACCGGGTTTTTCACTATAATTGACCCCCCCTTAAACTTTGTTACTGAAGTAGATACAAAAAAATGTTTGGTCAAAAAGTTTGACGAAATCAACTGAGGTTTTTTGATATGAGTCAGAAACTTAAATATATACAGGGTCACCAAAATATTGATGCCAACTTAATTTTTTCAAATGGAACACCCTGTATATTTTTCCATATTTGGTTAGCTCTTTTTCCCCTGATTTCGAATATGTAACATATGTTGGTCTATATTTCTTATTCTGAGCACCACAGAGTTTATAATTTCAATAACCATCTGGCATAGCGTTTTGGGAGTTCGTGAATATTTAAGTGGCCAATTTGATCTTTGGATTGATAATGGCGTACTCATTTTATGGCCACCAAATAGTGCCGATTTAACACCGTTGGACACATTTTTATAGCCGTTCCTGAAGGAAAAAAGTTACTTCAGCAATAATGACAATCAATGAAAGTGAAGAATAATATTAATGATATAAAATCAACCAATATTAAACCCATAATTCGGAAGTAATCCTGTCAACGCACAAAGAATAATGATAATATTGTAATGATTAGAAACAAATTTTGAAGCTTTAATTTCTGACTTAAATCAGAGCCATAATAATGCTATCAAAAATTGTCTAAACAACTTGAGACAACTATATGAACTATGTGTATTGAATGAAGGTGGTCATTTTGAGCATTTCTTTAGTTGATGTTATTCTTACCATACTACACACGTTTATCATTTTTCATTGATTTAGTAATTGTTAAAAGTATTCATTTAAAATGATACTTTTAAGTAGATTGTTTGGATATAAAAAATTTCGTAGGTATTTCACATTTTTTTTATTTGGTGTCATCATTTCAAAACTTTGAAACTCTAAAAATTAAAGAGACACATCCACATACGCATTTATATTCGAGATCAGGAGGAAATAGCCTATCAAAAAAAAGAAGAAAATACAGGACACGGTCTCCCATTTGAAAAAATATAGTTGCATTCAATGTTGTTCACCCTGTAAATCTTTCCATTGACGTTATTATAACTCAAAAATGAGCATTTTCAGTAAACGCACTCTGCCAAGTGCCACTTCAAAAATGATTACAGATCTTGGCAGGTGGTTCTTAAAATTTGAAACTCTGTGGTTCTCAGAATAAAAGGGATAGACCAACATATGTTACATATTCGAAATCAGGGAAAAAGAGCTAGCCAAACATGGTAAAATATACAGGGTGTTCATTTGAAAAAATGAAGTTGCCATCAATATGTTGGACACCCTGTATATATTTCAGTTTCTGGATCATATCAAAAAAACCTCAGTTGATTTCGTGAAACTTTTATACGAAACATTTTTTTGTATCTCCTTCAATAACAAAGTTAAAGGGGGGGTCAAATTATAGTGAAAACCCGGTACATAACATAAAGATTTTTTGGCTTCAAGTGAGTGATCATCAAATTTTACCTCTACGTACCTCAATATATATATTTGTTATGACAACATCAGTAATTCTCATATCGGATTCCTGCTCATCGTAAATACGGTGAAATGTTAAAATTGAAGATTTGCACCCCCTACGCTGAACTCCCGGGGCCCCAGCAGATGTTCCAGGCACGCATTGTTGTCTCTCAGTGGGGGCCCTTTGTCCAATCAGACGCCTTGCGCTGTCTGCCACCATCCACCATCCTCCTGTTCAAGACCTCTTCGAATTCGCCTCCTCTTGTTGTAATATAGCGATGATATAACATCAGGTGAGTGGAGCAGGATTCACCATCTCGGAAATTTTGATTAAATGCATATCCGTCCTCCTGATGTTCAAAATTACCTCATCCTAATTTGGTTCCTTTCAACGATGCCATTCGTCGAAATATGCCCTGTTTTGTTTTCTTTGTCATGACTGATTGCCCGGAAAGGGCCGGAAATAGAAGAGATATTTTTTGGATATTCACGGCTGAAAAAATTAGACGATCTTCAGGTTAGAACTTTTGTTTCCTGAGTTGTTTCAGATTTCACGAAAGCGCATCCGCCATTTTGGTATATACAGGGTATTCCTAAATTGAACGTACAAACGAAAAGGGGAGATTCCTTAAGTGAGTTTAAGAAAAAAAAGTCCCATAAACATGGGGTCGCAAACGTTTCGTTTTCGAGATACAGAGTGTTGAAGTTTGAATTTTTTTCAAGTTTTTTTTCTCATAGTATCTACACTTCAAGATATTCAACTGAAATATTATTATTATATATTATTACATTTGAGAGTTCTCACCACGTGATATGGCAATTCGATAGAAGATCTACAGGGTGATATTTTTTTCTGGAACACTGCCACCTGTTCTTCTGCAGAACTTATTCTTGGTGAGCAACTGTTAATTTGAAAAAATGTAGAAAGAAGCTTTGTTCTTATACTAAACTTTTTGGTCTCTTGTAGTTTTGTCGTATATACCAACGATTTCGAGAAAAAAAATTTTGAACGATTCTCTTGAAATCCTCGTGAAAATCCAAATTATGATGGGAAGGCCACTTTGTAAGCTGTGGTGAATGAATTCAGTGTCAGTTTTTATGGAAATTTTCCTGATCTGTAGGGATGATTCATAAAGATTCGATAAACTCGTATAATCAACACATGTTTTTTGATAAAACTTAACACCCTGTATCTCGAAAACGAAACGTTTGCGACCCCATATTTATGGGACTTTTTTTCTTAAACTCACTTAAGGAATCTCCCCTTTTCGTTTGTACGTTCAATTTAGGAACACCCTGTATTGTCATCGTTTGAAACAATGTTATGTTTAAACTTCAAACAATGATATTGTTAACTCGTGTACCAATATATTGGCTGCGGTTCATGTACTACTGCAAATAAAAACAATTGGAACTAGTATTCTGAATAATATTCCTCCTGTATGACCCCAAAAAGTATCATTTTCATTGCAAAAATCCAAACATTATGTAGGTACGTAGATCCCTAAGCTAAGTTCCTAGACTCCCTACCCTAGAATTCACTGAATTGTGCCCAAATAGGTACTTCTAAGTTTTTTAAAGGATCAGATTAATCTTTTCAAGAGAGAGGAAAATGAGCTTCTCTTCCTCAATATGTCAATTAGTCTGTCAGATTTTTGAATTTTGAACATATAGTGCTTTCATTTTGAATCGGTGTGGTAATTATTTAACTTTGTTGATATAAGAACCCAAAAGATCGTTTTGGTGTAGTTTTGACTGGATTCACCATCTCGGAAATCTGATTAAATGCATATCCGTCCTCCTGATGTTCAAAATTACCTCATCCTAATTCGGTTCCTTTCAACGATTCCATTTGTCGAAATATGCCCTGTTTTGTTTTCCTTTGTCATGACTGATTGCCCTGGAAGGGCCGGAAATGGAAGAGATATTTTTTGGATTATTCACGGCTGAAAAAAATTAGACCATCTTTAGGTTAGAACTTTTGTTTCCTGAGTTGTTTCAGATTTCACGAAAGCGCATCCGCCATTTTGGTATATACAGGGTGTTCCTAAATTGAACGTACAAACGAAAAGGGGAGATTCCTTAAGTGAGTTTAAGAAAAAAAAGTCCCATAAACATGGGGTCGCAAACAGATACAGGGTGTTAAAGTTTTAATCAAAAACATGTGTTGATTATACGAGTTTATCGAATTTTTATGAATCATCGCTACAGATCAGGGAAATTTCCATGAAAACTGACACTGAATTCATTCACCACAGCTTACAAAGTGGCCCATCATAATTTGGATTTTCACGAGGATTTCGAAAGAATCGTTCAAATTTTTCTTCTCGAAATCGTTGATAGATACGACAAAACTACAAGAGACCGAAAAGTTTAGTATAAGAACAAAGCTTCTTTTTACATTTTTTCAAATTAACAGTTGCTCACCAAAAAAAAGTTCTGCAGAGAAGAACAGGTGGCAGTGTTCCAGAAAAAATATCACCCTGTAGATCTTCTATCGAATTTGCCATGTCACGTGGTGAGAACTCTCGAATGTATATCTATGCCAAATTTCAGTTGAATATCTTGTGAAGTGTAGATACTATGAGAAAAAAACTTGAAAAAATTCAAACTTCAACACTCTCTATCTCGAAAACGAAACGTTTGCGACCCCATATTTATGGGACTTTTTTTTCTTAAACTCATAAGGAATCTCCCCTTTTCGTTTGTACGTTCAATTTAGGAACACCCTGTATTGTCATCGTTTAAAACAATGTTATGTTTAAACTTCAAACAATGACATTGTTAACTCGTGTACCAATATATTGGCTGCGGTTCATGTACTACTGCAAATAAAACAATTGGAACTAGTATTCTGAATAATATTCCTCCTGTATGACCCCAAAAGTATCATTTTCATTGCAAAAATCCAAACATTATGTAGGTACATAGATCCCTACTGAATTCCTAGACTCCCTAGAATTCACTAAGTGCCTAAATACTTCTAAGTATTTTAAAGGATCAGATTAATCTTTTCAACAGAGAGGAAAATGAGCTTCTCTTCCTCAATATGTCAATTAGTCTGTCAGATTTTTGAATTTTGAACATATAGTGCTTTCATTTTGAATCGGTGTGTGGTAATTATTTAACTTTGTTGATATGAGAACCCAAAAGATCGTTTTGGTGAAGTTTTGACTGGATTCACCATCTCGGAAATTCTGATTAAATGCATATCCGTCCTCCTGATGTTCAAAATTACCTCATAATTCGGTTCCTTTCAACGATTCCATTTGTCGAAATATGCCCCGTTTTGTTTTCCTTTGTCATGACTGATTGCCCGGAAAGGGCCGGAAATGGAAGAGATATTTTTTAGATTATTCACGGCTGATAGATGTTGCCTATGCCAACTGGAAAATTAGATCATCTTTAGGTTAGCAATTTTGTTTCCCGAGTTGTTTCAGATTTCACGAAAGCGCATCCGCCATTTGGATATGTATTGTCATCGTTTAAAACAATGTTATGTTTAAACTTTAAACAATGGTACCAATATATTGACTGGGGTTCATGTACTACTTTATAGAAATCAACTGAAACTAGTATTTTGGATAATATTATAAGTATGTGACCTCAAAAGTATCATTTTCATTGCCAAAATCCAAACACGTAGATTCCTACGTCCCTACTAAGTCCCTAGACTTCCTAGTATCCACTAGGTGCCTAAATACGCCAAAGTTCTTTAAAGGATCAGATTAACCTTTTCAACAGAGAAGAAAATGAGCTAGGTTTTCATATACAGGGTGCTCTGATTTGTTTCCGACAAACTGAAATGGGTGATAGATCACATCATTTTAAGGAAAAAAGTTCCAATGAACATGAGTCCAGAAATGCATCGTTTCCGAGATACAGGGTGTTAAAATTGAAAAAATCATTCGTGTTTCCTTTAATATGTTTTGACTGCTTCGAAATCCTTTCATGAAATTTTGTAAACAGGGTTTTTTTGGGACGATAAATTCAAATTTGTGGTCGATTTAGTTGTATTCTCTAGAAGGCGCCACCGGCAACCATTTCAACCCATGTAAACCGTTGCAACTTCTTTGTGCTACCCTGTACACCGTTTTGGACTCAAAAAATCGATTCTCTCATCCTTTTTACTTAAAAAGGGTATACCTCATCGAAGTCGCTAGGAGCAATCGTTTCAGAGAAAAATGCATTTAAAGCCAAAGGGTCCCAAATCTTCTCCGAAAATTATTCCCATTCTGAATATTCTGTTTCCTGAAATATTGAGTTGTTGGGATGCTTTACGAATACTGAGTTTTTTATTTTCTTCGAAGGTCTGTAAAATCCTATTTCTCTGTAGATAATTTCTTCTTTGTATGCTTCGTCCGGGCCTTTGGTAACCAATATCATTTTCCTGTATTTGTTGATAAGCTATTAACTTAGTTAACTATAATTATTTTTTCAACTTCAACACCCTGTAATTCGGAAACGAAGCATTTCCGGACCCATACGAACTTTTTTGTTTGAAATGATGCGATCTATCACCCACTTCAGTTTGTCGGAAACAAATCAGAACACCCTGTATGTCTTAATCAATTTTATTGATCTCTTTTCGCTGCCTTTCATACGTTGATACTATTCAAAGGCAGTGACGAAGCTAGAGGGGGCAACGGTTGTCCCAGATACTCCCCAAATTCTTGGGAATCTCTCTCGAAATATGGCGTCTGTTAAACAAAATTGTACGAATTAATTCATTGTCCCCAACTGAAAAATCCTTGCACCTCCTTGTCCCCCCAGTTTTCAAAAACTGGCGTCGTCATTGTTCAAAGGCTGTTTTTGTTTTCTGTGTACTTTCTCTGGTTTTGGTATCAATTAATATTTCATGATTAGGTACTTTCCAAGCCTCTATAATTATGTAATAAGGATCATAAAGACGATCATTATGGTACAAGTCGTGAATGTTATATAACACGGCGTGTGCCATAATGATTGTTTATGATTCGTATTACATACAAAATTTTATCTGATGGCATTTATATCAATACATTTTCGAAAAATTAAAAACTGCATTTTCGACATGTCACAATGACATGTTTTCCTTATAGAATTTAATTATGGTACTTAGTACCATAATGAATTCATTATGGTACATGTCACAATGACATGTTTTCCTTATAGAATTTCATTATGGCACTTAGTACCATAATGAATTCATTATGGTACATGTCACAATGACATGTTTTCCTTATAGAATTTCATTATGGCACTAGTACCATAATGGATTCATTATGGTACATGTCACAATGACATGTTTTCCTTATAGAATTTCATTATGGTACTTAGTACCATAATGAATTCATTATGGTACTTAGTGCCATAATGAGCTTCCTTATGTCATCAAAATTGAGTGACATAACGTTGTCATTATGACATGTCATCAGATAAATTATATTATGAAATGTCGACATAAAAATAAAAGCTCAGTTTACGTATGTACACGAAATTGGTCAAAAATTACCCATTTTAATGCATGATCATTTCTATTTTAATGTGCTTTTATCATGGGCAACCGACCATAAAGTATTCAGAACCATTACGAGTTATGTTACAACTCCACTGGAATTAGGGAATTTATATTATGTCAAATGTATCTTTTATGCCAAATAAGAATATATTTCAATCAAGAATTTATACTAAATTCATAATGCAGTCGACGAGAAAATCTTGTAATCAATTCGTTCAATAATCTTAGCGATTAATGAGCCTTTCAAATAAAAACTCAATTTTGCTACCGGTCGTTCTGACTGCATAAGAAACCATTCAACACTGGATGGATCTCACCTCTGGAATATGATACAACATGGCAGAAAACAAATAAACGCATGTGAACAATGAAAAAAGTTCTCATTTCTTGATCATGTCGTAATTTATTCTCGAGATATATCATGGCTGTGATTCTTTATTGTGAGTTCTTAAAAATATTTGGCTCGTTCGTTGCTTCATTATATTTATAGGGGTCTCATTATCATATACAAGCAGGTCTACTCGAAACTATCGACAGAAGGTCCCTCGAACAAGCCAAAGAGTTATGGATTATGAAATTTTATGTTTGAGCACTCCCAATGACCTAATGCAGGTCGTCATAAATTAGAAGAATTCGAAGCACAGGGTGTTGTTGAAAGAAAGATATGACATTTTCACTCATTGATAAAATTCTACACTACTGGAAAAAATTAAAGGATCAAAAAAAATTCCAAATTTTTAGGCAATTTTCAACATGCCGTAACTTTGAGAGGAACGGTCGTACAAGGAATTTAAAAAAAAAAAATTGTAGCGCCAAGTGTCTAGTTTTGGATTGAAACTTCCAAAATTTTAAGTTTTAGTGGTTTTCGAGTAATGATAGAAAAATCAGCAACAAAAAAATTCTCAAAATTTTACCACTTTCTTTTCTTGTCTACGAGCGTGGAAATTTTATTTTTGCATAATCGTTATAATGATGGGATACTTTGTTAATTCAGCTTTAATTAATTTTTTATTGGCCCCAATACGTCCACTTCTCGCCGAGATATCGGTCTTCAAATGAAAAAGGATCCATTTGTCTTTGATTATCGATTCTCAGCAACCAATGATCGCACAGAAAATTGAAGGAGGCTTTCAAGACCTTAAATGAACTCCCATTAATGAACAACCATTGCTCAATCATAGAAATTTTTTTTATGTCGCATTAATATAAAAATTCAACAAAAAAAAAGGTTTTTGGTGGTTTCTTGGAAAATCTACCGCTGGATCGAAAATGTTGAGGAAACCAATAATGTTAAGTGTGACTTTCACAGTTCAATATGTTGATAAAAACCTTACGAAGAGCCAACTCAATCCAGCTAGCCGTTTTTTGTTTGACCCGATTGAGTTTTTGAAAGAAAATAAGGATCACGTTTTTTATTATGAGAAGCTCATAATCTTTAAAAAAGGCATAAAAGAATTTTCTAGAGCTTTTTCCACATTTTAATTGCAGACAGGGCCGTAGCTAAGAGCTTCTTCTAGGGGGGGGAAGAATGGATTCTGGCGCCCTCATTACAAAAATTGACAAAATATCCAAAAAATACAAATATATGGAGAAAAATATATAATTGATAGATATTACAAATACAAAATCAAGGAATTAGTCATGAATTAACATAGTTAACAAAATATGAAAATTATTGTACAAAACTAAGGTTTTTGTGGTTTCTCAAATCAGATTATTATTCTCCGCTCTTTCAACAAACTCAAGAAGTCACCAAGGAGTCTAGACAAAGAGTTGCTGCGATTTTTTTCTCGCATTTCAAAAGTACTAAGTTGTTCAAACGTTCATCAGACATTGTGGTTCTAAGAACATTTTTCACTAGCTTCAGCTGACTGAATGTCCTCTCGTTGGTACTGGTACCATAACCAGCGGTTATAATGAATTTGAGTATATAATCAGCCAGTTTCAACATTTTATATTTTTTTGCCAAAATAGCAGCAACCTCCGTTAATGATTCACATGATTCGCAATCGGAAAATAAAATTGTGAGTTCGGTAAAAAGCGCTTGTGGGTCTGGTCTTACAAGTTTTGGTGGAATCATGTTAATCAGTGCTTCCAAGTCCTCTATTTTCAAATGTTTTGGCATCAATGGGAAATGAAACACTCTGAATATGGGATCTAACGTTTCCATTACTGATTTTAGGTTCATTGTTAAATTATTAATTAGGGTGTCTAATACCTGTTGAATTCTTTTCTATAAAATGTATTCAAATCGAAAACTGTCTCATTTTCATTTTGGTGTCAAATTTTTTCGGTCCTAAGCGACGCCTATGAAATTTCTCAAATTCTTCTCAACGTCTATTTTGAATTTTTTAGCAAACTGTATTGCGCTAGTAATTAAATCATCGAAATTTGAGTTGTCTTCATTCATTGCTTTCAAGTTTTGAATGTGAAAGTCCAAAATATTCTTGCAATCGATCACATTTATTTCAGGAGTTTCGATTGATTCAATTAAAATCTTAATTTTGAACATCACATTTTTCATAAAATAAAGGGTGACAATAAAATCAAAATTCAAAATTTTCTTCCTTAACCCGGAACTTTTTGTTCTTGAGGTGCTATCAAAGTCACTGTTTTCGGCTATTTCTTGAAGAAGTTCAACTATCTCGTCGTAGCATATATTGACTGCCTTATACTCTCGGCTCTAGCTACCCAGCGAGTTCTAGACAAATTTCTAAGCTTCAAGGAGTTTTCAATTTTATCCAATTTGTTTTTCAGCAGCTGATGTCTTTTGGTACTTAAAGTGAAAAACGTATACAACTCCTCCAAATAGTTAAAAAATTCTCTCACCAAAAAGCTAGCATTACTACAGTGCTCCACTGCTGTATTCACTCTGTGATCCTGACAAGGAATATACGGAATTTTGTGTCCAACTAATTCACATAATTTTTGTTGAACACCTTTGTGTTTACCTGACATCGCTGCGGCGAAATCATAAGATTGGAATGTAAGCTTCGATAGATCGATTTCATATTTGTTAAAGCAATCAACGATGTCAGTTGCCATTTCCATCCCAGTTTTTCCACTAGGTTCCATAATTTCTAATAATCGTTCATTAGGTTTGGAGTGCTCATCAACTAATCTCACAACAACTGAAATCATTTCTTTGTGAGAGTGGTCGGGTGTTGCGTCAACCATAATAGTGTAGAAATAGCTGTTATTGATCTCCGATACGATTTTTTTCTTAAAGTTTCTCCTAACAGATTTATGAATTCATTTTGTGATGTGGGGCTCAGGTAGGTTATATGGTAAGGGCGCATGTTGGTATTATCTAACCACTGTAGAAGCAACGGATTGTGACGAGCAATTAATCGGACAATTTCATTGAAATTTCCAGTTTCTGCTTCATCTCCTGCATCTCCACGAAATCCTAAGCCCTGGCGTGACAGAGTTAAAGAAACATCCAGAAGCATTGCAATTATTTTTCTATTGAATTCTAACATTCTCTTTTGTTCAATTTGCCTCAATTTAGAAGTTTTATCGAGAATTACATCGATGTGATGCGAGCTGTTAACGAAATTACAATAGTTTTGAACTGCTTCGATGTGGTGTTGCGAAGCAAAATGGCTTGGAAGTTTCCCGAGTTTGCTCTTGCCACTACTCTTCATTTTTCCCCAAGCCTTTACCCCCTCATTATACCAATTATCTTCTGAATTGAAAGACTTATTGGTGGAAATAAACAGCAAACGAAACAGTAAGCTCTGTCTTTAACTGTGCTGTATTCTAAGAAATTATATTCTTTGTACCACGAAGAATTGAAACGGTTTTTACCATCAATCGGAAAAACTGTTAATTTGGGTTGATGAGGGCCCAAGGTAATCAAGTATTTTTTTTGAGATTCTGATAGCGATTCAGTTCTTAGTCCAGGATCATGAGGAACTAAACAGCTTCCTTGATCTTCGCAAGATTTTTTGATTGATAACTCTTGAGATTCGAAATGTTTGATCACTGACTCGCCGACAGAAATGCAATTTTCAAAATCATTTTTCATCGTTTTTAAAGTAGATACAGCCTCAATAATAATTGATATTTCTTCTGCGTTAGAATTTCTTATCGACTTCTCAAATTTTTTAAAAATGTTACAGTCATCAATGATCTGTAAAAGCTTAGCAGAGAATACCGTCCAAGAATTTTCTTCAACTTCATTTTCTGCGATATTTCGAATATTGGGACTGAATCGGCTGTTCAGAATTGACTGAATTTTCGGTTTCGTACAAAATATTCCCATTATCAGTCTTTTCCATCTCAATATCATTGTTATTCCCTAAAAAAGAGCCTCATTATAATCTTATTGCATTTTGATTCGCGTTTTTGAGAGAATATTATTGTCAAAGGTAAAATTATGGCCATTTCTCAAATTATCTAGGCCTAAATGAGAAATGAATGAATGAGAAATGACAAAAAATTCACACCTTGATATTGAGATATAACAATGAAATATGAAAAAAACAAATTCAAGAAGGCAGTGCAATAATACCATTAGAAAGCTATCTAGAGTGGATTCTTCCGATAATTCTACGAAAATATTTTTTCTTGTAATATTGAATCATTGAATGAATGAACATCTGCAATATATTTGTAATTATTACAATAAAAACTTAATCTTCGATGATAATTGAAAAAATTATTGAACGAAAAATAAAAGTCGAGATGGAGTTCCAACAAGAATACCTACAATTAAAAACAAATAAAGTCTTCACGCGAAGAATTACAAGAAACAAGTGAAAAGTGAAGTTATTGAATAGTCTCCAAACTCACCACTTTTGTTATATTCAGAGATACTGTCTTTTTCTTTTGAGGAACTGGCTTTCAGCCATGTATTCATTACGTTTGCTGCTTTTTCTTGATCAATTTTCCGTTTTTGCGCCCTCTTTCTGAATTCCGCCCCGGACGGTTTGAATTTTTTTTGGGAAGGATTCATAATTCGTTCAACTGTTTCTTAATATAAAACTCAATAGACAAGACCAAAGAAACACACACTCACTACTCACAAGTTATCAATTATAAATCAGGAATGAAAGGTTATGTTTGTCTTTGACGTATAGCCGGGAATTCGGGGATTCACCGCATTACGATCTTGACTGCCATAACGAGGCTTTCTACAATGCCATTGCTGTAGTTCAAAATACATAGACTAGATGTCATTGTAAGCAGATGATGTATACGGCGACTCTATTAGATTCACTGTACTTATGTAAGTATGTATAAATCATTTTTCGCAAGTAATAGAAAAATGAGCGTTTGCTTGAGACAATTTGTTTTAGTTATTCAATGATAAGAGATCAATTTGGCGCCCTTTCGAATCTGCTCTGGGGGGGGGAGGCTCCCCTCCCTCCCCCCCCGTAGCTACGGCCCTGATTGCAGATAGTACATTCTTTTCAAAAAAGAAAAATAACATAAACTAACAGATTTTCTGTGAATCCTTCAATTGATTCTGTGTAACCTACCATCAGTGACAAAAATGGATCCTTTTCCATTTAAAGATCGATATCTCGGCGAGAAGTGGACGTATTGAGGTCAATAAAGAAATAAATTGAAGCTGAATAAACAAAGTATCCCATCATTATAACGTTATGCAAAAATAAAATGTCCACGCTCGTAGACAAGAAAAAAAAAGTGGTAAAATTTTGCGAATTTTTTTGTTGCTGATTTTTCTATCATTACTCGAAAACCACTGAAACTTAGAATTTTTGAAGTTCTAATCCGAAAACTAGATACTTGGAGCTACAATTTCCTTTTTTTAATTCCTTGTACGACCATTCCTCTCAAAGTTACGGCATGTTGAAAATGGTCGAAAAATTTGGATTTTTTTTTGATCCTTTAATTTTTTCCAGTAGTGTATATTGGAAACTATCTTTCTAAACTTAATTCCTATAGGATAGATTTTTTCCACTTGTTTTTTCGTAAATCTCAATTTTCACATAAATTGATCCTACTTGGCTAGTGGCCTTCATCCAACTTACAGTCATTTGTACTAAAATTCGAAAAATACAGATATCTGGGAAAATTGATAGCACGCTGTTCCCCTAAGAACAAGTGCTCAAAAAGGTGAATAATAATGATGCCAAACTATTCTTCTGTTATTCAAATGAATGATCAAATTGCTTTCGTGTGGGTTTTTGGGTAGGACAGGTGAAAAACGATGTGAAAAAACGAAAAATAGGGCGTTCTGTGAGCATAGTGGACGTGAAAAAATAATCTTTACAAATCGTTTTCGATTGACCGTTTATTGTTAGAGGTTTCTAGGGGAATGAAGAAAGATAAGTCGATTTTTCAGAAAGAACTTCACCCATGATCGTATTTATTGAGATTGAAATGAGAAGGAAATCGAATAAAAGATTATTCATTATGAAAGTAGGACAATTGATGAGAAAAAGAAGTTCTTAATTTCACAAATTCATATCTATAATGTACAGGGTGGGCATATTTCGATGTTTTAGCACTACAACTTTTCAACCAAGGGAGATAGACAGAATCTGATACCCACTTCTCGATCTCTTTTTCGGAGAAACTAACAAGAGTAGTATTCGTTTTTGGCCACTTCTTTTGTTTTCGAGTTATAAGCGAAAATTGGAAAAGTGTCGATATCGAAAAAAAATCATATCTCCGCTAATACTGATGATAGAGCTCTGAAATTAAAACATTATTCAGGCACTTTTTTACGTAGAATCCAGGGGCGTACTCGCATTTTTTGCACCATTTCTAATTACGGAGCTATGACCCAAAGTTATGTTTTTAAATGGAAATACTAGATATTTTGCCATTTTCTAAAAGCTCAATTTTTTCTGATTTCAAAAATATATAACATTGTATGGTTTGTATCAATATGAGTATAGAAAATGATCAAAAACCTATTTCATCAGTTTTCAATATTTTCTGTGGTTTCAACTGTTGATGAGCACAGAAAAATAAGCATTGTATAATTACCACAATATCTTTCCAGTATTCTCTTCATTTCTATGCTCGTTACTCAATTTCTCCAAGATGGACTGCTGTGAAACTTGATCCCTCCATTCTAAGTTATAATAAAGATGTCTAAAATAAGACATCTTAGTTATAATCTACTGACCTTTTATTGTAATCACTATTATAATAGGTATTGAAAAAATATTCTTCCTTTATTACTTTTCTTATTGAACTGATAACTGCAATCATATCTAAATGCGTTATTTCATATGCGATTTGAAATAGACTACTTAGCACTTGTGCGTTTTTGTTGTGGAGTGAAATTAAAATATTCTCTTGCATCCATCATTATTACTAAGTATATCGATTGAAAGGGAGGATCATGTGGATATTTTTGTTATTTCCAAATCCATTTCAAGATAAAGTTTTCATGAAATATATCCATGTTCGAATTTTGGAGAAATTAGTTGAAAGCGTAGAAATAATGAGATTGACGGAAGGGGACTGCTCTTGTTATAGGAAGCTCCATTTTTCTGTGCTCATCAACAGTTGAAACCATAGAAAATATTGAGACTCAGATGAAAATAGGTTTTTCACCGTTTTCTATACTCATATTGATACAAACCATACAATGTTATATATTTTTGAGATCAGAAAAAATTAAGCTTTCAGAAAATGCCACAAAAATCTAGTATTTCCATTTAAAAAAAACATAACTTTGGGTCATAGCGCCGTAATTAGAAATGGTGCGAAAAAGGCGAGTACGCCATGGATTCTACGTAAAAAAGTGCCTGTATAATATCTTAATTTCAGAGCTCTATCATCAGTATTAGCGGAGATATGACTTTTTTGATATCGCCACTTTTCCAATTTTCGCTTATAACTCGAAAACAGAAGAAGGTAGCGAAAAATGAATACTACTCTAGTTAGTTTCTCAGAAAAAGAGATCGAGAAGTGGGTATCAGATTTTGTCAATCTCCTCTGGTTTAAAAGTTGTAGTGCTAAAACATCGAAATATGCCCACCCTGTACAAGTCATTATGTATAATTTTCTCAATTACAGTTGCTCGCTCAGGTGAAGTATTTGAAATTGATTCATATGACTTAGGTACCTATCGAATCCATAAAAAAGATTTTAAATTAATTTTCTGGTCCTAACGATACCTTTAAATTCCCCCACTGGATCTTGAAGTATCACAGTACCTAGTCAGTAATAAAAGTGGTTATTTGTTTCAATTATTTCAATTATATCTCTTTCGTAAAGCCACAATTATTCTTCATGAATTTTATCTCCTAATGACCTAATATCTTGAAATTGTTCATTTTTATAACGCTTATGGCATTATTTAGTGTTATGTGTTATGATTTACATAAATCAAGAAAAAATCTTGAAAAACTTGAAAAAAATTATGCTCCAGGTGAGGCTCGAACTCACAACCCCGGCATCGCTCACGACTACTGTCTTATAAGTACCGTGCGCTAACCAATTGCGCCACTGGAGCGTTGTGTAACAGGCTGGATTGTGACGCTCTTAACTGGAACGAATAAGCAATAAGATGAAAAGAAGAGATTTAGTTATTGTTTGAAGAATTGAAGTTTTCATTCATTCCACGATATGGAAACTCTTACAATATAGTCAATTTTATCATAAAGATGCCTTCATTTCTCACAACGAAACGAATCTCATGAAAGTTTCCGTGAATACTCTAAAATCATCAAGAAATAGCCTCTTGATGTTTAAAAGGGAAAGTTAATTATCAAACAACATTTTTCGAATAGAAGAATTACGTCAAGAGTTTTTTTATGATAAATCATGCATCACTAACTCAGCAATATTTTGAATGAACAATAACTTTTACTTAGGTACTGTAAAGTGTTCCTGAATCCGTCCCATTTCAAGAACTTTACAAAGCTAACAGCAGGTGTTGTAAAATGAATCAATCCATAAAATACGACCTTAGTTTTCGGTAATAACCGATCGGTAACAACGACATGAGAGAGGGTTTATTGAACAATTTTGTTGGTGCGAATTAATTAGAATTTCGTAATATCGGTGTACAACTAACCAATTTTAGAGGGTTAGGTAGGTAAATAATTAGGATATCCTTCATAAATGTCAACTGCAAATTAAGTTAGAAGCCTATAAGTATCTAGGTATCGAATGATTTGGCGATTTTCGTCCAAAACGCATCAAGTTTCTAGGATTCACTTATAGTTATTGATGAAATATTTGTTTTTTTCAACAAAAATTTATTCAAAATAAATAGCTACCTATGCAGAAATGAAAAAATGGTATTTAGGTACACAATCCCACAAAATGCCCTACAAAATGCCTATAACTAGGTACTTAATAGGTAAGATTTCAACATATTTAGGAATAAGTACATAAGTAGGTAGCTATCTACGGTGACTCTCAATAAGATAGAAAAGATGAATAATACATTTCAAGCTGAATAAAATCTCTACAGAAAACCCGGATAGATGTCCCACTTTTTGAATTTGCCTCATATTTTTGAAAATATTGACTTTATATGTTTATTTTCTATGAGTGAAGGAAGCCCCATTATTTGATTTGTAAACTCAGACTTTTCTCTGATATAGCAATCCCAAATTTCACAAAAATTTGATTTTCGTAGAACCCTTTTTTTTGGGGATAGTTGCCTACAAGTATGGATAGTTGCCCATCATGAAAATACTGGGAGGAATAGATGCCCTTCATACTGCGTGAACCAAAAACCCACTAAATAAAATGAAATTTTCTATGCTAAAAACAGCAACTTTATCTACGCAACATGGATCGAATTAACAACAATTGTGCATTTTTAATTGAATTTCAAAAGCATATATTAAACGAAAAGTTGAATTCTTCATATTATCATAAAGCATTATTCCACACATTCATGATAAATTAATGAAATAATAAGTCTCAACAAAAATGATCAGGAATCAAGTTTAAAATCGAATTAATACAATGAATCGAAAATCTGCCAAGAAGATAAGGTTTTAGTTTAGATGTCCTGAGGGGCACCTATACCTCAAAAAATCAGGGCAACTATCCTTTTCGAAAGGGATAGATGCCCATGAATTATTTTAATAAATTAAAAAGAAAATCAAAACTATTTGTACTCAGATGTACACTCAATGAAACACTGTATTGACGTAATAAAAAAAAATACTGAATTTTTTACCTCTTCAAAAGTTATACAGCTGCAAATACCTACCTCTAAAAGTTTGGCATGTTTGTGAAGTTCGCTGCTGAGATGATCGCACACACTAGCAAAAAAACGGCTTCACTTTACAATAACCCTTACAAAACTAAGGTCCAGGGTGACTATAGCAGCTACTTATAAAATTAATTTTTTGATACATGTTTCGGAAGTTAGGTATTTTGAAAATGGGGCATCTATCCAACTGAGGAATATATCCGGGTTTTACCCTATATCAAAATAATAGACCTGAAAGTATGGTTTTAGTTAATATCTCGCATTCCAAATTGTGAAAATTGATACATACCTAAATCGATGGGAATTCTTGAAATGAAGCTCAAACGTTAGATATTTCCTCTATTCATAATGTAATTTTTTCAAATATATTAGGTATATGGTGCAAACCTGTTGCCTATTTCATCCCTGTCTGAAATTATTAGCAAAAACACGAGAAACACGAGCATCAGAGCAGCAAAATGAACAACCACCGATATAACTTCTTAATTTAATCAACAGGTTTTTAATTGCCATCAAGCGCGTTGTTTTAATAACGACGGTTGGGGCGAACTCTTAATGAAATACCCAGGGAGTCGTTGTATGTTTTTAATCGCCCCCCAACAGGCTTAAATAAAGCCACAGGACATATTTTCTCAATTTTCATCTCTTCTTCGGAAACGCATGATATTGCATTAACAAGATTACTCAAGAGAAAAACATAAGTGCGAAAATTCAATTATGACACAAAATGTTTTTAGGTTAATAATAGTTATTTAATCAACTAGGTTTTTAAAGGCAGCGACTAATGGTCAAGATATTTAATGCGTGAGCGGAGCGAACGCGTTAATAGTTCGAGACCATTAGTAGCTAGATTAATAACCGTGTTGATTACAAGATTTTTCCGACGATCTCAACATGAATAGTGCAGTATAAATTCTTGATTAAATACATTCTCATTTTGCACAAGACATACATTTGACAAAATGGAATTTTTATGTTTCTATGTTCCAGTAGAGTTTTGACATTTCTTGTAGTGCTTCTGAATACTTTGTGTACGGTTGCCATGAGGATTGCACATTAAAATAGCCAAAAAATTGAGCATTCAAATGGGCCATTAATGATCAATTTCGTACACATTAAAATCACCTTTTATTTCGAGATCGGCGGAAAAAAACAATTAAGCTATAGTTGAAACAACCAATCAATACAACTTATCAAATCTGACTACAAAAAATTTGAGAAAAGCCCTGATTAAGTGCTTGTTCATTAGCGGAGAAATAAGGCTATTAACTCAATATTTGGTATACAGGACTCAAATTTGATACTAAATATATGAATGCAAAATTTCAGCATGATTGGAATTATATTCTGGAAATTAAACGAAAAATGAAATATAAGAATTTTTTCGATTTTTCAATAGCCTTCTCTTTGGTTATATTAACGCAACTCCTACAAATTTTTGCGTACTGCTTTGAATTGGTTTTGCATTTCACTGCAAAATTTCAGCTCGATCGATTCTTAATTATTCGAAAACATGGATGATTTAGGAATAAATTGAATTCTTTGGATCTCCCTCGAAATTTTGCATGAAAATCCAATATGAAAATATCAACCTTCAAAATGAATTTCACATGAATTAGATATTTTGTTGTGGAAATATAATTTTTCTTTTCAATATTCCAATTGAATTTTCTAGTTTCTAGGAGAGTTATTGTGTTTACGGCGGGATAGATAGCCCCACGGATAGAAGACAGAATTGAATTTGACTACGGATTCATCATGAGGGAATCGAACCTTATCATTCGAGACAATTTTCGAAAATTACAGACATTTGGGCCAAAAAAAGGAGCACTCATTTAAGGAGAACAAACGTTCAAAGAAAATAATACCTGTGCACCTTTAATTCAGAAAACAAACCAAAGAATCCACTAAATTCTGAGAATCCGTTTGAAAGAAAGATAGAAATTAGCATTAAAAATTCAAATGATATTTCTGTTTATGATTAATAACTTTTCGGTCAGTCTGGATGGTGAACCAGCATTCCCATGTCTTGCAAAGTGACAATACATAAAAAGGGACAAAAGGGCCCGAATGATACCTTCCCAATGAACTTTATGCAACGACTAAAGTTCCTATTGTGGTGATAAATTGTTTTAAACTCGCATCGTTTTTCAAACCGAGACAAGCACAGGTGTATGTTGAATCTTTGGACAAAAGAATCTCCCAAATTTTGTTGTGCTTCTTGAGAATCATCTTTCATTTCGCCAGACAGACTGGCAGCAAAACTGATGAATTCAGATTTTTCACATATTTTAACAACAACCATTGTTCAACTAGAGTTTTGTTGAATAGGTGAATCTGATGTTGAAAACCATTAAGATGCTTGCAGATTAGATCATTGATATTGGGAGAAAAACATTTTCAATTCAATGAATTAGGGTAAAACCCGGATAGATGCCCCACTTTTTGAACTTACCTCATATTTTTGAAATTATTGATTTTATATGTGTAATTTCTATGATTGTCCGAAGCCCCATTATTTGATTTGAAATACTGAGACTTTTCTCTGACATAGCTATCCCAAATTGCACAATAATTCGATTTTTGTAGAACCCTTTTTTGGGGGATAGTTGCCTACAAGTATGGATAGTTGCCCCACCATGAAAATACTGGGAGGGATAGATGCCCTTCATACTGTGTGAACCAAAAACCCAACTAAATACAATGAAATTTTCTATGCTTAAAACAGCAACTTTATGTACGTAACATGGATAGAACTAACAACAATTGTGCATTTTTAATTGAATTTCAAAAGCACATATTAAACGAAAAGTTGCATTCTTCATGTAACATAACTTACTTTATGTACGTAACATGGATAGAATTAACAACAATTGTGCATTTTTAATTGAATTTCAAAAGCACATATTAAACGAAAAGTTGCATTCTTCATATAACATAAAGCATTATTCCACACATTCATGATAAATAATGAAATAATAAGTCTCAACAAAAATGATCAGGAATCGAGTTTAATATCAAAATAACACAATGAATCGAAAATCTGCTAAGAGGATATGGTTTAAGTTTAGATGTCCTAAGGGGCACCTATACCTCAAAAAATCAGTGCAACTATCCTTTTCAATAGGGATAGATGCCCATGAAATTTTTTTAATAAATTAAGAAGAAAACAAAAACTATATGTACTCAGGTGTACACTCAATGAAACACTGTATTGGCGTAATAAAAAAAATTAATGAATTTATTACCACTTCAAAAGTTAGACAGCGGCAAATACCTACCTCTAAAAGTTTGGCAGGTTTGTGAAGTTCGCTGCTGAGATGATCGCACACACTAGCGAAAAACGGCTTCACTTTACAATAACCCTTACACAACTAGGTCCAGGGTGACTATAGCAGCTACATACTTATAAAATTATTTTTTGATACGAGTTTCGGAAGTTAGGTATTGTGAAAATGGGGCATCTGAGGAATCTATCCGGGTTTTACCCTATTCAATTTGGTCAATCCGTAATTCCGAAACTTACGAAAATAATAATTTTTCGGCAAACGTCCGTGATGTACCAACTTCCGGACGTTTTTCTCCGAAAATGTAGCCTGGTCCGGAAAGTACGTACCTGCCGGATAAGGCCGGGAAGTAAGTATGATTTTGATAAATACAGTTGATCAATACCATAGCAACAAAATACTGCTGACAGTTCACATGAAATCAATTCTCAAAAGTGTTCATGTTTTTAATAGCTATACGCAATTAATTATGGAAACAAGCTCAGCTGCGATAATAGGGATGTTGACTCATGTACGAATTCATATAAATTGAGGTTTTCCTCATAGAAGGGAGTTTTTGCAATCCTAAAAAACCATTTTAGTGATTTTATTATTCTCGTTAAATTAATAAAGCTGATTTAAATTATGTTATTATTATCAACTATCACGTGACTGCTAACGCCAATCAGAGGTAATTGACGTCACTATTAGGTATTGTCGTTGTAATTCGAATGTTCTGTGCTCAGGTCAACAAAATACATTCATAGGCCGGGTTCCACAAAACTCCAATCATCTTGATTATTGACATGTCATCATTTCTCTGCAATTTTCAGTTCATTTTTGACATAAAACCATCGACTTAATTCAATATAAACGATTTAATTGCCAATCAAGCTTTGTGAAACCCACGGTTCTGTGAGTTGAACCATAGTAAAAATATAATATAATATCATATCTATGATTCGAACTTACGAAGTTGAAAGCTGAAAGAGAACAGAATACCTAACTAATTCGTTACAAGAACGATAATCTACAATTTTCTTTATAATGGAGATAGGATTCATCAAGGGAAATACTTAGTAGTAACTTACCGAAGACATATTCCCTTGTGGTCGCAAGTTTCTTTGCTGAAAACAAGGATTTTTGTGCAGCGGAGCCTTAAAACGTGAAATTGTCTTTGTAAATAGCAAACTTTCAACTCATATTTATTGTCACAAATAAAAGAAACACCTCATTCAGCATTTATAGACCGACGTATTCATTTTGAAGGCTTAGATTGAACTTTTCCACAAGGGATCGGGCAAAATCAGTTCGCTTTGACAGAAGTCCAAGTATGTTTACTGGATAATGACGTAATCATCATAACGTGACAAAATTGAGCATTTCCGCGGGAATTTTGAATTGTCTTTTCATTTACTCATTTTCATTGGCAATTACCATAATTTTAAGAAAAAAGTAATTTTTTCGTGTTTGTATAGTGTTTATATTTAAAATAAAATGAATTCCATCCCTAGACGTTTGTCGAAAAAATATTGTACGCAACACGCCCGAAAATAATTTTTCCAGGACTCTCCTGCGACTCGTACTAAAATTTTGTCTATTCGTCAAAAAAACCCTGTTTTCAGAACTGATCACGCAGGTAAATTCTATTCCTTACATTGAGGAAATGGCATTCCGTTATAGGTACTTTAACTTCAAGAAATTTTGTCAGGAATGTAACAATTTCCCAGCGATTTGCAAACAACAAAAATGCGTTATAATCACTGATAAAGATTGGAGTCTAGCCGAACAATTGGTTTTTAAATAAAAAACCTATAAACTGAATTTGGATGTGGAAAAGCAACTCAAAGGATCAAGCACAACATTGGGAGGACCATACAAAATTAATATTTCAATCAACTCAAGCAGAGTTTAGCAGGGTCAGTACCTGGATGGATAGTCGATACGTAGCAGATAAAACTCTTTCGAATGAATTAGTTAACAAAATTTCAGGCTCTCAAGTACTATAGCATTTTAGGTTTCACGTTAGACTCTTATTTGAATTCATTTTCTTAGAACTATTTTATTTGCCCTTCATTTAACTTAACCAGTAGATAAATATTAACGCCAACATTACGTAACCATACAATAATTGAAACCTTGATAAATAAAGGAAAATGACCAAATCAGTTTTTAATTTATTTTGTTTGAATCGTCAAATTCTTATCTATAATATTTATGTTTTCAGTATTGAGTCGACCAAGAGGTGAAAAGTGTTCTAAATTGGCCATCAGTTCGTTTTGGATCAGAAAATTAGTTTCTCGATAGGTGTCCAAGGGAGATCCCAAATCCCGATTTTATGAAGGGATAAAAACGCCGTCTCCTTATTTTAATTCCACGTAATCCGCTTGTCGCGAAATTAAAAAGTGTCCCCATCTTGTTGCTGTGTTCCACCAAATTAAATTATACAGTGTGTGTTTTAGCTGAGATTCGAGATTCATTCAACAGAACCGTACTGTCTATTTTTGTCGGCTTTGATCATTTTTTCTGTGAGCACTTAAATGTTAAAAAATATTTGAAATCTGATAAAAATTTAATTAAATATTAGAAATGAGCCATAAAGAACTTCGTCCAGCATTTCGTTAGGTATTTTGAAGATTGCCGAACGAATGTTGTTCTTTAAGTGTGCCAGAGTCCCTGGACGATCCTTATAAACATGTGATTTTATACAGGGTGCGGTAGCATAACTTCCTTTTTAAGACTTAATAAAACGCATTGTATTAATCAGAAAATTTTCATTCGTTTTTTATAATATAGGCACATACATAAAGTTTTGTTTTGCCCAGTTTTGAAGATAAAATCAGGTAGGTGACGTCCCCCATTCCCCATACACTGAGTAAACCGATTTCTGGCGTTTGTCTTGACTCCAGCCAGTATAGCAGGCGTTATGTTAGCAATTTCTTCTTGGATGTGGGAAAAAAATCCTGTAACATGTTTATATACTGGTCCGAATTCACTGTCACTATGACTTCATTTTCCTCAAAGAACCAGACCAGGGGCCAAAAATTCCACTTGAGGAAATTGCACACCACACTAGGTGAATGCAAAGGCCTTCGATGCAATTGTCGATTTGACCCCTTGTGACTTTTTCTATCGGATTTTTTGAAATTTCGTGTTTATGTGAACCGTCCAAGGACCCTACAAGATTTGAAGAAATTGCCAACATAACGCCTGCTATACTGGCTGGAGTCATGACAAACGCCAGAAATCGTTTACTCAGTGTATGGAGAATGGGGGACGTCACCTACGTGATTTTATCTTCAAAACTAGGTTAAACAAAACTATATGTATGTGCCTATATTATAAAAAACGAATAAAAATTTTCTGATTCATACAATGCGTTTTATTGAGTTTTAAAAAAAGGAAGTTATGTTGCCGCACCCTGTATCCCCATAAAGAATTGCACTAATCTGAATCCGGCAACTGTGCTGAAGTGCTGAAAACTCCAGAGAACTTCACAACTTTTCACTACTTGGTGTGTAATATCGAAAGTTGGTATAATAATTGGCCCATATTTTTTCGAAGATAACGAACGGCAGTTTCAGGAACTTCTAACCATTATAGCCACGTGATTTTGGAGTTTTTCCTTCCTGGGATTTTTTGGGGGTTTTCAGCACTCCAGCACATTCGCCCGATTTAGCACCCTGCGATTTTTTTATTGGGATATCTGAAGTCGTATGTTTATAACGATCGTCCCAGGACTCTGACCCAATTATGAAGAACAATATTCGTTTGTCTATCGCAAATACCCACAAAATGCTGGACAGAGTTATCCGACATTTCCGAAATCGATTAAAGCAATGTTTTAGCAGTAATGGATACCATTTGCCTGATAGGTATCATCTTCAAAATTATCTAACCATAAACTTTAAATGTTGTACTTGAAATTTAAATCGAAATTTGCATCAGTTTTCATTTAAATGAATTTCTAAATCCTCAAGTTCTTCTGTTTCACCCTGTAATAATGGAAAAATAGGAAAAAGTTTTGTCGGTACACCAAATTCCATGAGATAAAAGGCAAATCATAAGAACTCAAATCTGTCATTTCTAAATCATTGAAAGCTTTGATCTAATTCTGAGCATGTACAAGTAAAAAAGTCCCACCCTGTAAAGATTTCCTTGTAATAGGGGGTGAGGAAATCTGGGGTAGGTGACTGATAGGGATTGATATATCGCGGCGGCGGCTTTAAAGAGTTATTAGATCGTTGTTTGCCATTCTGTTTAACCCTTAATGAATTTTCAGAATCTAATAATGTTCATAAACTGAGATAACCCCATTTCGGTTAGTCACGTGTTAAATGTGCCCGCGGGTGCGCTTTATAAATAATTCAATGAAAATTATGTGGGATCTGAGGGGGAAGGAACGTTGCCACAACGTTACGAGAGAACACGCTGATTTTTATTGCTCTGCTGTTCCCTCAATACTTTCATAAATGTTTTTTTTTATTCCAACGTGGGAAGTTTCACAAAATATAATTTTATCATTATGTATACTTGAAATTTTTGACATACTCTTTTAGCACTATACAATTCAACCGTTTTTCATCAATTTCTTCACTTCATTGAAAAAAATCCATCTGTCATTTGCCATTACTCGAGTTGGTTACAAGTTACAAGATTCTAAAGTTATGAATGTTTTGAAATTGATACACCTTTGCACAGATTTTATTCCAGACTGTTTTCCTATATCCATTAACTATAACATCGAAGGGTTTCAATAATTAATGAGAATTGTATGAAGATATACCTATACTTGACCTGTTGCAGTATTTTCAAGAAAGAATATGTGTTTGTTTTAAATTGAAAACTTTCCTTCTAAATTTAAAAGTAATTTGGGTTGCTTTCTATTCTTTTCTATATCTAAACCTCGAATACTTTTTTGCGCTTGTGCTACTTAAACGTTTTGCCCAATTTTATTGTTTTTAATTATCAATTTTTCAAATAATTCAGAATTTATCAATTTGATAGAGTAATCTGTAGTAAAATGTTTTATGCCAACTCAAAGCATTACACGAAAATTGGTGGGAGTTGTTTGAATACAACCATGGAAAGTCTGTCGGAATATAAAAAAAAACTGATTGATGAATTGAAATCGCGTTATGTATTAAGTATCAATCTCAAGTCCTATACAAAATTTTGAGTCAATAGACTTAGTTTTCCACCAATAAATGAGCGCTCAATAGCACCTGCTCAGGTACCTAGTTTAGTTACCTATCAGTGCGCACGCACAGTGTCTAAAAATAAAACAAAACATCAATTCATTTTCTTAACGAATATTTTATTTAATAGTTACAATTTTATTAGGATAAACATAAAAAATTACTTGTGACTTTTTTGTAGATGTGAAAAAATTATCATTCCACAGCTTGTATTTGTTATTCGTATTCCTGGAACTAACTTAAAATCAAAGATATCCCACAATATCTTTGCTTAAATAGGAATAAATCCATAATATATTTTCACTGATGAATAATTCAATCAGAAAATTCCGACAAATCGAAGCTTGACAACAAAAATTCATATTCTTGATCGATTCGTTCATGAGATTTCAACAACCACTCAGCTTCCTCGCACCAGTCTTTACTCTTTGGTAAAAATATCAAAACTACGATAAAACTAAGAATACAGCAACTACCGAATACGTAGAAAGCTACATAACTTGCCTCGAATCATTCATTAAAGTGAAAAAAACAGAAACACTGGAACCTGCTACACTAAAATACATGTAGATCAAAGCAAGACATTGTGCCTTGATATTTCTTGAATACATTCTATTCATATAAATATAGGGAATATTCTGAAGACCTAAACCGTAAAAAACAGTAAAAAATAGGAGACCAGCGATAGGAATAGATTGAAGTATGGATAAATCATTCCTATAATCAAAAAAATCGAAATAAAAGCCGATTGAGAATAACGATAGCGACGAAATAGTTAAAGAACACAATAAAAATGTTTTTCCATTTTTAGCTTCTGTGATAAACGCACTAAAAATAGCCATTCCCAGTAAAATAGCGAATAAAACAATGCTCAAACTAGAATCGAAATAATACCTAACATCAGCTTCCTTCAAAATTGTTGTAACATAAAAAATGATTGGACTGATTCAGCCAATTGTTGCGCAGTTACAAGCATGATTCCAATGCCCAGATTAGTTCTTATAGGCGCCGTAAAAATTTTGTCTAGGTCTAATTCGGAATCTCCTCGAGATAACACTTGTTCCTTTAGTTTCTCATACTCCTCCTCTACTTCGTCACTTTTTTTTGTGTACCTCAAAGCTTGCTTCGCTTGATTTGGCTTGTTTTTTATCAAAAGAAAGTAGGGACTTTCTGGTACCACCACTATGGTAGAAAAAGATAAAAGTACAACACCTGAAGCGACCATTGCTGCATCTGATATCGATAGGCTTTGACTTAAGTAATTGATGATCAAAATTCCTGCCGCAAAACTTATTGGGTAGAAGGAATAGAATCTTCTTTTGGAGTTGTCAGAGCATATATCGTCTATGTATATCGGAAATGACGTAAAAATCAACCCATCAGATACACCAGCTAAGATTCTTCCAATCAATAACAACTCAAAACTATTTGCTACAGCTATGATTAACCAGGAAACAATGTATGGGTAGAATGTGAAGATTATAGTTTTTCTTGGCCCAAGTAAACCAGAGGATGTAAATGATATTGGTGCTGACAGAAGAGAGCCCAGAAAGGGTGCTATAGCTAACCATGTGCCTTCCCAAGTCGTTAGATGGATGTCTGTGATGGTACTCTTCGGATTTAAGAGCTGAGGTAGAGACGCAGATGGCCATCCATAAACCATTCCACTATTGATCACATTCAGTGAACCTAAAAATAAAGTTTTTTGTTTGTAACTTGCCAAAATAAACGAGAATACTTCTATACTACTATTATAAAGAGGAAAGTTTTGTATGTTTGTGGGTTTGATACGAGTTTACTCATAAGCTACTAGACCGATTTCAATAATTCTTTCATCCTTAGAAAGCTACAATATCCCTGAGTAACATAGCTATACTTTAAATTCAATGATAATAATAAATATGAGTACCAAAATCATCTATGATCAGCTATTTTCAGATGCGCTGCTAAAACCGTAAAACGTACATGGAAACAATTTATGACGGAAATGTACCTCTTCAACAGTTCTACATAAAGTCCGCGATAGCATATATCTATCTTTGAAGGTTTACTCGGTATCACCTTTTAAAGGTATACGAATGTTTCTCAAAATTATGCATTATTTGGGAGTATTTTTTTATGAATACGCTATTGATCCCCATCCAATTAAATACGTCGTTCATACCCAGTATTTAATTTAGAACGAAATTGCCTTTCACATCATTCAATTATGATGAATACATCAAATGATATGGCAGGTTGAAGATGAAATCGCACCAAAATGCGTCTCCGAGGTAGGCACTAGGCGGGTAGGAGGAGGTACCGAAGTGTGAGGGATGTATGAATGTATTTTGGATTACCGATGCCCGTATGTTTATGATCACAAATCAGATCAACAGATGGCGCTGTAGTCATTATTTAGGTTATTCATCTACTCTGCAACTAAATGGCTGGATCAAATTGAATGAATTTTTGTGTATACAGAACAACGTCTGTTGGGTCTGCTAGTTCTATATAAACATAAATACTAAACAATTGGTATTAAACATTGAAACATGAAAATTCAAGAAAAGACCTGAGCCCTCGTTCATTGGTGGAGCAATCCTCTCGAAATTTTGGATGAACATGCAGTTTAAGAGTCTCCACCCTTAAATAAATTTTACTCCAACCGGATATTTTGATGTGGAAATATAAGAATTTTTTTTCAATATTCCAATGAAATTTTCCATGGGTCTGTTGACAACATGGCCAAAAAATTTCGTATGAGGCTCCTCATGAGTATGTAGCCGCAAATTTTTATATAGATCGGTTTTGTTCTGTCTGAGATATTAAAGAACAAAAAAATTGACTGGCATAGTATATACGGTTTTACTGTTTAAAAAATAAACGGCCTCAAAGAACCGAAACTACCCTGAAAATTACAAAGTCTCGAGGACAACCCTTTCGATATATTTATCATCATCAGTGAACATTGTTGGCTAAAAATTATACATGGTGTCCCGTAATTAGACCGACAAACTTCTAGTGGACATAATAGATCATATTTTAGACAGATTCGGCCCAAATCATATGATGCAAAATTGCTTCGTTAAGGAGCTAGTACCCTGTGGAGATTACGTCCTGTCCACACTTTTTGCCACGTATTCGCAAAACATGAATGCAAATAATTGATATCGAAATTTTTTGGCGAGAGAAGATGATCTTTGTTTGATAGAATGGATTTATATCTTCAACCTAACCATTATCAAGTGAAAATAAATTCAAAACAAAAGTGAACATTGAGTACTTAGTGAAAAGAGAGAAAATTTCAAATCTATATTTTTTTCAGAAATGGTGCATCTGGGCGTTATAATACAAGAGCATCTTTTTTCAAGAAAAAACATCAGTGCTTATGAATATGATATAAATCTCGCGAAATAATGAAAGTTAAAAAAGTTGCAATTAAAAATACTCTTCGCCCCCCCTCCCCCAAATGATACGATTGTGCTTGACATGAAAGAAATGCACTCAATCTAATCGATGCGTATTTTTCATATTAGCCAATGTGTGAACTTTCAGCACTTTATGTGACTCTGTTTTGCGAATATGTGGCAAAAAGTGTGAACAGGACGTCATCTTTAAAGGGCACTAGCTCCTTAACGAAGCAATTTTGCATTATATGATTTGGGTCGAATCTGTCTAAAATACGATCTAATGTCCACTAGAAGTTTGCCGGTCTAATTACGGGACACCCTGTAGACATTTGAGCAAAAAGATATGGCTCTCGATTAAATAGAAAGGTTAAAAACGAAAAATGACTAAAGCCTTCTTAATGTAAACTCACCGAAAAACACAGCAAGATATCGAACTATTTTATCCCTGGACCACATTATGTAAAGAAGAAATAACAAGAACGAAAATTGAAATAACTGATTTTATTGTCACATTTTGGTAAAACTTAAAATAACTAAATACCCATCTGAAGTTACGACTAATCAGCATAAATTATATTTAAGGAATGAAAATCGATATCAGATATAACTTAACAGGAAAACAGACATGTCGAGGAATATGAAACCGCTTATCGATTGAGTTTATTATTTCCAGAAATATATCCCTGATGGAATCGATTTCTAAGGTTACTTTTGAAGACTGGAATTAAAAATCTAAATGAAAATTGTTGAAAATTTTTTTTTATCTTCTCAAATACACTCAACATGGTTTGGCAATTTTCATTTTCAACAAAATAATTCAGAAATATATTTGTTTTTATAGAATATTCGCTACAATCTCTTTGCGTATAGGGTAAAACCCGGATAGATGCCTCAGTTGGATAGATGCCCCATTTTCAAAATACCTAATTTCCGTAACACGTATCGAAAAATTAATTATACAGGGTGAGTCTTTGACCTTGCAGAATATTTCAACACAAGATTCCTGAAGCCAAAAGAAACATTTTTTTCCCATACCATTTTTTCCGATACGGCTTGGTTCGTAAGATACAGACTGTTGAAAATCCATAAAAAAATTTAATTTTCGATCATATCTCGCGAACGATCTCATCGAATGAGATGATTTTTGGAATATAGTTTTTTATTGATACGATGAATGTTCCTGCATTACAAAATTTCATCCACATCCTCCTGTTTCTTTAATATGACTATAACATTTCATAAAAATACCAGAAATTCAAAGAATCCAACTTTTAAAAATAATTTGAATGCTATTTAACGAATTTTTGACCATTTTGGAAAGTAAAAGTATTCCTTATTTTTTTTCGTATGATGCGTCGTTTTCGAGTAATCTGAAATTCAAAAATATCTGTGAAATTCCGAGTATTGGGTACTTTGGCTGAATGCAACTCTGTTCAAAAAATTCACAGAATTCAATTTTCCCTATGTGGTCACTTTGACAAATTTCAAGAATAATTCGAGAATTTGTTATCTGGAATGATGAATGGTAAGAGAACTAGCGGATTTTCTTAAAAATGGGGTTATAATGAATAAGCTCACCTCTATACTTCTTCAGTGTAAATCCTTATCTATTCAAGCAAATTTCCACACCACTTTCGAAGTACCTATTGCAATTTTGTTTCGTTGAGCTTTGACATACGTTGATCCAAATTTACATTACGTTAGAATACGTTCATTTCTCATTTATTCATCATATGTATTTATTACCACTAAAATGACCTTAATAAGTTAATATTCATGAAGTCGTATGATTTTGAAAAACAAACTAACCACAGAACACCGATGTCAAAGAATCTAGTGTCACTTCTGTGACTTTCACCATGCGGACCACAGAACATAAATATGCGGACACCCCTTGAAATTCAATCGCCCCAACTGGTGTTTATGAACGTGAAATGTCATGCGTGTTATGGTTGAGTTGAGTTGTTGTTTTGATTTCGGAAGATTTCAAGTGATAAGGAAATGAATGCTATAGCTAGAATAGGTGGTTCAAAAGTTAATCCGATATAATCAAAAATGAAGTATACATCAAGAAGAGATTATTCTGTTTTCATCACTAGCAAAATTTTGGATGAATCAATCATTGCATTAGAAAATATACAACTGGTATTGAAAAAGTGAGTTCATATTTCTTTCTTTAATACAGCAGCTTATTTGAAAATTTCGAATGGTATATCTATTATCTACTCGTTTCTTTGATACAATAGCTTATTTCAAAGGTTTGAATGCTATATCTCGTACTTGCAAAAATTCAGTGGTTAGTTTACCAGTGGCGGCATAGCTCATTCTGAAAACTAAAAAGGGCTATATCTTCTTATTTAGGCCGAATCGGAAAAAATGGTATGGGAAAAAAATGTTTCTTTTGGCTTCAGGAATCTTGTGTTAAAATATTCTGCAAGGTCAAAGACTCACCCTGTATAAGTAGCTGCTACAGTCACCCTGGACCTTAGTTTTATAAGGGTTATTGTAAAGTGAAGCCGTTTTTCGCTAGTGTGTGCGATCATCTCAGCAGCGAACTTCACAAACATGCCAAACTTTTAGAGGTATAGGTATTTGCCGCCGTGTAACTTTTGAAGTGGTAATAAGTTCATTATTTTTTTTATTACGCCAATACAGTGTTTCATTGAGTGTACATCTGAGTACAAATAGTTTTTGTTTTCTTCTTAATTTATTAAAAAAAATCATCGGCATCTATCCCTATCGAAAAGGATAGTTGCCCTGATTTTTTGAGGTATAGGTGCCCCTTAGGACATCTAAACTAAAACCATATCTTCTTAGCAGATTTTCGATTCATTGTATTATTTTGATTTTGAATTTGATTCCTGATCATTTTTGCTGAGACTTTTTATTTAATTAATTTATCATGAATGTGTGGAATAATGCTTGTGTTAATATGAAGAATGCAACTTTTCGATTAATATATGCTTTGGAAATTCAATTAAAACTGCACAATTGTTGTTAATTCGCTCCATGTTACGTACATAAAGTTGCTGTTTTAAGCATAGAAAATCTCATTGTATTTAGTTGGGTTTTTGGTTCACACAGTATGAAGGGCATCTATCCCTCCCAGTATTTTCATGGTGGGGCAACTATCCATACTTGTAGGCAACTATCTCCAAAAAAAGGTTTCTACAAAAATCGAATTATTGTGAAATTTGGGATTGCTATGTCAGAGAAAAGTCTCAGTATTCCAAATCAAAAAATGGGGCTTCCTACACTCATAGAAATTACTGATATAAAATCAATATTTTCAAAAATATAAGGCAAATTCAAAAAGTGGGGCATCTATCCGGGTTTTCCCCTAGTTTAGATTCAGAATCCCTGAATGAAGAAGTAATAAAGATACTCTACCGTTATAGATGTTATATTTTCAAAATATATATCACTTTATTCGATACAAAATCTTGCGTACCTTCCTATATCTTTATTTTAAATATCTTATTGAAGAAAAAATGAAAGAGAGTTAAAACTAGATGGTTAATTGACAATCTTAATTCGTTTTCATTATCATCATTCACATTCACTGGTCAATTTGTCCTTCTTTATCAGTTTTATTTGTTTTTGTTTGATCTGTAAATTTCCTGCCAGTCTTAAGCAAAGATTGGATTTCCTCCAACGTTATTCCTTTAGTTTCCGGTACAAATATATAAATCAAAACAAATCCGACAAAACAACAAACGGCGAAAGAATAAAACGCAAAATACGGTCCAATATCGTCACTAACAACTTGGAAATATTTCGAAACGAAAGACGCCAAAGCAGCGAAATACAAATCCCCGAAACACAAGGCTATAGCCTTAATATTGGTAGGGAACAGTTCACCAAGCATCAGAAGGGGTATATTCTGAAGTCCAAATCCATAAAATATGACATAAACGATGAGAGCCGTAATAGGGATGAACGCCCATTGGGTTAGATTGACACCATCTTGATCTAGCTGGAAATATATTGCTTCTATGGTTAGGGCAACTCCTGAACCAAGTGCTGACCATAGAAGAAGCATTCTTCTTCCTGTCCAATCCACCACTGCAGAGCCCACAATTGACATCACCAGCTGAACGGCGAAAAACAAAATTGTGCAAAGAGTAACTGAGTATTGACTTCCGGATTCCTGGAGTATTATGGATATGTAGAAGATCAAGGCGGTGATTCCGGAGAACTGTTGAGTTGCCCGAAGAAGCATCATGATTAATAGAGCCTTCCGGTTGGATGGAACACTGAAGATATCTGCGATTTTTCCTTTACTTTCTTCTTTTTGCGATCTGACAGCCTCGCTCATTCTCTTCAGTTCCTCGTGGACTTCTTCTGAGCCTCGCAGAGTCTCCAAGGTTTCTTGAGCCTCCCCACTCTTATCTTTCATAAGTAAATAATAAGGACTCTCCGGCATAAACAACATTCCAACGAACGACGTAATCGGAAAAATAGTCACTATAAGAGCTGTAACCGGCACGGAAATAAAAGCTTCCAAAATGTTAATCAGCAATACTCCCGAAATCAAACAACTGGAATCGCGGAACAGAGCAAACCTCGCACTTTTGGATTCGAAATTTCCCCGATATAAATCGGCGTTGACGTAAACAAACAACCATCCGATATCCCGGAAATGATACGTCCAAAATGAGCACTCCAGGACTCGTGGTGAAAGCTACGATCAACCATGACGTCATATATGGGAAGAAGGTGAAAAGGATCATTTTCCTGCGTCCCACGTGGTCCAGAGTTATGCCGGCCAAAGGAGAGCCAACTATGGCGCCGATCAGGGGGCCTATAGCGGCCCAGGAGCCTTCGGAAGTGTCAGGTGCAAATTGACAGATGTGTCGGTGAAGTTAAGGAGGTGTGGTAAGGAACCTGACGGCCACCCATATCCTAGACCACTGGTAATGATATTTATGGAAGCTGGAAAAGGAAAATTGTATTACAGATGTTTCTGCTTTGTTTCAATGTGTTCAAATTGTTATAAATTCAAAGTATCCCATATATGACATCAGGTAAGGAAACTATTCGACCAGAAGAAAAAAAATTAGAACACTGAAGGAATGCTATTCAAATTACATATACCTACAGGATGTTCCTGAAATGATGCAAAACATTCAATGAAGGGATTCCTCAAATCATTTTATGAGAAGAAGTCCCCTTAAATGTTGTTTTCAAGATGAAGTTCTACTTAAAAAATTACTGAAAAAAATTGCACGCACTGCGATATTACTAACAATTATTTTTGAATTTTTCATTCAATTTGTGACAGAAAACCACTACTGGAGTTATAATAACGTCAATGGGAAGATATACAGGGTGAACAACTATATTTTTTCAAATGGGACACTGTCTCTTCAATTTTCAGAGTTTTAAATTTGAAATGATGACACCGAATAAAAAAATATGTGAAATAACTACGAAATTATTTATATCCAACCAATCTACTTAAAATTTTTTTTTAAAATGAATACTTAACAATTACTTAACCAATGAACAATTATAAACTATGGTAGTAAGAATAACATCAACTAAAGAAATTGCTCAAAATGACCACCTTCGTTCAATACACATAGTTCATATAGTTGCCTCAAGTTGTTTAGACTATTTTTGATTGAGCATTATTAATGGCTCCGATTCAAGTCAGAAATTAAAGCTTTAAAATTTGTTTCTAATCATTACAATATTTTCATTATTCTTTGTGTATTTCTCCGCTTTCATTGATTGTCATTATTGCCGAAGTAAATTTTTTCCTTCAGGAACGGCTATAAAAACGTGTCCAACGGTGTTAAATCGGGACTATTTGGTGGCCATAAAATGGGTGCGAAATTACCAATCTAAAGATCAAATTGGCCACTTAAATATTCACGAACTTCCAAAACGCTATGCCAGATGGTTATTGAAATTTGAAACTCTGTGGTGCTCAGAATAAGAAAGATAGACCAACATAGTTACATATTTGAAATCAGGGGAAAAGGAGCTAACCAAATATGGAAAAATATTTAAAAAAATGAAAATGCCATCAATATATTGGTCACCCTGTATATATTTCAGTTTCTGGACTCATATCAGAAAACTTCAGTTGATTTCGTGAAACTTTTAAACGAAACATTTTTTTGTATCTCCTTCAGTAACAAAGTTAAAGGGGGGGTCAAATTATAGTGAAAAACCCGGTACCTACTAAGGGCCGTATTCATAATTCGCCCTTGAGGGTGAGTGAAAGTTAAAGTTACCTTTACGGCTAAAGGCGATAAAAAGTCTCACTCACCCTCAAGGGCGAACTATGAATACGAACTTCATTCGAAAATAATTAAACAACCTGTATCTTGAAAACAATCCATTCCGAACCTACATTCATGGGAACTTTCTTTCTAAAATGATCTGAAAAATCACCCCCTTAAATAATACTTGATATCCGTCATTATTCAGTGTTCGTCTTTTTTTCATTATCAGAAAAATAGTTTCTCTAAAAAATTACTGCTGCAATATTTCATCTGAATTTGTGAAATATTGACAATCTTATTTTGGGATTCAACACACAACCTGAATTTATTAGATTTTTCCTCAATATTTTAAACTCTGAAATCCCCACAATAAGTTCATGAAAGTAATACACCATGAATGTCCAGTTCAAAAACTTTCAATTGTATTTAATCAAACTTACGGGAAACTACCCCCTTTCTACGTATCCTCATCGACGCCCCTGGTTTGCATACTGTTGTGGTCTTTAAGACATTCAATCGCATTCCTTTAATTAACGAGGAATTTTTATTCGCATATATTATAATATAATGAAATGTTTTACAATGTTTATGTAATGTTGTTGGTATTGGTAATCAATCGTATTAGATGACAAAAGATTTTAAATTATGTCGTGAGTTTGAGTTTAACTGTAGCTAATGCGTACAAAAATATGTATTAGAATAATTATCCATGCTAACTAAGATAACTTTTCTTATGATATTTTTATAATAATACACTTACTCGATTGTAATATGATAATAATAATGAATTCTTCAGATCAGCTCTGATGTGTTTGGAAAAATTTCATTCAATATGGTGTTTGATGTTACGTTTTTCGAAAATTAACCACCAATCATATTTGATTTTGGTTTATTACACTACGAGAAAAAATTAAATGATCAAAAAAAAATTCCAAATTTTTCGGCCATTTTTAACATGCCGTAACTTTGAGAGGAATGGTCGTACAAGGAATTTAAAAAAAGGAAATTGTAGCTCCAAGAACTTTAAAAATTTCAAGTTTTAGTGATTTTTGAGTAATGATAGAAAAATCAGCAACAAAAAAATTCTCAAAATTTTACCACTTTTTTCTTCTTGTCTTCGAGCGTGGAAATTTTATTTTTGCATCATCGTTATAACGATGGGATACTTTGTTGATTCAGCTTTAATTTATTTTTTTATTGACCTCAATACGTCCACTTCTCGCAGAGATATCGGTCTTCAAATGGAAAAGGATCCATTTCTCAGCAACCAATGATCGCACAGAAAATTGAAGGAGGGTTTCAAGACCTTAAATGAACTCCATTAACGAACAACCATTGCTTATTCATAGAAATTTTTTTTCTTCATGTCGCATCAATATAAAAATTCAACAAAAAAGGGCTTTTGGTGGTTTCTTGTAAAATCTACCGCTGGATCGAAAATGTTGGAGAACCAATAATGTCAAGTTAAGTGTGTTGTTATACTTTTACTTTCACAGTTCAATATGTTGATAAAAATCTTACGAAGAGCCAACTGAATCCAGTGAGCCGTTTTTTTGTTTGACTAGATTGAATTTTTGAAAAAAAATTAGGATCACGTTTTTTGCTCTGAGAAGCTCATAATCTTTAAAAAAGGCAAAAAAGAATTTCTCGAGCTTTTTCCACATTTTAATTGCAGATTGTACAAAAATTTTCAAAAAAAAGAAAAATAAAATAAACTAACAAATAAATTTTTTATTAATCTAATAACGGGTATTGCCACCCCTGTTTTCAATAACAAATGGATCCTTTTCCATTTGAATACGGATATCTCGGCGAGAAGTGGAAGTATTGGGGTCAATAAAAATGTAAATTAAAGCTGAATTAACAAAGTATCCAATCATTATAACGATTATGCAAAAATAAAATTCCACGCTCGTAGAAAAGAAAAAAATGTGGTAAAATTTTAAGAATTTTTTTGTGGCTGATTTTTCTATCATTACTCGAAAACCACTGAAACTTAAAATTTTTGAAGTTTTAATCCAAAAACTAGACACTTGGAGCTACAATTTCCTTTTTTTAATTCCTTATACGACCATTCCTCTCAAAGTTACGGCATGTTGAAAATTGCCGAAAAGTTTGGATTTTTTTGATCCTTTAATTTTTTCCAGTAGTGTATTAAGGAATTCTCATTCGATGTTACCCTTTTTTTATTTTGTAAACTTTTCGAAGAATCTACCAATTTGGAAGAAAGGAAATCAGTTTTCCTTGGTTCGTAACAAGCAGGAGTACAGTGCGATAATCAAACTAATTCTATATTTGTTGATGACAAAAAATGGAACTTACCGAAAAACACTGCCAAATACTGTACAACCTCAGTACCAACAAATATAGGCGCCATTTCTGTTCACCTAAACCAATCAATCACAAACTGAACTGGTCACACTCACAAGGAAATTTTTTTCGAAAAATCGTTCGAATTTACCCTCTTCTCACATCACGATTAAACATCGAAACCTGAAAATTTGTTATCTGCGGTCTGAAACAACACACATGTACGTAAAGTAAATGTCCTCAAATGGGGGTCACACTGATCGCATACCGCCGATATATTGTTATTATTTTTATTAATTATGAATTAGACAGCGAACACACATTCGATCGATCGGAAACAATGCGTATCGAATGATTCTAACGAGAACTTGAACTTGTAGATTCGTTTGTCTCAACTGCAAGTGTATATTTAACATGCACGTTCCATTCCTGAACCAACTTGGCACTTTTCTACAAAACGACTGCCTGCAATTTCAGAGAAATGTTGTTCAGCCGCAACTTTTCTTTTTTACTTTTTTTGTACCTACCAACGGATTATTTTTTTCTTTATGATGAATGCGCGTGGAAGGAAGGAGGAAGGTAAATGTATAATTCAGAGGATAATACTCCTAGTTGGATTCAAGAAATTACACAGGAATCCCATAATGACCAGGTACTGTTGAAGTTCAGATTTGATGGCTTTCAGCCTACTGCCACATTCAAGTTTAATTGAGGATACAGATCTTCCTCAAACGCAACGCTATTTATACAGGGTGAGTATTTCAGTTGTAAGCACGTCAATTGGGAACATACCTCTATATTCTCTATATTCCTCTTATCGAATGAAACAGGTATATAGTCCAGTCAATTTGTGCTCAAAAGAACCCCTAGCAGGAAAGTTCTGGGTAGTTTCGATTTTTATGTTTTTTGGGGTGCTGAATCCGAATCTGAGGTTTGCTAACAAAATTTCGTGGGGGAACATTGAAAAAAATACAAAAAAAAAGAGAAAAAGTCTCATTCTTTGTCAGTTTTCTGCTTATAACTCGGAACCTATCAACTTTTCGTGAAAAACCTTTCTATACAAAATGAAAGTACGTGAAATTTCCTACAAATTGTATCACCACAGCTTGTTTTGCGACAACCCGTTCTGGCTCAAATTATAGTTGAAAATGAGGTATTTTCTATGACTCAAAAAATGAAAATAAATTAAATTCCGAGGTTCCGATAATGCGAACGTTTTGAAATTTTGCATGAACATTCAGTATATCAGTCTCGATTCACAAAAAAAATTTAACTCGAATCGGATATCTTGTCATGGAAATATAAAGATTCTTCTTTTCAATATTCCAATTCAATTTTCTATGGTTCTCTTCACAATATCGTCACACAATTTTGCATAAGGCTTATTATGAGCATGTTGCATTTGGCCGCACATTTCATTTCGATTGGTTTAGTTTTATCTGGGATATTGAGGAACAGAAATTTTGAATGGCCATGTTTTATGAAACATAGAATATGGCCATTCAAAGTTTTTGTTCCACAATATCTCAGACAAAACGAAACCCATCGAAATGAAATGTTGCGGCCATATGCAAGATGCTCATAAGACGCTTCATGCAAAATTTGGTGGCCATAGTGTGAACAGAACCATAGAAAATTGAATTGGAATATTGAAAAGAAGAATATTTATATTTCCATAACAAGATATCCGATTCGAGTTAAATTTTTTTGTGAATCGAGACTTATATACTGAATGTTTATGCAGTATTTCAAGACGTTCGCAATATCGGAACCACGGAATTTAATTCATTTTCATTTATTGAGTCATAGAAAATACCTCATTTCCAACTATAATTTGAGCCAGAACGGGTTGTCGCAGAACAAGCTGTGGTAATACAATTTGTGGGAAATTTCATGTACTTTCATTTTGTATGGAAAGGTTTTTCACGAAAAGTTGATTGTTTCCAGAGAATGAGATTTTTTCTATCTTTTGTATTTTTTCAATGTTCCCTCACGAAATTTTGTTAGCAAACCTCAGATTCGGATTCAGCACCCCAAAAAACATAAAAAACCGAAAAAATCAAAACTACCCCAAAACTTTCCTGCTAAAAACCCTATTTGACTGTACTAATATGTCTTGCCAATTTTTGGAATTTTCATCTTCAATGATACTTGTTAAGATACTGCAGTCAAAAATCAGTCTTTCAGATAAGACATAGAAGGCTGCAAATCTCATCTGCTGACTTTTCCATACGGTACATTATGATGTTTATACATACCAACTCGTGACCAACTCGTGACAGCTTCAGGAGTTTTCTAGTAAAGGTAGATGAAATAATCTCGAATTTTTTGACTGAGTAAGTCCAGAGCTTTGTCTCCAGAGGTTATTCAACTCCTATTGGTGGATCGCTTCATTATACTGGTATTTTCCTAGCCGTCAGAAAGGCTCAGGTTCAGCAGGTGTTAACTTTGATGCACTTTTTGGCAATTCTTCGGCTTTTTCATTTCCTCACCACAATGGCCTGGCACACATAAAAGAGTCACTTATTGTCTCTTGCCAGTTACTTTCTTGTGTTGGATAAACTAACTATCTGCAGCTCAGAGTAAGTAAACTTTACTTTTTAGTCTGAGATCTGCAGTCTAAGCACGCTGATCTAATACCTACCTATACATACAGGGTGTTCCTAAATTGAACGTACAAACGAAAAGGGGAGATTCCTTAAGTGAGTTTAAGAAAAAAAGTCCCATAAACATGGGGTCGCAAACGTTTCGTTTTCGAGATACAGAGTGTTGAAGTTTGAATTTTTTTCAAGTTTTTTTCTCATAGTATCTACACTTCACAAGATATTCAACTGAAATTTGGCATAGATATTACATTTGAGAAATTTAAAAATTTCCATAAAAACTGACACTGAGTTCATTCACCACAGATTACAAACTGGCCTTCCTATCATGGTTACGAGAATTTCGAGAGAATCGTTCAAAATTTTTTTTCTCGAGATCGTTGGTAGATACGAAAAAACTACAAGAGACCGAAAAGTTCAGTATAAGAACAAAGCTTTTTTTTACCTTTTTTCAAAGTAACAGTTGCTCAACAAAAAAAAGGTCTGCAGAACAGGTGGCAGTGTTCCAGAAAAAAATCACCCTGAAGATCTTCTATCGAAATTGCCATGTCACGTGGTGAGAACTCTCAAATGTAATATCATTGTTTAAGGAGCTGGTTAAGTTTAATGAAGGGTAAATGAAACAGTCCTAAGAAAATGAATTTTATAAGAGTCTAACGTGAAACACAAAGTGCTAAAGTACTTGAAAGCCTGAAATTTCGTTTGCTTGATTATTCGTTCGAAAGAGTTTAATCTGTTACGTATCGACTATCCATCCAGGTACTGACCCTGCTAAACTCTGCTTGAGTTGATTGAAATATTAATTTTGTATGGTCCTCCCAATGTTGTGCTTGATCCTTTGAGTTGCTTTCCACATCCACATCCAATTTAGTTTATAGGTTTTTATTTAAAAACAATTGATCGGCTAGACTTAAGTCTGTAATCTTTATCAGTGATTCTAACGTATTTTTGTTTGCAAATCGCTAGGAAGTTTTTACAATCCTGACAACATTTCTTGAAGACCTCTTTCCTATAACGGAATGCCATTTTCTCAATTTAAGGGATAGTAATTTATGTTATCAGTTCTGAAAACAGGGTTTTTTGGACGAATAGACAAAATTTTAGAACGAGGCGCATCAAGAGTCCTGGAAAACTATTTTCGGGCGTGTTACAATATTTTTCCGACAACCGTGTAGAATTATACTATCGCAGCTGAGCTTATTTCCATACTTAATTGCGTATAGCGATTAAAAACATGCACACTATTGGGAATTGATTTCATGTGAACTGTCAGCAGTAATTTCATTGCTATGGTAATGATCAATTGTATTTATCAAAATCATACTTATAGACTGCAGGCCCGTGTTGAAAAAATTATGGATCATTTGAACCACCAGGTGACCTATCCAGAACGATATAAGAGCATAAAATAATAAGATTCAGCACCATGCCGTCACTTGTAAGCTGTTCAACTGAGTGCAGGTGAGAATTCGAAAGTACAACAGGTAAAGTGGGTACATTTTGGTCACATATTTTTGTACGGCATTCTTACCATGGATAAATCCGTGAAAAATAAGAAGAAACCACGTAGCGCCGTAAAAAAATGTGGAGCCACAAAGTCGAAATTTTTTTTTAATTTTCCGACAATTACAAGGGTAAATTTGGTCATTTGATTTTGTACGGCATCTGCGTTATACTATTTCAATACTGCTTCTAATCCATTATTCCGCAGCGCCGTACAAAAATCATGCGACAAGGGGAAAAATCTAGGGTTGCAATCCCCTCTCATTCCGTACATTTTCGTTAGTTCAAAGGGAAAAAAAAAATCCATTTATTTTGTACTAATTTTCATAGTATTTTCGTGATTCTAGGTTCCTAGTCAGAAACTATGTTGAATATGGGTTTGTATACTATCCCTTTATACCAAAATATAGACATATTGTCACTGATAATTCCAAAAAACAACATACTCATGACACTGAAGTTTGCAGTACAAAATCATGCCACAAGGGGGTCTGCTAACTTCAGTGTCATGAGTATGTTGTTTTTTGGAATTATCAGTGACAATATGTCTATATTTTGGTATAAATGGATAGTATACAAACCCATATTCAACATAGTTTCTAACTATGAACATAGAATCACGAAAAGACTATGAAAATTAGTACAAATAAATAGATTTTTTCTTTTTTTTCCTTTGAACTAACGAAAATGTACGGTATGTGAAAAATTATTATCTTTGCATAAAATACTCTCAAAATAAATTTATTTTATATTGTGTCAAATCACCCCCTGGACTACAGAAAGAGCAACCCTAGATTTTTCCCCTTGTTGCATGATTTTTGTACGGCGTTGCGGAATAATGAATTAGAAGTAGTATTGAAATAGTATGACGCAGATGCCGTACAAAATCAAATGACCAAATTTACCCTGGTAATTGTCGGAAAATTAAAAAAAATATTTCGACTTTGTGGCTCCACATTTTTTTACGGCGCTACGCGTTTTCTTATTATTTTTCACAGATCTGTCGATGGTAAGAATGCCGTACAAAAATATGCGACCAAAATGTACCCACCCTACCTGTACTTTCGAATTCTCACCTGCACTCAGTTGAACAGCTTACAAGTGACGGCATAGTGCTGAATCTTATTATTTTATGCTCTTATATCGTTCTAGATAGGTCACCTGGTGGTTCAAATGACCCATAATTTTTTCAAAACGGGCCTGTAGTCTATTAGGTACTTCCCGGCTTTATCTGGTAAACACAAACTTCCCGGACTAGGCTACATTTTGGCAGAAAAAGGGTCCGGTAAGTTGGTACATCCTGGACGGTTGTCAAAAAATGATTATTTTCTTAAGGTTCGGAATTACGGATTGACCAAAGTGAATATCATAATTCATAGAATTGAAAATATTTTTCTTCCAATATCAATGATCTAATCTGCAAGCATCTTAATGGTTTTCAACAGATTCAGCTATTCAACAAAATTCTAGTTGAACAATGGTTGTTGTTAAAATATGTGAAAAATCTGAATTCATCAGTTTTGCTGCCAGTCTGTCTGGCGAAATGAAAGATGATTCTCGAGAAAGCACAACAAAATTTGGGAGATTCTTTTGTCCAAAGATTCAACATACACCTGTGCTTGTCTCGGTTTGAAAAACGATGCGAGTTTAAAACAATTTATCACCACAATAGGAACTTTATTCGTTGCATAAAGTTCATTGGGAAGGTATCATTCGGGCCCTTTTGTCCCTTTTTTTGTATTGTCACTTCGCAAGACATGGGAATGCTGGTTCACCATCCAAACTGCCGAAAAGTTATTAATCATAAACAAAAATATCATTTGAATTTTTAATGCAAACTTCTATCTTTCTTTCGATTGGATTGGTTTGCTTTCTGAATTTAAAGAGGCTCAGGTATTATTTTGTATTATTTTCTCTGAGCGACCGTTCTACTTGAATCGGTGCTTCTTTTTTTGGCCAAAATGTCTGTAATTTTCGAGGGAGATCCAAAGTATTCAATTTATTCCTAAATTGTACCGGGTTTTTCACTATAATTTGACCCCCCCTTTAACTTTGTTACTGATGGAGACACAAAAAAAATGTTACGCATAAAAGTTTCACGAAATCAACTGAAGTTTTTTTATATGAGTCCAGAAACTGAAATATATACAGGGTGACCAATATATTGATGGCAACTTCATTTTTTCAAATGGAACACCCTATATATTTTTCCATATTTGGTTAGCTCTTTTTCCCCTGATTTCGAATATGTAACATATGTTGGTCTATCTCTCTTATTCTGAGCACCACAGAGTTACAAATTTCAATAACCATCTGGCACAGCGTTTCGGAAGTTCGTGAATATTTAAGTGGCCAATTTGATCTTTGGATTGGTAATGGCGCACCCATTTTATGGCCACCAAATAGTCCCGATTTAACACCGTTAGACACGTTTTTATAGCTGTTCCTGAAGGAAAAAATTTACTTCAGCAATAATGACAATCAATGAAAGCGGAGAATAATATTAATAATATAAAATCAACCAATATTAAACCCATAATTCGGAACTAATCCCGTCAACGCACAAAGAATAATGATAATACATATTGTAATGATTAGAAACAAATTTTGAAGCTTTAATTTCTTCTTGAATCAGAGCCATTATAATGCTATCAAAAATAGTCTAAACAACTTGAGACAACTATCTGAACTATGTGTATTGAATGAAGGTGGTCATTTTGAGCAATTTCTTTAGTTGATGTTATTCTTTCCATACTACCATAGTTTATCATTTTTCATTGGTTAAGTAATTGTTAAGTATTCATTCTAAAATAATACTTTTAAGTAGATTATTTGGATATAAAGAATTTCGTAGGTATTTCACATATTTTTTTATTCGGTGTCATCATTTCAAAACTTTGAAACTCTGAAAATTGAAGAGACACATCAGCATACGCATTTGTGATCGATCAGGAGGAAATAGCCTACCAAAAAAAGCAAGAATATACAGTACAGGGTGTCCCATTTGAAAAAATATAGTTGCATTCAATGTTGTTCACCCTGTATATATTCCGTTGACGTTATAATAACTCCAAAAATGAGCATTTTCAGTAAACGCACTCTGCCACTTGTAAAATGATTACAGATCTTGGCAGGTGGTTCTTAAAATTTGAAACTCTGTGGTTCTCAGAATAAAAGAGATAGACCAACATATGTTACATATTCGAAATCAGGGGAAAAAGAGCTAGCCAAATATGGAAAAATATACAGGGTGTTCCATTTGAAAAAATGAAGTTGCCATCAATATGTCGGCCACCCTGTATATATTTCAGTTTCTGAACTCATATCAAAAAACCTCAGTTGATTTCGTGAAACTTTCGTATGAAACATTTTTTTGTATCTCCTTGAGTAACTAAGTTAAAGGGGGGGTCAAATTATAGTGAAAAACCCGGTACATTACTTCGTATAATTCAGACTCGATCGAGCTGAAATTTTTCAGTTAAATGTTCAAAACCAATTCAAAGCAGTACGCAAAAATTTATGGCAGTTGCGTTAATACAACCAGACAGGCTATTGTGAAATGGAAAAAAATTCTAATATTTCATTTTTTGTTTAATTTTCAGAATGTAATTCCAATCATGCTGAGATTTTGCATTCATATAAACTGATGGACAAAATTAGCGCACCCCTTAAAATTTCGTTAAATTTCAACAATGGTTATTTTCCCAATCTTTAGTCGGATTTCAATGTTTTTTTCTTTCAATTGTAGATCTGTTATTGTCGAATTTCTTCCATTAAACAAGTCCAAAAATAAAATCTTCATGTTGTACAGGGCGTTTGCATAATGTCATATTTTATAGTCAAATTTTAACGTCTTCTGTGGGCAATGCCAGGTTGCTGCGGCATATAAAAACAATAAAATGTTGTAGCCTAATATCTCTTGAGTATTTTGTTTTTTCAAAAACCAATTTATCTTAGAATTGTCCAGAGTTATTCAACATTTCATCAACTCTTATATTTTATGCATTAGCCATTTGTCCGATTTGAATGTTTTTTTAGTTTTAGCTCTTTTATTGGCGAATATCATACTACAATGAGATGTTCAAAGAGAGAAATGCATCATGTTGTACAGGGCGTTTAAATTTTCGGTTTTTTTTCATCACAGTTTATGATATTCATGGCTAATGCATAAAATACAAGAGTTGATGAAATGTTGAATAACTCTGGACAATTCCAAGATAAATTGGTTTTAAAAAGACAAAATACTCAAGAGATACTAGGCTACAACGCTTTATTGTTTTAACGTGCCTCAGCAACCTGGCATTGCCCACAGAAGACGTTAAAATTTGACTATAAAACATGACATTATTTAAACGCCCTGTACAACATGAAGATTTTATTTTTTGGACTTCTGTTTAATGGAGGAAATTTGACAATAACAGAGCTACTATTGAAAGAAAAAAACGTTGAAATCCGACTAAAGATTGGGAAGATATCAATTGTTAAAATTCAACGAAATTTTAGGTGGTACGCTGATTTTGTCCATCAGTATATTATAAAATATCTCAGACAGATAAAAACCGATCGGATTTAAATTTTGCGACCACATGCAAGGATACTCATAAGAAGCCCCACATGGAATTTTTGTGGCCATAGTGTTAACAGAACCATAAAAAATTCAATCGGAATATTGAAAAGGAAAATCCCCATATTTCCACAAAAAAATACCTATAATTTATGTGACATTCATTTTGATTGTGGATATTTTCATATTGGATCTTCATGAAAAATTTCTAGGGAGATCCAAAGAATTCAATTTATTACTAAGTTATCCATTTTTTGAACAATTCAGAATTTGGCGAATCGATCGAGCTAAAATTTTGCAGTGAAATGTTCAAAATCAATTCAAAGCAATAGGTACGCAAAAATTTGTATCAGTTGCGTTAATACAACCAGAGAGAAGCATATTGTTGAAACGAAAAAAATTCAAATATTTCATTTTTTGTTTAATTTCCAGAATATAATTCTAATCATGCTGAGATTTTGCATTCATATATTAAGTGAGTAGGGGAAAACCCGGATAGATGCCCCCCTTTTTGAAATTGCCTCATATTTTTGAAAATATTGATTTTATACCTATTAGTAATTTCTATGAGTGTAGGTAGCCCCATTATTTGATATGAAATACTGAGACTTTTCTCTGACATAGCAATCCCAAATTTCACAAAAATTTGATTTTTGTAGAACCCTTTTTTTGGGGATAGTTGCCTACAAGTATGGACTAACTAAACACAATGAAATATTCTATGCTTAAAACAGCAACTTTATCCACGCGACATGGATCGAATTAACAACAATTGTGCATTTCTAATTGAATTTCAAAAGCATATATTAAACAAAAAGTTGAATTCTTCATATTAACATAAAGAATTATTCCACACATTCATGATAAATTAATGAAATAATAAGTATCAACAAAAATGATCAGGAATCAAGTTTAAAATCAAAATAACACAATGAATCGAAAATCTGCTAAGACGATAAGGTTTTAGTTTAGATGTCCTAAGGGGCACCTATACCTAAAAAATCAGGGCAACTATCCTTTTCGATAGGGATAGATGCCCATGATTTTTTTTAATAAATTAAGAAGAAAACAAAAAATAGTTGTACTCAAATGTACACTCAATGAAATACTGTATTGAGGTAATAAAAAATAACTGAATTTATTACCACTTCAAAAGTAATACAGCGGCAAATACCTACCTCTAAAAGTTTGGCATGTTTGTGAAGTTCGCTGCTGAGATGATCGCACACACTAGCGAAAAACGGCTTCACTTAAAAATAACCCTTACAAAACTAAGGTCCAGGGTGACTGTAGCAGCTACTTATAAAATTAATTTTTTGATACGTGTTTCGGAAGTTCGTATTTTGAAAATGGGGCATCTATCCAACTGAGGCATCTATCCGGATTTTACCCTAGTATCAATTTTGAGTCCTTTACAAAATTTTGAGTTAATAGCCTTATTGCTCCACTAATGAACAAGCACCTAATCAGGGCTTTTCGCAAATTTTTTGTAGTCAGATTTGATAAGTTGAATTGATTGGTTATTTCCACTAGCTTTATTGTTTTTATTAACCTAATAACATTTTGTGTCATATACAGGGTGTTCCTAAATTGAACGTACAAACGAAAAGGGGAGATTCCTTACGTGAGTTTAAGAAAAAAAAGTCTCATAAACATGGGGCCGCGAACGTTTCGTTTTCGAGATACAGAGTGTTGAAGTTTGAATTGTTTTCAAGTTTTTTTCTCATAGTATCTACACTACACAAGATATTCAACTGAAATTTGGCATAGATATTACATTTGAGAGTTCTCACCACGTGACATGGCAATTTCGATAGAAGATCTACAGGGTGATATTTTTTCTGGAACACTGCCACCTGTTCTTCTGCAGAACTTTTTTTGGTGAGCAACTGTTGATTTGAAAAAATGTAAAAAGAAGCTTTGTTCTTATACTAAACTTTTCGGTCTCTTGTAGTTTTGTCGTATCTACCAACGATTTCGAGAAAAAAAATTTTGAACGATCCTCTCGAAATCCTCGTGAAAATCCAAATTATGATGGGAAGGCCACTTTGTAAGCTGTGGTGAATGAATTCAGTGTCAGTTTTTATGGAAATTTTCCTGATCTGTAGTGATGATTCATAAAGATTCGATAAATTCGTATAATCAACACATGTTTTTGATTAAAACTTTAACACCCTGTATCTCGAAAACGAAACGTTTGCGCATGTTTATGGGACTTTTTTTCTTAAACTCACTTAAGGAATCTCCCTTTTTCGTTTGTACGTTCAATTTAGGAACACCCTGTAATAGAATTTTCGCACTTATGTTTTTCTTGAGTAATCTTGTTAATGCAATATCATGCGTTTCCGAAGAAGAGATGAAAATTGAGAAAATATGTCCTGTGGCTTTATTTAAGCCTGTAGGGGGGCGATTAAAAACATACAACGACTCCCTGGGGATATTTCATTAGAAGTTCGCCCCAACCGTCGTTATTAAAACAACGCGCTTGATGGCAATTAAAAACCTGTTGATTAAATTAAGAAGTTATATCGGTGGTTGTTCATTTTGCTGCTCTGATGCTCGTGTTTCTCGTGTTTTTGCTAATAATTTCAGACAGGGATGAAATAGGCAACAGGTTTGCACCATATACCTAATATATTTGAAAAAATTACATTATGAATAGAGGAAATATCTAACGTTTGATGAGCTTTATTTTAGAAATTCCCATCGATTTAGTAGCTGTGGAAAAATTTTTGTAGCTGCATAATTAGGTAAACTCCGTTCACGAAAGGTTGAGTCGTCGGTTGGCCATGGAAATTTGGCATATTCCACTGTGTATATTAAAATTTTAGGTTATGTTCTTTATTTTCTTGTCAGATTGACACGCAATGTTGTCAATATTGCATATAGTTCTCTGATAACTCGCAAGCTCGTCGGACGAGGCCGAGTACATTCGGCAACGTTGACTTATTTTTCTTTATGACAGTAAATACTGCCAACTTCAGATAAATAAAGAAACGCCTACTTTGTGCTCAACCTTTCGTGAACGGACTATATGTATCAATTTTCACAATTTGGAATGCGAGATATTAACTAAAATCATACTTTCAGGCAAGGGCGTAGCCAGGAATTAATTTCGGGGGGGGGGTTCTGACATTTTGGCAATTGACTTTGTAGGTGCCGGAAATTGTGAGGGTCGCTTTCTGTAGCAAGTTTTTGTTGTTTTTAAGAATTCAATAATCCTTTTCCTACTTCGGAAACAATATTCAACATAGATATTCCTGGTTAGGTTAGGTAAACCTATTTTTCAAATATGCTTCAGAATTTAATTTTTATTCAGTCAAACAAAAACTTAAAAAACAATATTTATTTCCCAAACAATACTTACAGGATGAATCAATATGAAATTAGTGTGGATGTGTGCTTTCATTGAAACTATATAGAGTTTTTTAATGTTTTACTCCAAAATAGTGCCAACAACATATGAATAGGTATTAGAAATGAATTTTTATGGTGAATTCCTTCAGTTAATGTCTATCCGTCTTTTTTTCTAGCGAATTGGTCAACCACTTCATTGTCATCAATTTTCACACTATAATGAATATTCATAAGCGCCAACCCATTCAATCTAGTTTCGCTAGTTTCGACGGATCCATTTGTGTGCGATGTTATGAAACTTTAATATCATCCATATTGCTGATATGAATTGATAATTTTAACTAGATTTTCGGAGATAGGTAAGTTGGTTAAGTGCAAAATGAAAGATTATTTTTGCAACAAAAAATAACTCTGAAAAATTTGGGGGGGGGGGCTTTGAACCCCCAAAACCACCCCTGGCTATACGCCCTTGCTTTCAGGTCGATTATTTTAATAGAGATTTTATTCAGTTTCAGTGGTCTTCTTCAGCTTGAAATGTATTAATTCATCTTTTCTATCTAATTGAGAGTCACCGTAGATAGCTATACCTACTTATGTAGGCACTTATTCTTAAATATAGTACTTATACCTAGTTATGTTTTGACTTGATTAAATTCTCATATTTCTCTGAGAAAAACTGAAAACACCATTAGGTAGGGGATGTTGTGGGATTGTGTACCTACTATTTTTTCTTATTTCTGCATAGCTATTTATTTTGAATAACTTTATATATTTCTTGGTGAAAAAATACAATGTACATATTTCAGTGAGTATGAGTGAATCCTAACAATTTGATGCGTTTTGGACGAAAAACGCCAATTCATTCGATACCTATAGGCTTCTAACTTAATTTGCAGTTGACATTTATGAAGGATATCCTAATAAGATTTATGTTACCTACCTAACCCTTCAAAGTTGGTTAGTAGTACACCGATATAACGAGATTCTAATTAATTCGCATCAACAAAATTGTTCATTAAACCCTCTCATGTCGTTGTTACCGATCGGTTATTACCGAAAATTAAGGTCGTATTTTATAGATTAATTCATTTTACAACACCTGCTGTTAGCTTTGTAAACTTCTTGAAATGGGACGGATTTAGGAGCACTTTATACAGTACCTAAGTAAAAGTTATCGTTCATTCAAAATATTGCTGTGTTTTTGATGCATGATTTTTCATAAAAAAACTCTTGACGTAATTCTTCTATTCGAAAATGTTAATTTAATAATTAACTTTCCCTTTTAAACATCAAGAGGCTATTTCTTGATGAATTTTAGCGTATTCACGGAAACTTTCATGAGATTCGTTTCGTTGTGAGAAATGAAGGCATCTTTTATGATAAAATTTACTATATTGTAAGAGTTTCCATATCGTGGAATGAATGAAAACTTCAATTCTTCAAACAATAACTGAATCTCTTCCATTTATCCTATTCCCGTTAAGAGCGTCACAATCCAGCCTATTACACAACGCTCCAGTGGCGCAATTGGTTAGCGCACGGTACTTATAAGACAGTAGTCGTGAGCGATGCCGGGGTTGTGAGTTCGAGCCTCACCTGGAGCATAATTTTTTCAAGTTTTTCAACATTTTTTTCTTCATTTATGTAAATCACTAAAACAATATATAACTAATAATACTACAGGGTCTTCATGAATGATTGTAACAGCGCAGTTGGCGTTGGATTATTTATTTATTAATTTCACACAGTTATGCTGGATAGGCGGTCGAATTATGTGGCTGGAATGATCAATGTCAAATATAGATAGAGATAAATTACCTTCAATATTAAATATCATAGACCTGGAAATGTTATTGTCACTTTGACATCGATAAAAAAGGTGCATCCTTTTTTATCGCGATAAAAACTTCTCTTCCTCAATATGTCAATTACCGCGGGTTTCACAAAGCTTGATTGGCAATCAAATCGTTGATTTTGATAAAAATTCGATGGTTTATGTCAAAAATGAACTGAAATTTGCACAGAAATAATGACACTTCATCAATCAACGTGATCGGGGTTTTTGTCTGTCAGATTTTTGAATTTTGAACATATAGTGCTTTCATTTTGAATCGGTGTGGTAATTATTCAACTTTGTTGATATAAGAACCCAAAAGATGAATCGTTTTGGTGAAGTTTCGACTGAGCAAATTGCGACAAATATCGAGAAGTCTACACAGCAATCTACAAAAAAAACACAAAAGCTTCAATCTGGAGACAATTTATGGAGTTTTGTCAAGTTCGAAAGTATGAATTGTCCGAAATAATTCCATTACATGAAGTAGCAAATATATTGAAGGATTGGGCCTATAATATGAAAAAGAAAAATGGAGATGATTATAAAGAATATGCGGTAAAGCAATTTGGAATTTGACTGCGAAGATGGTACAAGAAAAATTGTGAATACAATATTAAATTTTATTGTATTAATAAAGATAATTATTGTTGTTGTTCATCCATATATTCTGTCGTTAATTTATCTTGCAAAAAAACACTCGAGCTTTTCTTTTATCAGATAAATTTCTCTTCAACTCAAAGTTTTGCCAATCACTAAATTTGCTCGAAAAACTGACATCAGATAAAATCCTTCGGTGTCGCGATTTTATATCATGTCAGTTTTTCTCGTAAAATTAGTGATTGGCAAAACTGTTTCGTTGCAAAGAAAAATTTATCCGATAAAAAAAAAGCTCTTGTGTTTTTACTGTTGATAAATTAACTTCAATATTAAATATCATAGACCTGGAAATGTTATTGTCACTTTGACATCGATAAAAAAGGTACATCCTTTTTTATCGGATAAAAACTTATCTTCCTCAATATGTCAATTAGTCTGCCAGATTTTTGAATTTTGAACATATAGTGCTTTCATTTTAAATCGGTGTGGTAATTATTTAACGTTGTTGATATAAGAACCCAAACGATGAATCGTTTTAATTATTGTTGTTGTTCATCCATAATTATATTCTGTCGTTAATTTATCTCGCCAAAAAACACTCGAGCTTTTTTTTTATCAGATAAATTTCTCTTCAACTCAAAGTTTTGCCAATCAGTACATTTGCTCGAAAAACTGACATCAGATAAACATGTCAGTTTTTCTCGTAAAATTAGTGATTAGCAAAACTGTTTCGTTGCAAAGAGAAATTTATCCGATAAAAAAAAAGCTCTTGTGTTTTTACTGTTGGTAAATATGGGGAGAGATTTGATAAATGTATTGAGTTTGCATGGGAAGCAGTAAAATGAAAATTATCCAAAGCCAACTGCCTTGTTACAATAATTTATAAAGACCCTGTATAAGCGTAATAGAAATAAACAATTTCAAGATATTAAGAGAGAAAATTCATGAAGAATTATTGTCCCTTTACGAACGAGATATCATTAAAATAATTAATACGAATAACCACTTTTATTACTGACTAGGTACTGTGATACTTAAAAATCTAGTGGTGGATCTTGAAAGGTATCGTTAGGACTAAGAAAATTAATTGAAAATCACTTTTATGGATGCGATAGATAAGTCATATGAAACAATTTCAAATAGATTAACTTCACATGGGCGAGCAACTAAAATTAATTAAAATTATGAATAATCACGTGTACCTACATAAGATAAAAATTTGTGAAATTAAGAACTTCTTTTTTCACATCAATTGTCCTACCTCCATAATAGAATAATCTTTTATTCGATTTCCTTCTCATTTCAATCTCAATAAAATACGATCATGGGTGAAGTTCCTTCTGAAAAATCGACTAATCTTTCTTCATTCCCCTAAAAACATCTAACAATAAACGGTCAATCGAAAACGATTTGTAAAGATTTATTTTCACTTCCATTATGCTTACAGATCGCCTTTCTTTCGTTTTTCACATCGTTTTTCACCTGTCCTACCCGAAAACCCACACGAAAGTAATTTGATTGTTCATTTTAATAACAGAAGAATAATTTGGCTTCATTTATTCACCTTTTTGAGCACTTGTTCTTAGGGTAACAGCATGCTATCAATTTCTCCCAGATATCTGTATTTTTCGAATTTTAGTCCAAATGACTTGGATGAAGGCCACTGGCCAAGTAGGATCAATTTGATTATGCAACAAGTGAAAAAAATCTATCCTATAGGAATTAAGTTTAGAAAGATAGTTTCAATATACACTACTGGAAAAAATTAAAGGACCAAAAAAAAATCCAAATTTTTCGGCAATTTTCAACATGCCGTAACTTCGAGAGGAATGGTCGTACAAGAAATTTAAAATAAAGAAATTGTAGCTCCAAGTATCTAGTTTTCGGATTAGAACTTCAAAAATTCTAAGTTTCAGTGGTTTTCGAGTAATGATAGAAAAATCAGCAACAAAAAAATTCTCAAAATTTTACCACTTTTTTTTCTTGTCTACGAGCGTGGACATTTTACTTTTGCATAATCGTTATAATGATGGGATACTTTGTTAATTCAGCTTCAATTTATTTTTTTATTGACCTCAATACGTCCACTTCTCGCCGAGATATCGATCTTCAAATGGAAAAGGATCCATTTGTCACTGAAGGTGGGTTACACAGAATCGATGATTGAAGGATTCACAGAAAATCTGTTCATTTTTCTTTTTTTGAAATGTATGTACTGTCTGCAATTAAAATGTGGAAAAAGCTCGAGAAAATTCTTTTGTGCCTTTTTTAAAGATTATGAGCTTCTAGAGCAAAAAACGTGATCCCTATTTTTTTTCAAAAATTCAATCGAGTCAAACAAAAAAACCGCTCGCTGGATTGAGTTGGCTCTTCGTAAGGTTTTTATCAACATATTGAACTGTGAAAATCACACTTAACATTAGGTATTAGTTTCCTCAACATTTTCGATCCAGCGGTAGATTTTCCAAGAAACCACCAAAAGCCTTTTTTTTGTTAAATTTTTATATTAATGCGACATGAAAAAAATTTCTATGAATAAGCAATGATTGCTCATTAATAGGAGTTCATTTAAGGCCTTGAAACCCTCCTTCAATTTTCTGTGCCATCATTGGTTGCTGGGAAATCGATAATCAAATGGATCCTTTTTCATTTGAAGACCGATATCTCGGCGAGAAGTGGACGTATTGGTGTCAATAAAAAAATGAATTAAAGCTGAATTAACAAAGTATCCCATTATTATAACGATTATGCAAAAATAAAATTTTCACGGTCTTAGACAAGAAAAAAAAGTGGTAAAATTTTGAGAATTTTTTTGTTGCTGATTTTTCTATCATTACTCGAAAGCCACTGAAACTTAAAATTTTTTAAGTTCTAATCCAAAAACGAGACACTTGGAGCTACAATTTCCTTTTTTTAAATTTCTTGTACGACCATTCCTCTCAAAGTTACGGCTTGTTGAAAATGGCCGAAAAAATTTGAATTTTTTTTGATCCTTTAATTTTTTCCAGTGGTGTAGAATTTCATCAATGAGTGAAAATGTCATATCTTTCGTTCAACAACACCCTGTGCTTCGAATTCTTTTAATTTATGACGACCTGCATTAGGTCATTGGGTGTGTTCAAACATAAAATTTCATAATCCATAACTCTTTGTCTTTTTCGAGGGACCTTCTGTCGATAGTTTCGAGTAGACCTGCTTGTATATGATAATGAGACCCCTATAAATATAATGAACCAACGAACGAGCCAAATATTTTTAAGAACTCACAATAAAGAATCACAGCCATAATATATCTCGAGAATAAATTACGACATGATCAAGAAATGAGAACTTTTTTCATTGTTCACATGCGTTTATTTGTTTTCTGCCATGTTGTATCATATTCCAGAGGTGAGATTCATCCAGTGTGGAATAGTTTCTCATACAGTCAGAATGGCCGGTAGCAGAATTGAGTTTTTATTACAAAGGCTCATTAATCGCTAAGATTATTGAACGAATTTATTACAAGATTTTCTCGTCGACTGCATTATGAATTTAGTATAAATTCTTGATTGAAATATATTCTTATTTGTCATAAAAGATACATTAGACATCCATACTAATATTACATATAAATACGAAAGTAACTCTGTCTGTCTGTCTGTCTGTTACTCTTTCACGCCTAAACGGCTGAACGGATTTTGATGAAATTTGGTATGGTGATAGATGATAACCTAGAAATGGTCATAGGCTATAAATAATCATGCCATCGTTCTTAGGGGGTAGGCAGTAGGCAGATAACTAAATTGAGTTAGTGATTTTTAGTCGTTTTTGTTGGGACTTTTGCTCTTTCACGTCTAAACGGCTGGACAGATTTTGATGAAATTTAGTAAGGTAATAAATGGTTACCTAAAAACGGATATAAGATCAAAATGATCACGTCATCGTACTTAGGGAGTAGGAAGTAGGCAGAAAACTGAATTGAGTTAGTGATTTTTTTATGGTTTTTGCTGGGAGTTTTGCTCTATCATGCCTAAACGGCTGAACGGATTTTGATGAAATTTAGTTAGGTGATAGATAGTAACCTAGAAAAGGATATGGGCTATTAATATTCATGCTACCTTACTTAAGGCGTAGGCAGTGGGCAGAAAACTAATTAAGTTAGTGATTTTTAATCGTTTGTTTTAAAAGTTCACCATATTCACGCCTTAACGTCTGAACGGATTTTTATAAGACTTGGTTAATATAAAGATAGGATTCTAGGCACGGACACAGGCTACTTTTTATGGCGGGAAAATACCTCATTCCCGCGGAAATCTAGCGTGATCGTGTCAAGAAGCGCATGACGCCATAGCTACTGAAATGATTTTGATGTTTTTTTTTAACTGAGTGTTACTGAGACTTCAAGTTAGTATTCGATCACTTTTCTAACTTAGAGGGTCGGTAGACTGGAACACGATAGTGGGACATTGTTGCAGGGGTACTTACAGCCGGGAGAAAACAAAAAAAATTATGCGGACGAAGTCGCAAGTGAGAACGAATTAACAATACCATCATTTAAAGTTTAAACATAACATTGTTTCAAACGATGACAAGCCTACCAAAATGGCGGATGCGCTTTCGTGAAATCTGAAGCAACTCAGGAAACAAAAGTTCTAATCTGAAGATGATCTAATTTTCCAGTTGGCATAGGCAACATTTATCAGCCGTGAATAATCTAAAAAATATCTCTTCCATTTCCGGCCCTTTCTGGGCAATCAGTCATGACAAAGGAAAACAAAACAGGGCATATTTCGACAAATGGAATCGTTGAAAGGAACCGAATTAGGAGGTAATTTTGAACAGGAGGAGGACGGATATACATTTAATCAGATTTCCGAGATGGTGAATCCAGTCAATACTTCATAGTCCGGTCTATTTAGACATTCGAAGTTACATAAAGTCCCAACAAGCTGAATTTCTGTGATGTTGTTCAAAACATAATTATAAACAATGTCTAAAGTTCCTCATCATTCCCCTGTGAGGAAAAAATTTTATTCGAGATCAAATGTCAAAAAAATTAGTTTTTCGCGATTTTCAGCAAAACGGTAAGTTTTATCATGAATGTACCTCAGACTCAGATTGTAGATCATAAAATTATCTATAAAAATGTATCAATACTTTTTTTCTTACGAGCCACCGTTTCCGAGATATAACGATTCAAAAAGTTATAACTACGCTCTAAGTACACTACCTCATAGGTGCCGCGGAACCGTGTGCATATTATGACAATAACGTAACGACTTTTATAACTTTTTGAATCGTTATATCTCAGAAACGGTGGCTCGTAAGAAAAAAAGTATTGATACATTTTTTATAGATAATTTTATGATCTACAATTTTTGTCTGAGGTACTTTTATGATGAAACTTACCGTTTTGCTGAAAATCGCGAAAAACTCATTTTTTTGACATTTGACCTCGAATAAAATTTTTTCCTCACAGGGGAATGATGAGGAACTTTTAGACATTGTTTATAATTATGTTTTGAACAACTTCACAGAAATTCAGCTTGTTGGGACTTTATGTAACTTCACTCTCATTTTTTGGTCTAAATAGACCG